>JANRMT010062796.1:58073295-58091039 GCA_026402145.1 Polypterus bichir lapradei
CATACACCCACACACACATTTGATTAGTAATGAACTTATTAACATAACTTGGTGACAACAGACAACTTGAAAAAATGCCAAATAATTAGACTTTTAGACCTCACTGCTGCATTTAAATCTACTCTCACTCATTTCACACGTACAGGATGGTCCAGATCTAATTATGCAGATCCAGATTGTCTGGATGACTTTGATTTATGCGGGGACGATTCCAGTTCAGCACGAAGACAATTCTTCATGTCGTCAGTTCGCACACTTCTCAATGGTCCAGGATTTTTCGGGTGATTTTCTATGTAATAATTAGATCTGGACCACCCTATATTAAAAAAAAATCTTAAATGGAGATAAATGTCATTAATAGACAGCGTGAATATAGACACTAGGCATATTTGGTGTAAAGCAGCTTAATAATGTTCGTAAGGTATAAATGACACCAACTGAAAGAGAAAGGAGACAGGCAACTCATCTTGAAGATATGAGAAGAGGTGAAAACCAGCAATATTCTATACTTTTGCAACCACATGTGCATTAAATAATTGTAAGCTAATTTTTTCAGCAACTGTTAATTTTTGCACTACGAAATTTAGTACAGCTTTGCACTTTGTTCTGAAGGAGCAATGACTGGACAACAGGCATTTTTTTTTTTAATTCCCGTAGTTTATTACTACCATCGACGCATTTAAACATTGGTTATAAAAACAGTGACAAGCAGTGCTAGAAATATGCATGTAAATCTGTTCATTCATTTCAAATTCTTGATGTTAAGTGCTTTGAGCATGGGAAAGGTGCTATATAATTAATTATTATTACTGTTTGTCTGCAATCTTTGCACTTTTTCAAAAGCAACCTACCACATGTTGTAATCAGTAGGTTACCACATAAGTACATATTAATAATTCATCAAAATTCTTTTGCAAAAGGCTCTGTGCAACAAGCAAATTAACTTCTGCTAAAAATGCTGTTTCAGACATAGGAACCAAAGAGATGAAATGGAAGAAAACTCTACACTGCAGAAGTGGCATTCAGGATAACTCGCACATGGTTTTTCCAGGGGCCATCCTTTTTAATTAAGTAAGGGCAGCAAGATGTTCAGCCTGTTTGCACCAACATACTTATGTTAATACATTTTAATACTTAAACTAGGATTTTGCTGAACCGTACGGGCTGTGCATTTGCATAAAAACTGCAATAGAAATTGTGTTTCTTTTCAAAGAAGCCAACTTACCAACAGTAGCATCAGCTTCCCTGCGAGTGGACTGCTGTGCCACAAACTTTCTATTAGTATTGGTAAACAATGTCAACTGCACTGGATTATCAAAATGAATCTTACCGAGTCAACCTGCTCACTTATTGAATGCGATTTATTTACAATTTAATGGTTGGGGAACTTGGAAAAAAAATATAAAGCCCACCTGTGTTTATATAAGATGTTATTGGTGATCAATTTTGAAAGCTGCTGATATGTAGATTTCTTTAGGATCCACAAGGTGACATTCAAAGAATTACAGGTTGCCAGTCCGGGTGTAAATATCTAGTAGAGGGTGAAAATGCAACTCTGCTCGAAATATAACTACCAAGTGTTTTTAACAGACTAATCTATAGTATTTAGCTAGTCTATCTACAGAAATTATAGGCACTAATATGAATTTCTCAAGTTAACCAGCTTCTTAACACTAAAAGGACTTTTGTCGAAAAGCTAAGTACTGTACAAGTGAGTTACTTAATGGCAAGGTTCTGTTACTGTGCTATATTTCCCATTTGCTTCCTCTTCAGGTGTTTATGAATTGAGGTACTGTACAATACCTTCTCTTTTTTACTCGACTAACAAACAACCATTTTCTTAGATTTGTGGGTGAAAAGCTTTCTTGTGAGTTTCTAAACTTATCAGTCCATTAGACAAAGGTCTACTTCTCATTTTTACATGTTTACATTATTATCAATGGAGGGCGGGGTAAAGAAAGTTTTGCCACCTTATCAAATCAAAAGGTATGACAAAGAAAGGCAAGTTCTTAGTGGAGTTTGAAATGTCATAGTGTCCCCTATTGGGTTAGGTGACCATTTTAACCAGACGATTTAAGCCTTATTCTAGTTCTGTAGATGCACTTCATAACCCATTTTGACAGGGAAAAATTTGTCTTTGTGTGTTACAGTATGTAAACTGGACTTAAAAGTTATTCATTACGATCACATGCAATAAATTGTCACAGTCAAGGAGTGTGTAGGAGCTGGGTTAGAAGAAAACCAGCCTTATGTCACATGTTGGAAGTATGGCTTTGCAAAAGTTAGAAGCTATTTCAGCATGGGGATAATATAGCTTGTTAAAAATCTGAAGACCACTGGTTTACAACTGGCTTGCAGCAGGCAGTTCTGTTCTATGAACTCCTCAGAGTAAAATTCCTAAGCAGAAACAACTATCTATATGATATAAAATTCCAATTCTTTTATTACAAAAAGATGTTTAGAAGGGTTTGGTTATGCTTGTATGCAGGGTATATTTGGGGGAATACAGTAGTGAGCCACACCATTATACTTTCCATCATACATGCAATCACTTTCAATGATGTTAAATATTTCCTAATAGTGAAACTGCAAAATGTTAGGATGACAAAACATTAGAACTCCAGAAAGTAGAAATATTAAAAATAAAAACTACTCCAGAGGCAAAATGAAATCAATATATTTAGTTCCTGCCCTTGTCATATTACTGTTAGATGATCAGAAGCAGCCCATTACCATACACGTCTGGCATATTCACAGAGAAGTAAATATCATACTGATAGTAAATATAATTACTGATGCTACAGCCCAACAAATAATGCAGAGCAGATCTACAGTATCTGGCACTGGTAATGAGTCTAAGTATAGTCACTCCTCCAGTTTGCAGTTTTGGTTATTTGCAAGTTGGTCTTGAGCAATTAATACAGTTGGAATAATTTAGGAGCTTACTGAAGGATCACAGATGATGTGCAAGCTGAAAAATATTAAACAAAAAACCACTGAAAATGATTTGTATCACATAAAATGATACATTACACAAAAATTAACCAGTGTAGAGCTCTATTCATCCTTCTTGGCTCTGGCCTTTCTTCAGCGCTTGCTTCTAGTTTTTCTTCCTCCTTTCTATCTGTGCAGCCAGAAAAGACCAAGAGCTCAGACTGAAATAATGAATGACTAAAAAAATACTGTATGTCACAATCTACTTTGTTTTTGTATCTGTAAAAGGTAAACATTGTTTCCTACACTGTGCAATGGTGAACACCAGATCTCTTTCTTCTTGAAGTTCACGATGTAGACGTGGTGGTCCAAAGAGGAAGTGTGCCACAGCTGCCAGGCCTCGCCTTCTCAATGTAGGTTGGATATTCCCCTAAAAAGAATACACAGAAAAAAGAAATCTAGAGCAACATATCAAGAAAATAAACTTTAATGAAGTAATAGCTATCCTGATTGAATGGTTAAATAATGAATAATAAAATATTAAATCAGATATTATCAAGCCACCTTGTGTTAAAGTAATGCTACAAAGAGGACAAGCTCCCTCTTTGTGGCCATTATAACAGCTGGCAAAACATTATGGTCTTCAAGTAGGAGTATAATTCTAAATGGCCTAATGCAGTTGCAGAAAATAATTAAATGAGCTTACCTAAAAATTTCTGTAATTCACCAATGTTTTTAATCTTTTAACTAGACAATTTTATTTTAGAAGAATTAAGTGGATAGAACTAGTGAGCTTTGTTGGGCTTAATGGCCTGTTCTCATCTAGATTGTTGTAATGCTCTAAAGCTGAACAAAATTATCAGAAATCTATTAGATATAATGCATTGGAATAAAAAAAAATGTAACTGGAAAATACCAGTAACCCATATTTTTGCATGGGTATTGCACTAGAGGTTTTCCTTTGCTCATACTCCAAATGCTTTTGTGACACCTTTGCTGGTACAAAAAGATTTTGACTGCAGAAGCTTGCCTGCATATTATATTTTTATTATTTACACTATGTCCCACCTTTATATCAGATAGGTCTGTAGTTTGGAAGTGTTGCAGTGCCTCATTGAATGAGATCAGAGAGGAGCAGCTACCGGAGTGATCTGAAATAACTAAAGAATAAATACATTGAAGAATGTACATCTTTAGGTAGTGATCACTAATCAAACATTTATACAATGCTACTCTTCAAATACACATAACTTAAAATAAGCTCTAAATAATGATGCATAATAATTTAAAAACATAGCTTAAATAAATCATAAAGAACCTGTTCTTTTCCTCCCACATTCCAAAGAAGACTACATTTGGTTGTACTAGTGATAATAAATTGTCCAATTGTGAGCGAATTTGCATTGTGAAGGACCGAAGTCCTCTTAAGGACAGGTTTCTGCCTAGAAACTAGTGCTTCAAGAAATGGATTCCTCCCCTTGGTGCTGGACTAGATAAGCAGATTAGAAAATAGAGATACATTGATATTTTTTTTAAACAATGAAAAGATATTTAGAACCATTTTTCAAGTAGTAATGAACAGTTGATTTCCAACCAACCTTTTAAAAAAGTCATTGCAGAAAAATGTTTTGCACCAATCACATCTGATATGCTAAAATACATTTAAAATAAATATTGCTTACATTTGTTTGTCTTTCTATTCATATACATCTGACATCAGAAACTTACAACCTTGGCAAGATATATCAGCAACTAACAAACTGTGCACATTTAATAATAGACAGTTCTCAAAAATTTAATTGCATGATTTGTTGTTTTTAAAAAACATTTTTAATCTCTGTAATTAAATCCTACCTAAAGGGCATTCAACTAAGCACAGTTTTAAAAAAAAAATAAGTGTAGGCTAAATTAAGCAAATTGTTTAATCTCAACTAAGAAGACAATGCAAAATTTGCCTTGGCATTTCTTGATTTTCCTTCCCAGATATCAGTCTAACTTGAAACATCAATTACCTTCTCTTGATGCCTTAAAAATACTTATTAGTTGCAGCAACTAATGTAAATGTTTTCCATTACAGCTGCAAACCAATAACCAAGGATCAAGTGCAAAGAAAATTAGAAGAAGGTCAAAAGTAACATTCGACTGTGACCACAGAGCTTGAAAATATGAATTACTATACAACACAAATTTAAAATGCATAAATAATTAACACAAAAAAACTGCAAATAATAACTGAATATTTCACTACTACAAAAATATCAAATTAACAAAATTTAACTTGTATTTAATTCCCATACCTCACAAAAAATCTGCAAGTTGCTTACAGTACTTTCACCTTTAGCTGTAGAACTTTTCAGAAGCCATATGAGCAGCACAGAAATTAAATGAGGTTTAATGGATAATGACTGTCAGGCTGATATGCTGTTTCAAACAAAGACTAGAGTACAGTTATGAGGTGAATCTTTTGTTTATTTTCCAGATTTTATAAATTTTTTTTTAATAAACAGTTCACAACAGTTAGAATATGACATATACTTTTGTGACCATTGCTTGTTTAAATATAGACATATACTACCAGTACACATAGGAGAAAAGTAACTTTATGGAACTGGTTTTCCATTGGAATGCTGTAGCGATGTGGTGCTCATGGTATAGGACTATGGCTAGCTATGTGCACTGAAATCTCACACCAGTCTCTATGCAATGTTTGCATAATTACTACACATCTAAAAGTTGCACATTTCAGATTAAATTGTGCTTCCAATGTGGACATTACTGAATAAGTATGGGTGAGTGCATGTGTGTAAGATGGTATGCCTGCCTTCCTTCCCATCCAAAGATAGCTTGTGCCCACTGATATCAAAATGAACTCTGTCTCCATGTGAAGGACAACACTAGCTTGAAAATAGATGGCTGAAGCCAGTCCTAGTGGAATTATTCAAAATGTGCATATAAAACTGCAGACCACAGTATTTCTCTTTTCCAATACAAGATATGCTATGATGCACTGTTGTATAGCCTGAAGGACAAGCAGTATATAAAATGACCAGAATTTTTTTTTTTTAACCATTTGGTGCTACAAAAGAAAACCCTTTTAATTGTTTAACAGCCAGCTCCATTAGTCTGATCTAATAATAAATCAGTTATATAGCTGTAAAAGACATGGGGTGATAGGATGGTGTGGTAGGTAGCACTGCTACCTACAAATCCTGTATCCTGATTTTGAATCCCACGGGCAGACAATGATGTTGAGTTTGCACCCTCTACCTGTGTTTATGGAGGCTTTCCTCCCACATTCCCAAAGGCACTCAAGGTTAGGTTAACTAGCGATTCTGAAGTGGTTCTTGTGTGATCGTGGGTGCTGGACTGAGTAGACCCTGCAATGGGCTGATGCTCTGTCCAGGGCTTTTTCCCTCCTTGTGCTCAGTATTACAAGGACAGGCTCTGCCTAAACATGACCTTGATTTGGATTAAGCAGGTTTGAAGATGAGAAGGAGCCGGCATACAAAGTCTACTGATGAAATGTGCCCTTATTAATATTATGAACAATAATGGGGTTGGGTGGGTACCTGTGAGTAGGGAACTTTATTTTTAATGTTGCACTTTTCTCATTTGGTTGTTCTCTTTTATTAAATTAATAATAAAAACATTTAAATGTTTTTTACTAATTTTATTTCACATGTAGCAGTACTAAACAAATGAACATTTCTGTTTTGGCAGGTATTTGAAAGCAAACATCACAACCACTTTATCAACAGTTGTATATTAGAACATATCAAACCAACTTAACACAGGTCAGGATGACATTGCCAAATAATATACTAGGAGCAATGCAGGGCCTACTCAAAAGTACATTCAGCACTCACATAAGGTCCATTTAGAGATGACAATTGATGTAACCTTCATGTCTTAAGAGATATGAAAAGAAAACAAGACAATCTTGAGGAAATGCTACACTGAAAATGTATAAACTCCACATGTACAACAAACAGGCACTATATTTGAACTCAAATACTAATCTGTGAGACAGCACATGCAGTAGACTTTATATTGAAGCATTCGTATCACTGACTTTGTCAGAACAAGCTGTTGTCAAACACTTCATAACTATGTTAGACCAAACATATAAACATACAATACATGTAAATGAATTTGTAAAGTAATGACACACAAGACTTTTTAATAATCACATCTCACACTTGAAGAAAAGTTTAGAAAGCATGAACCACCAAATATGAATAGTATATGTTACACAATGAAGAGTGTGGGACTAAAACAGTAGAGTAAATATATATCAATAAGACTGGATCTAACTATAGAAGTCACAGTATTCATTCATGATATTTTAAAAGAACAAAAGTAATAAAATAAATTTGTTTAAAATGTATAAAGATTTTAAAAGGTTAACATTAACATATTTAGGTACAGAATATAAATACAGGGCATGTAGCTTATAATATGGGAAACTGACAGTCCTGCTTCCATTCTCAGATAACAGGAGAAACAATGATGACACTAGTGAAGAAACTTTAAACAAAATGACAAAGACATTCTCTTATTTTCCAGATGTGTGTAGCCAAATTTGAACTACTGTCAGGTGGCTTTCACTAAAGCAGGAAAGTTTAAGAAATAGTCTCTATTTGAGAGTTTACTACTGGAAAAAGTAGGCATATTAGAATAGAATAAAAAGAGATTTGCAAATCTTAACTTTGCCATTATTATTTTTTTTTTCTACATCTCAGTTTTTCTGAATTTTTTTTTTTTTTTTCTGAAAGTTCACATATTTTGAACTGCTTACTTGTCTTTATTTTAAAGCCAAAAGTCAATATTGCCCACAAACAAAGGTGGGTAGGTATATGTTACATTTACTCCAATATTTGCACTTAAGTAAATTTCTGGAGAAATTTTACTTTTCATGGTAGTTTTTAGAAAAATAATTGTTTTTACTCAATTACATTTGTAAATGAAAAAAATGCAGTTTTACTCATAAAATTTGAATTTTTCATGTTTAAGGTTTTAACTTCCTCAAATATTTTCTACTGTGAAGAACTAAAAATATCTTTTACCTGTCAGCTGGCTTATTCTGTAGATCTCACTGGTCATTTTTAACTACCAGTCTCTTTTCCTTCTAGTACTTATTGATAGCCAATAGTGAAGCCTTAACAGTTATGGATGACTTATTGAGTGGATTTCATTGTCCATCAATGACAGATGTTCCACTAGTAGTGAGAAATATGCAACTCTGACCATACTGTGGAATTTAAAGGCGGTCAAACATATGTTCCACATTCTTCTTGAAGATCCAGCTATGTAAAAAAACAGAGCCATGGTTTCAATGAAGATCCTTAACCTCAAATTCAGTCAATGTTTAGAGTGAAAATGGAAAAAATAATAGTTATATTTGTCATCTCTGTATGCAAAAAAGAGGTAATTATTTCTACATAAATGAGCTCCTCCTCCAATTTAAAAAAAAACCCCCCCAAAAAAAAAAAAAAAACAACAGTAGTTGCTTTTCCCCTATAGTCTAGCTAGTTTGCCAGCTTATTTTTTAGGTTGGTAGAAAGCTTTCCTTTTTTTCTTAATACCACTTGAATGTCACTGTTAGACGAGAAAAATCACAAACTCACTAGCTATAATGGACAATATAGCTAATTTCACAAATTAAATACATAATGTTTTCAATTTGATCTCAGCTACTATCCTATTTTGTTGTCCTAAATAACTTATTATTAGTAACAGTAGTATTAAATAGCTATCCAAATAGCTTACTTAAATAGAAAATAAAAAATAAAAGTAAAATAAAATAAAAAAGGAAGCGTTCAAAATGGTACTTCAATGTTTGCTTGGTCTGAAAAACAGAAAGGTATACTTAACTTGCCCTACGTGTAGCCTTTTGTAAACATTTATAAACAATTCACATTAGGGTTGATATTTGTAAAATGTATAAAACAGAAGTTACATTTTGTTAACTTATTTTTTTTATTTAATCACTTTTGAGATATTCCAGTTCTACGTGAAGTGGTAGAAAAGAAATGCTGTGTGTTTTTTTTGAATATTTTTGTTTCACAATGTTAAAAAACTACTTTAAATTAACTTGTATACTTGAGTAATTTTATCAAAAAAAAAAAAAAAAAACTCCATACACACAGGCTAAAAGTAGCTGTACTTTTACATGTTTGGGCTACTCTATCCACCTATGTTCATAGTATATACTGTTTTTTTACACAGGGTGCATTGTAGAGAATGAATTTAGTGCAGATCCTTAATGTCGTAAACAAGAAAAGAAGACAGCTTACTAATAATGAAGCTGAAATGCTCCCATTTGACAAAACAGATCTGCTTCTCCGGAATATGAATTGTGCATATACAAAAGTTACAAAGATAAAATTAAACACTCAGACATCTGATATGATAGCTTATGCCAATTGTTGGTGTTCATACTCTGGATTATTCCATTTTCATGTTTAGGATTGTTTATCTTACAAGATAAATATATATTAGGTAGCACACTGACACAGTGGTTAGTGCAGACACCCTGCAGATCCAGCATCCTGGTTCTGAATCCCAGTGTAAATCATTGATCTATAGAGAGTTTGCAGATTCTTCCTGTACTTTCAAGTTTTTTTATTGGCTAATCAAAACACTGAATTGAACCAAGCAAGTCTAAGAATGAAATGCCAGAAAAAGTAGGTGCAAAAATGACAATTAATAGATTTTTAAATACATTACATTCTGTTTTTCAAATAAAAATGAATTGTTTCAAAGACTTATGCTTTATTGCCAAAGAATACATCATACAGTATTAAATTTCTCTTTAATAATTACCACTGAAAACATTGGCTAATATTATATGAAAATAACTGATAATTGACTTCAGTATATGTAAATCTACAGTGAATTGAATGTATTTTGTGAAGTACCAAATCACTTATTACTGGTCACAATGTAAAAAAAAAAAAAAATCTCTGCTTTTTGATTTCCTTATAAAATTAGTTCTGATGCACATTAAATAAAACCAAAATTATCTTTCTCCATTTCTTAAAAAAATCATTTGTAGCAGCACAGAGTAAAGTTTCGTATCCAGTACTCAAATAAACATAGGAATCAGCATCTCTATGCACAAAAAAGTATTTCCATCTATCTTACCTGGTTGTACAGCCTCTAAGGCTGCCCATTCGTCCTCTGCTTGCTGCACCTCATGATTTAGCTCTGTAAAAATAGAAACATCATGACCACTACCACAAAACATTAAGTCTATGCAATTAAGTAAATTCTTTGTGGAAATGTAAATGCCTGACACCACTAGTGAACTTAAAGGTTTATAAATATATTATATACATACACACACACACACACACTTTTATATACACACATGTATACAAACAGTTATACACATAATTATATATACACATACTGTATAAAGTTTCTGGACATCTTTCATATGAACCATTAAAGGCACTGCAAACACTAGTACAATAGTAAGGCAATCATTTTCTCTTGAAACAAATATAACTTTATACCACTAAGACTACCTCCCTCATGATGATCTATTCCACAGGGATCAACAACCTACAGTAACAGGAGACAACTTACCTGCATCAGCCTCTTCTTTTTTTCCTGCAGTGAGAGACTGCAATATGCCATTCTGCTTAAGAGCTGAAATCTACAAAAGGAATGCGTTGTATATTTTAGAATCTAAAAACAACAACACTATGAACACTATGATTAAAGCAGGTACCTGCAAGAAACCCTTTCTGAATAAAAATGGATGAACCATCTTACCATCTGCAACCACGGTAAAGACCCTGTAATCCTTTTAAAATGTTATTAACAGGTACACATTATGTTGTTAAATTTATAATGAAGTGCTTATAAGTAGAATAATGTATTTGCTAACATATCCTTAGAAAGAAAACCAGCAAGTATGCACTTCAACGCAAAACTGCTGGAGCTGTTCTCAATACTCACAGGGGCCAATTTGTGCGCTGGTTTTCCACTGGCTTCATCTTCTTGCCTGTGAGACTTTAATGCCAACCCATTGACATCCTTCCGAAAAATGTGATAAATGAAGAACAAACAAAAGAGCATGAGACATATCAAACAGTGTGGCAAAACTGCACTTTATAAATAGTACTCTGCAATTTCAATTGGTACTTGCTACAAACTGCCAAAAAAAACACAAGGCAACTGCTTCAAAAATGAAATTTTAGAGTGTAACATGGTAATTATTTAACTCACAAGTTCCTTTGTTTCAATGTCCACCTCTTCTGCACAGAGACATTCAGATATTCCACCATTCAGGCCCTATTACAATAGCAATAAATGACACTTAAAAACATATTTTTACATTTCCAAGATTTTCAATACAAACTGTTTCATCCTAATATTTTCTAGCTGTAACACTGTACTTTACATAATTTTACCGACATATGTATTATATTGTTGGTGACAAGATCTTATTAAAATATGAAAATTCATCTTGATTTTAACCTACACATTAACAAAACTGTAATTTCAAGAAGTGTGATATCCACTGTACATACTACTCAACAATTCAGTATAATTTCACTTTTTTGTATCCATTTTCTTAAACACATCTGCATAGTTTTTGTTTTCACTCATCCCAAAGACATAGGAGTTAGGGTGATTGACAGCTCTAAACAGGCTTTTAAGAATTTTAACAGCCATTCATTTATTTTTATTGAGGCAAAACCACAAAACACCATGACATAGCTAATGTAAAAAGGGGTGGGGGTTGATTTGTTTCTAACCTATTTTAGTAAAACTTGAGTTATTTGTATGGAATGTTATTTGATTTTAATAAAATCAAAAAAGGGGGAATCAATTTAAAATAAAAGGGTCCTTGCTCCAAATAAAGACTTTAACACTAGTTTTACTTTAGTTCAACTGATGTGACCAATTCACTAAATGGAGGTCCCCGTAACTTCTCAAAGTTTTAGTGGCATACTACAGTACTTATTATTAGCATCTGCTGCATTTAAAATCAGTAAACTTTAAAGGGGAATTGTAAATGTATGTTTCACTCATATATCAAGTTAAAATATCATGAAAAGTCTTTCAGTAAACTTCTGTGTTTGCATTAAAGGCTACCATATCATCCCCACTTCCCCTTGTCACAGCATTTGGCTTATCCTGCATTCTGCCTTTGGCACCCTATGCTATTACCGGTCATCTCCAATATACAGTACTGTATACCTGCTGCTATATACGAATATATCTGTTCCTTCCACCTTCGCTGCCCTTAGAACCTCAAAGTATTTATAAAGATGAAATACAAATATGACACTAATCACAAGCAACACTTTCACTTTTTGTGACTGGACTCAGTGATGCACTTCATATCCCATATCTTGTCCCTGATGCTTCTGGAATATGCATCAGCAACCCAACCTCCTGAATCCAAATAAACACATAAAAAAGGGATGAATGGATAGGGGAGAAATATGAAAACAGCCACATAAAAACTGACATTTCACTAAAATTTACACTATTATTATTGGGGAAGTTACTTATAAAGAATAAATACAAATGGTCAGTACTTGTTTGATATATCAAACTTAGCCATTTTTTTTTAAAGTAACATTCTGTTGTACTCCCATTCTTCTGTTTTACTCACTGTTAGGTTTTTAATGGAAGTAGACAACATGGTATTATATATCTTATTTTTTTTTAAACTTTCTCTATACATCCCATGAATAAGTAAAATGTAGCAATGGTGCTGAGACAAAATCAAAATTTGATTTCAAGTTTATAACACATTTAACATTTAAGCCACATCCCTAAACATGATTTGATGGCTTTTACAATGAGGACAATCCATGTGTCTAATAATTAACAAGATTTTGCTTTACCGAGTTTGTGAAGTTACAGCTTAATATAGTGAAAGTCAAGCATGCTTGCTGGGCACACACTTTTTTACATTCTGCAAACTTAAATTGTAAAATTACAGAATTATCAGACTTGTCAGAAAGATGTGTAGATGGATATTTAGAACATTCATTGGGAATATTTGTTACTTTCACAGAATCATGCTTATATCTGTAAAAGTAATCTCCTGTGGAATACGCTTATTAGCAGATGAATGGAGTTCTGGCAAGGTGAGACAACAGCAACACAGGAGGCAATGAAATGTCAGTTTACCTATAGAATGTGGACCTTGCTGTTTATTTTCAACGTGAAAGAAAACAATTAGAGAGAAAAAACACCTCATTATCAATCAGCATGGTATTTGCATGGATTAAATTTCATAAAGCCATCTATACTACCCTTAAAGGAGTAGCAGCATACAGGAGCTACAGTTGCAAGGCCTAAGGCAGTAGAATGTGGTTTCTTTCTGCTTGTTTACACTCCCTTGCACACAAGTTGTTTACGATTAAGTCACATTCAGACCTATACCCCTTTGTTTTTTCTACTGCTTATGCAAATAGTTTAAATAGGGTCGTATGCCACCTCTTGTGCAGAATTGCTAATGTAGACAGATAGCAATGAAAATAAAAAAAGACTGTACAGTTGCAGTTTGCATTGGTGCGCACATATATCAAGCTCCACAGCATCATGCTTGAGTGTTTTTGTGGTGGAGTTTGCACTTTCAGTCTTATAGAAAGGAGGATACCTCTGAACCAGAATCAAACGTGAAATACCTTACACTTTCCTTTATTGAATGTGTTTGTTTGAAGGGAGTTTTCTCTCAAAAAATGTCTCTTTCAGAAGATAACGTTGTACACTAGGTCATGCTTATGCCACCAAAGATGACTTTTAGCTTCAGTTTAATGTCTTTTTGGATTTTAAAATTACCAAGGGAAGAATTAATAAAACTTGTCTGCAAAATAGTTAGCTTCTCTTGTAAAAGGTAACCCATCCTGTTTTATTTAGTATTTAAGGCTGAGATCCATAAGAATATGTACAGTAAAGACTTAATCATTGTTAATCTGCTTTTCAAATAATCACATACTTTGAGGACCTGTGAACACCAAATTTATGAAAACTTCATATTATGAGACAGACTTTAAGCTTTACAAATTTGCCACGAACAACTCACCTCCACTTCTTGAACCAATTTAAAATTGTAGTCCTCTTCAACAGCATTTCCAAAGGTCTGTTCCATCCTCAAACTGGCTACTTGATTGGTTTTTCAATGCCTGCCAAGTAGCTGATGGAGTAAGGCACCAACTATGGCTGCTAACACAGGGATCTGCATGGCATTGAAATCAAGCATACTTGTAATAATGCTTGTGTCACTAGAAACACAAGCAAGTGGGTGTATTGTCATCTGAGTTGACTTGTTTCAGTATAAGAGAGAAATGCAGGAAATTACAGAAGACGTAAAAAAAAAAAAAAAAAAGGAAAAAGGACTATCTAGATTTTTTTTCTTTTTGTTAAAACGAGTATAAATCACAAAGGGGATTTCCAAAATTGTGTGCTTTCTTAAATCTTGAGAGAATTGTTTCAGAAAGTAGTAAACCAGCTTTGATATGACATTTTTCCTGCACAAAGGGACAGTTTTTGATTGAGGAACTCATTGCTATTAAACCTTCATTTCCATCTCCATCTAATCCTTCTGTAATGCTTGAACCAAAATACACCAAGATACACACTGTAGGTCAGGTTTCATACAGTGCCAAGGATTTTCTTAAACCGTTTCTCTCTTCTTTCACAGGACTTGATCTTCGATACAGAAACCAAGTCACAATACTTAAAAAGATCCAGTTCTTCACATAAAATGCCTGTATAGTTCACAGATTCTACTCCTCTTAGTGGTGGGAAAGCATGCTTCAGTCTTCACTGCAGCAGGTGCTTATGGACAGCATTCAAAGTGAACCTTCCACGTGCCAACAATACTTCAAAGAGCCTTAAACCAATTAACAAAAACACAAAACAAAAAAAATAAATAAAATTATTCTTGAAAAAAGATAGACTTCTTAATTTCAACTATATTTGTAAATGACACGGAAACCATCATGCTCTTCTCTAAATAAGCATATTCAAACTGGCAATGTAAAATGTTAAATAAATGTTAAATAAAATAAAGCACAGTATGTATGTGCAAGCTTCATTATTCTCCAACAAAATTATAATTCTTTCTTTCTCAAATTTGCCACAGAGTATTATTTTCTTTATATTTGTCTTGATATCAAAGGGTTTGTTTACCTGGCAATCCACCCTGGTCTTTTTTTTTTACTGCTATTTATAGTCTATGTAGAGTGGATATTAAACAGAAAAAAATGTGTCTATAAACTAAACATGGTATGAAATATTCTGCTATCTTTCACCATACACAAACCTAATATTTTGTTCATATCATGTGATGAAGACCATGGAGTGGCTGCTGCTTCACCACCTGAGGCCACAGGTCCACCACGCCCTCGAGCCTCTGCAGTTTGTATAGGAGAAGGTGGGAGCAGAGGATGCCATCATCTATATGCTACACCGATCCCTCTCCCACTTGGACAGAGGCAGTGGTGCTGCAAGAATTATGTTTCTGGGCTTCTCTAGCACCTTCAACACCATCCAAACTCTGCTCCTTAGGGTCAAGCTGACAGAGATGGGAGACCTCAATATGTGCGTCTCGGGAACTGCAGGTTTGACATTGTGGTCAGCAACACAGGAGCGCCGCAGGGGACTGTACTTTCTCCGGTCCTGTTCAGCCTATATACATCGGACTTCAAATACAATTTGGAGTCCTGCCACGTGCAAAAGTTCACTGACAACTCTGCTATCATGGGCTGCATCAGGAGTGGACAGGAGGAAGAGTACAGGAACCTAATCAAGGACTTTGTTAAATGGTGCGACTCAAACCACCTACAACTGAACACCAGCAAAACCAAGGAGCTGGTCGTGGATTTTAGGAGGACCAGGCCCCTCATGGACCCCGTGATCATCAGAGGCGACTGTGTGCAGAGGGTGCAGACCTATAAATACCTGGGAGTGCAGCTGGATGATAAATTGGACTGGACTGCCAATACTGATGCTCTGTTTAAGAAAGGACAGAGATGACTATACTTCCTTAGAAGGCTGGTGTCCTTCAACATCTGCAATAAGATGCTGCAGATGTTCTATCAGATGGCTGTGGCAAGCGCCCTCTTCTACACGGTGGTGTGCTGGGGAGGCAGCATAAAGAAGAGGGACGCCTCACACCTGGACAAACTGGTGAGGAAGGCAGGCCCTAATGTAGGCACGGAGCTGGACAGTTTCACATCCGTGGCAGAGTGACGGGCGCTGAGCAGGGTTCTGTCAATCATGGAGAATCCACTGCATCCACTGAACAGTATCATCTCCAGACAGAGGAGCAGCTTCAGCGACAGACTGCTGTCACTGTCCTCCTCCACTGACAGACTGAGGAGATCGTTCTTCCCCCACAGTATGAGGAGACTCCTCAGTTCCACCCGGGTTGGGGGGGGATTGGTTATGGGGGGTAGTGGGTAAACGTTAACATTATACAAAGTTATTGTCTGTTATACCTGCATTTTTATCACTCTTTAATTGAATATTGCTCTTTCTCAGTATGCTACTGCTGGAGTATGTGAATTTCTTCTTGGGATTAATAAAGTATCTATCTATCTATCTATCTATAAGATAAACAAATGTAAATATTGAATTCAAAATGCACAGCAATGTCCATATTAAAATACAAACTGGCAATGCTTACCTTTACTTTGAAAATGTTACATCAATCATTAAAGTAAAGATTTATTTCTGAAAAATAGCACTGCATTTTTATTTTTTTAATCAGAATGACAACTTTATAGTATATGTCAAATTTGTATTTGGTTTAAAAACACAGCATCTTTATTTCAAAAATGCAAAAATATTTTAGCTGTTTATTTTTTATTTCTGTTTATTTTACTGATATTTTCAAATCCCAGTTTGAAATATGATGTACTGTAGTCTATGTTTTTCTTACAATATTTGTAATTACCTGTAGTTTCATTTTCAACTGGTAAAATATATTGTATGACCTAGTTAGCATAATCAATTTCAAAAGTAAAGAGAATTACACAACATAAATTATTCTCATAAAATTCACGTGTATTAAAAAGTATATATGTGGATCATATAGAAATCAGGGATGAAGGGGACATGTGTGGGGGGCATCAAAAGCAGTAGGCATAAGAGAGGAAACATCCCCAGACAAGGTGCCAGTCAATCATAGGGCCGTAATTTAACATAACATGTGGGGTTGATATATATTTTGCAGTTGTAGTCAATCCAGTGCTTCCCAGACTCGGTCCTCTGGACCCACTGTAGCTGCAGGTTTTTGTTCCTACCAGATTCATAATCAGTGACAACACCTGATAAACACTGAACTCACTTAATTAGCTGGTATTGTTTCTCTTATTCTACATTCAGAAAAGCACAACAGCAGGATTTTTACATTTATAAGACATTTAGAAATATTTCTGCTTTTGCTATAAATTTAAATGCTTAACTCTCTTTTGTCGATTTATTATATTTTGCCCTTTCTCTGTGCAGTTTTCCCCCTTCTTATTAATGACAGTTAAAAACAAGCAGAGCCGACACCCAGGCAAATAACACTGAATAATCAAATGTTGCAACTACTTTAGCGTCAGACTGACTAATTAGTAAATAATGGATTAATTAAACAATTAGAACACTTGGAAAAGTAGGATGAAAATATTGTTAAAAAGAAAAAATATACAATATTCCCATGCTTGGTACATTTTATTTATTCATTTTTACCAAACTTAGTTTTCTAATTTCTATATTGTTCCCAAAACAAAGAACTTGGGGGAAAAAACGTTCACTTAATTAGCCCAGGAGTCCAATTAAAA
>JANRMT010062796.1:58091049-58109775 GCA_026402145.1 Polypterus bichir lapradei
CACTTTAAACTGTGACTTTCATCTTCTGTTGTTACAAAAAGAAATTGAATATGATGTTGACTTGAATCTATCAATTGCTCTTTTATGGTGAAATTAAAGGTATGCAACATCATAAGTCACTTTACAAATGGAGTGTCACACTCATGCAGACAATAAACATTAAAAATGTGGAGTTAAAATATAGGATCTAAAAGTGACAACATGTCAAAGATAGTAAGACACCTTAAACAATGGAAGGTGAAGCATATTAAAGCAAACCAGAGCCTATATCAGTAAATTTAGCCACTCTAAAAAAAGATATGAACGGAAAATATGCAGTTAAGCCTCAGTTTGAATATTAAACTAATGGTACATTGTAAAAACTGGCAGAGGCTTTACAGCTTAGGTTCCACAAAATGAAATCAATGGTCACCAAAAGTGGTGCAGTTCATGACAGCAAGATCTGATTCATCTCAATGGTTTTCTTTTTTTGTTTTAATTTGCCTTGTTTCAAAAAATTTGTGCATAAGTTTCAAAACAATTTTATGATTGTTGTTCTTAACAATTCTGTAACTATTCACAGTATGCAACTCACTTTTATAAATCCATCCATTCATTAATAAATTTTCTGAATTTTCTTATTTCATTAGTCTCCTGGAATCAGAGCACTATTATGGTAAGAGGGAGTAAACTTTTTTAACTGTAATAGCAGATACAATCTTGAGCACAGGTTATGTAATTAGTTTCCTTGGGATTAATAGGCACAAGACTTTAAACCCCAGCATTGACACTTGTCACCTCTGACTCAATGTGTGATCAGCAGGTCCGTTAACCTGCCTGTGCTCCGACTGTAAAAAACATTAACAATTGTATTATACATCAATTGTATCTGTGAAGTTCTTTGCTTGGTGGTTAATTAGTGAAAGGCTGTAAATAAACCAAACTCACTTGTTTGAATAATAAAACCTTAAAAAACATTCCTGAGAATCGGTTTAATTAATAATGCAAGCGCATTTCAATTATTTACACAATCTCCAGGATAAAATTTCATATAGTATTTTCAAAGCATCGAAGTGGCAGGGACCCTGCCGAAAATTCCCAATAACATAAAAAGCATTGATTTTAGTTAATCATACAGTCTCATACTCATTTGTACAAGCTTTCTTAAATTGCAATATGAAATTAACATGAAAGTGGTTTGGCTAAGGATCGATTCCAAGATCGTTTAACCACAGAAATATTGCCTGTGTAGGGATGTGTTAAATGTGATTGGACTGGTGTTCCTGTTTACGATTATTGCTACTACCATATACTTCAGCTTCATTAAAAGGGTTCATACAATTGATGGATCGAATAATTTAAAAATGTAATAGACCTTGGATGGTGAAAAATGAAACATATTATCTATGCGAGTGGCATCTAGAATTCAATTTTTGGGTAATGCAGAAAATGCACCGTTTCAAAATTCCAGCTCTGATTTAAAATTATATAATTATTTAATGTTTAACTAAATTAGCTGCTAATTCGGTTTACTTTTAGACACGTTTAGCAGTACACATATCTACATAGAGCGTCTAATTTTAACTACAACACTCTCTGTCTTTAATCGAAACCTGAAAAACAACTGTTAGTTAAAATCCGTATGTCTATATGCGATGAAGACTCATAAATCCATTTAAAACTAATTGATTATTTTCTGAAACAGAACTTTCCAAGACTGTGACTGTTACTCATCCACAAACGTACTACAAACTTATCATGCATTTTTAATATAAAGATTGGAATAAAGATAATGCGTTTGTTGTTTTAGGTTGTTGTTTGTTGTTTTTTTTTTTACCTTAAGAGTTTAACTCCCTCCAATCTCGGCTCTTAAACCGTCAACCGCTAACCCGTCAACAGCCTGCGTTTTGCTTCTGGGAATTGTAGTTTCCTAACGGAAGTAACCAACCAAGGTTTGATTTTCCGCCAAGCTATAGCTACATTCTCAGAAACTATATTTCCCGACATGCTCCATTCCAGGTTACTCGGAAGGGGTCGATAAATGAGGCATGGTGGGAACTGTAGTCAAAAATTGAAATCGGAGTGAGAATACGGAGAGACAGTTCTTGACCTTACGTGCAATTCCCACAGCTGACTGCGCAATCAACTTATAAGCGCTTTTTGATAACGTTGTAGGTATCAACCTGCGAAGCAGGGACAGAGGAAAATGTACTCATTTATTACCGACAATTTACAATTGCTTATTAAATTTCCTTGGTCTAAATAAATCTGATCTGTTCTAAAATCACATTGAAGAGCATTGTCCCTCCTATATGTCATGCAGTATCAAAAGTAATAGTAAAACTAACACAATCTAATATGATCAACATCAGTTAACTAAAAAATTTAATAGTTTTCAGTTTACTAAACTATTAATTATAATTACTTCCTTTACACTGTCAATTGAAAAGAACATTTTATAACAAACTCTTTCACTATGTCTTTTAAATACTACATTATTATTTGAATGGTAATTTGATATATTAAAAGATTAATTGATCAGAGTTTATGAACAACATTAGAACATCTATCAGGTCAGGTCAAGTTGGGGTATAGGTTGGGGTGCAATGATACAGTGCATTGCCACACCCACCACACAACGAAATAGCTCGGGATCCTGGCTGGCAACCTCCCAGGCAGTCATGTGGTCCAGTCCCACCCTCCGGAAATGACCATCTGTCTGCTGCAGCCAGGTGTTATGTGGGTGCCCACTTGGCCTGGTCCAGCCAAGAGCAACAATGAGGATCCTGTGAACTGGAACACCCTCGGGGAATCATACCAGATGTCCGTAGTGCTGTAACTGATGCTCCCTCATAATGTAGGTAATGTGCCTAATTTGGGACTCCATGAGCAACCGTTCATTTGACACAAATTTACACCCAAGGATTCTCCGAAGAGACACAGTGCCAATCTTCATCTCGGGTCACTTAGTGTCCATGTCTCGCAACCATATAGCAAGACAGGAAACACCAGGAGTCTACAGACTTGGACCTTCGTCCTTTTGCATAGATATCAGGAGTGCCACACACCACTTTCCAGTGACCTCATAATCCCCCATGCTTTCCCATTCCATCTAATGATTTCTGTGCCCAAGAGGAGTTTAAAGGCCTGGATCTTGTTTTTTATCCAGGATACTCGCAAGTCCAGACTCCTCACTCAGCCCCTCAAGAGCCCTGGTCAGAGACTCCATTGACTCTATGAAGATCACAGCATTATCAGCAAAGTCAAGATCAGTGAATCTTTCTTCACCAACAGATGCTCCACAGCCGTTGGACCCCACAACCTTGCCCAATACCCAGTCAATGCAAGCATTGAACAGAGTAGGAGCAAGAACACACCCCGACGAACCCCAGAATCAACTGGGAAAAACACAGAAGTTCTGCCTCCACTCTCTACATTGGTAGTGGTAGAACATCTATACATGTATAAAAGAGTCTACTTATTAAAACCAGTAAATCAAATAACTGAATTGCATTCATTTATAAACGTAATGTTATATCTATTGAGATTAATATGGAATGTTTATTAATAATCATTAGCTAGGTATGAAACATGAACTGAATAATCATATTTAAAGTAAAAGACAAACAATATGTAAGAATGTTGGGAAAATGATATTAATAAATTCAAGCTGTTTCTAGAAGTTGTATTCCTTTTAGCTTAATGCTATATTCTTGTGCTGTATGCTATAAAAGCCCTTATTACAGCCTGGCTATTTTACTTTTGGTGATTGTTTTTTTCACTCTTTAGGGACCTTTACTTTGGAACTGTCTCTATGTATTAAACTCAATTTGACACCATTATCAACTACACACTAAAAGCAAATCATTTTTTAAATATATTCATGTGTAAGGTTTTTCAGATTTGAAGAAGAGGTTTTCAATAACCAACAGACATAAGATACAGTAAAAAAAACAACCTGGTGAATTGTCTGGAAGAGACTACAGTCCCAGCTGTAAATCCCTGTGTCCACTGGGAGAACATTTATGCACCTAACAGAACCATCCTTGGCCCATATTCAGTCCATGCTACCTGAATAAGCAATATTAGCTAATTATTTTTAACCATATATGAGTAGTTCATGATCACCTGATCTTTAGAAAGTGACTTTGTCATTTTTAATTTATTTATTTTAAATCTACTATAAAAGGCTCATACCCATGGAGTTAAACTTGCATCCATAATATGATCAGCGTGGCTATACAGCAGAAGCACAGGTAAACAAACCTGATGAGTTAAAGGATTATTTTGTTTTGCCTTGGAACCTAAATTCTTCTCCTGCAGTTTGCAGTTCTACAGGTTTACTGCTTAGCCCTTTTAAAAATTTGTTGACTTATTTGCCATTGATTTATGAATTGTTCTTTTGTTTTTCTATGATACCTGCAACATACAAACATACAAATTTGGACAAACAAGAGGAAAATATCCATTTCATCAAGTTTGTTTGGGTAGCTGCTGAGGAAGTTTTGTCAAAGTTTCCACTTCAACTTCTTGCATCATATATTCTCCTTTTAATATACCAATATAATTGTAAATAACTGTAGAACTGAGTGAGGTAGTACCACTGAAAATTGTGCAGTATACTTTTCCTAACTTAATTCAAAACTGAATAACTATTTAACCAAAATTTTCACAATAAATAGAAGACAGTTAAACTTTTTTTGATACTGTTGTAATAATGACACACAATAAGAAAAAAATAAGATATTGCTTAGAAGTATTAAATGTTTGCTGTTCCAACCAAAATTACCGAAGTGTCTTCCACAGTCCACAGACACATTTTTATAGTGACCGAGGTCTATAGATCGTTCCAGTACGAGTTTTGACATTTTTGTGTGACAATTTACCATGGCTACAATCAGGAAAAGCTAATAGATACAATAATCCCAGGAACTGTAAGCTACAGGCTGTAAACTCGGCATTGTGTACATAATCATAATTTTTTGTATAAATAAATTGCTATAAAATTGTAAAGTAGTGTTAAAATAAACAGTGAACGACGCCACTATGCTAACGGGGCGTGACACATAGGCATATCATGAAATAAGCAGCGTTCACTGGTGTATATTAAATTTCAACAAACAATAGTTGTACTTTATGGCACGTTGAAAGCGAATCCAGTTCAGAATAATCATCTATAATCTTGTTTTATAGTAAATCGATACCTTTATAAAGTGCAAAACGTTTTGTACCACAGCTCATATCCCTTTTTGTGAAAATTTGACACACAATTCAATACTGAAGGAAAGGCGCGTATTAGCGACCCCTGACCTCGCTCTACTGTGAGATTTGTCTTTGACGTCGAAAGACCGTCTCGCGAGCTTTCAATATTTGAAGATGGCGGCAGAGAAGGAGTCGACCGGTGCAGCAGTAACAGAAACAGAGGGGCAGGAAGGGTGAGAAGAGTAGTTTATTGTAAAAACAAATTAATGTAGATCTGCTGATCTAAGAGTTTCAGCGCTCTTTAGAAGGCATCGGCCAATGAGGGACTAATGTTGTAGTGGCTTGCTGGTCACCAGTATTTTGAATGGCAACGATGTGGGCAAAACAAAAAGGCATGCCAGTTCGTTTTCAAAACATGTGCATGATTTAAGCAGAATTACATATATACAGTACTGTAATGTTTGATATCGTAGCAAACTAAATTATTATTTAGCCTGTAGTAGGATGCGCAAACGATAAGCTACATTAAAGTCTCCTGATTACCTTTTACTGAATTAGAAGGCACAGAAGTTGGAGATGAAATGAGTTGATTTTGTAAGTTCTGCATTTCCGTGAAACCTCTTAAGTAGATTTTAATTAATTTACTTTTTAAAAATGTAATTTGAAGGTTATTTTAGAACAACAAGCCTGTTGTTTTATTCTTGTCTTTTAATAAAGTTGTCCTGGTGCTTATCATGTAGATGCATAGAATACAATTTTAAGACCACGTTTTTATGAAGTTAGAAGTAAGTTAAGATAACACAGTGGTTGGCACTGGGTGCTCAACGGCTTCAAACCTCTGGGCTCAGACATGGATGGGTGGTGACAGACACCAACTGTATCTCCCCCAGAAGGACATTACCGGTTAGAAGATGGAGAGAGCAAAAGCCTTAATTAATGGCAGAATAATTCGGTATTTTGTATATTTTAAATACATTTATTTTGCGCATTCATAAATTTAGCTGTGTTGTTTTAACTATAACAGTAGGGATTTGCATGCATTGTTTGTTGGAAACTTGTTTAATGGATAGTAAGCAGCACTCTGTACTAAATAAATCAGATTCACAAGTTTGTATTAATGTACTAGTTAAAAGTCATCAGATAACCTTTTTTTATTTTAATTTTATTGATTTTATTGTAATCATTCCATACAGAGAGATCAATTTTTACAAAAAATAGGATTGAAAACAAATCAACCCAACCCCCACCCCTGGGAAAGAGAGCATGGCCAACGGAGTAAAACTTAAAGCTGGTCAAATACATAAATAAAGTTTAATAGGCAGATAAAAAAAAAATGGGGAGAGAATCTATTTCCTCAGTGCTTTAAGAGCTTTTTCTAAAATATTATTGATTAGATCCTGCCAGGTTCTGAAAAAGTTCTGCACAGATCCTCTAACTGGGAATTTTAATTTTTTCCAATTTCAAATAGTATAAAACATCAGTTACCCACTGACTTAAAAGAGGAGAGTTAGGATTCTTTCAGTTTAGCAAGATAAGTCTGCATGTCAATAGTGTAGTAAAGGCAATCACAGTTTGTTTGTCCTCCGCTTTAAGCCCATCTGGAAGAACACCAAACACAGCTGTTAATGGGTTAGGAGGGATTGTGACACCAAGGCTGTCTGAAAGGCACTTAAAAATTTTTTGTCCAGAATGATGTTAATTTGGTGAAGCACAATTGGGTTATTATTATATTGGCGATAACTTGCATTTATTGGGGCATAAAGCAGGGAATATAAAGAAGTACTGCAGAATTTTATTTCTATTGCTGACCAAGTCAGTGTATGTTCATCTATTTGTGTCCAGGTTTTTATAGATTGTATGTTTGCTGCCCTGTAATAAAACTGAAAGTTAGGTAGAGCCATGCCACCTTCTGCCTTAGGTCTTTGTAGGGTCGCTCTTTGGATACGTGGATGTTTTGAGTTCCAAATTAATGAGGTTATGGTTGAATCTAATTGCTTAAAAAATGATTTATTGATGTATATTGGAATGTTTTGATATAAAAAGAGACGCTTAGGAAGAATATTCATCTTAATGTTAATTCTTCCAGCTAGAGTGAGGTGACCATCTATGCAAGTGTTGCTTTATTTTTTCCATACAGACGGCGAAATTTTGTTGATAAAAGAGCTTTATATTTACTTGTGATGTTTACCCCTAGGTATTTAAACTGTTCTGCAATGATAAAAGGGAAGTTGTCCAATCTGATATTGTATGCTTGAGAATTCACTGGAAAGAGCACAGTTTTATTCAAATTAATTCTGAGACCAGAGATCTTTTGAAATTCTATACGTGCTGTTAAGACTGCAGGCACAGAATTTTGTGGGTCTGATATATACAGTACCATATCATCTGCATATAGAGAAATTTTCTGTTCAAGTCCTTCTCTGATAATCCCCTTTATCTGATAAGCATTTCGACAGTGAACTGCCAGTGGCTCAATGGCAATTGCAAATAGCAGTGGTGACAAGGGGCATCCTTGTCTGATACCATATTCTAGTTTAAAGCAGTCTGAACAAATGTTGCTAATACAAACTGAAGCTTTTGGATTGGTATACAGTAGTTTGATCCATCCACAAATGTTCGGGCCAAATGCAAATTTCACTAATGTAGTGAAAAGGTAGTTCCATTCAATCATGTTGAATGCTTTTTCTTAATCCAACGATAATATCATCTCTGGGGTGTTTGACTTTGCTGGTGAACAAATTACACTAAACAGGTGTCGAAGATTGGAAGATAAGTGTCAGCCTTTAATAAGTCCAGTTTGATCTTGTGATATTACCGAAAGGCAGCATTTTCTCCATAAACCATTTTAAACAGAATGATTAGTAGAAGGAGATCGGAGTTCACATCCTGGGTGCGCCCTGTGTGCATGTTCACCCCATGTTCGTGTGGCTTTTCCTTTTCCTTGCTCTCACAATCCAAACACATGAAGGTTAGGTGAGCTGGGAGCGTTAAATTGGTGCTAGTGTGTGTGTGTGTGTTCACTCAGCGATTGTCTACCATTCCCTCCAGATGCTTGCTGGGATAATCACCAGGTTTCATGTAACCCTGCCCTGGATCAAACAAGTTAGGAAATGGGTGAATTGATGGAGAATGATTATTAATTGACCTTTTTCTTCTTTATCCCGAAGAAAAGCACAGTAACATTTTTCAACCTGTAGATGGAGATAGCTTCCTTCAGTTTTTTGCAGTTCTTATAGATGGCAATCTCATCTTCAGTTTAGCTAAATTAATGGTATGCAAGTTCTGCCCTAGGCATAGTGGTGAAACAAATGGTATATGTGGTGAATTTTAAAATACTATATACTCTTATTGAAACTTTTGATTATATCAAGGCAGAAAATAAGACAAGCTCATATCTGATTACTTCACCTTTAGTAAAGTCTTTTAACCATCAATAATGAAGTGAACAGCACATGGAGCATTTTAGGGGAAAAGATCTAAATAAATTTAACATTCATAAGCCTGCCTATTTCCAATCAAAATACAGTAAAATAAGTTCTCTAAATGCCTTGGCTGTTCATGCTTGCTACCCCTTTGATATTTGCAGAAACATCTTTATACTAATTAAAGCACTACATTTTGATAGGTCTTTATCAAGGTTGAAGTGCACTTTAGCACAACTAAATTTCACTATTTTATTCACTTTTCAATTAAACTGACTTCCGTTTGTTTTTGTGTAGCACTTTTCCGTGAGACACAGAGCTCTGTGACAAGTTCTCAGGTAAATGTAAATGCAAACTTTACTAATTATATAATGCGTACCATACATATAAAGACAAAGCTTTGTTTAAACAAACAGGAAACAAAGTAGTTTGAAACTGATTAATATAAATAAAACCCAAATATCCATCCATTAATTGTTGAACTACTTTTCTCAGTAGGAGTTTGCTCCCCATGTACTTTTACTGATTTTCCTGTAGGACTACGGTCCTCAGCCTTTCTGTATCTTTAATCTATTTAATCTAAGACATTTCTTGGGTTAGTTGGTTGTGTGCAGGTTATTGTGTTGATGTAAATTGAAATTATTCTTTAATTTTAGTTTTCTAGCAGAGAGCAATAGGTTTTATGCAAAACTAATCTTTTCATTTTATTGTCATTGCTGACAAGCTCCATAGCATGATGGTGACACTACCTGCTTGATAATAGGTACAGTGATCTTTTGGTGAAAGGCTGTGTTAGCCTTGTATTGATATGTCTTTTTGGGGGGATTAAGGACACAAATATTTGTCTGTTTCAGGGTCCAGCAATCCAAATGAGAGAAAAACCACTTTTTGGGAATATTATTAAAACAAACTGAAAATGATTGGAGCAGAACAATTTGCTAGAAACAGAAATTTATTCTAAACTATTTTTTTAATGAGATTCCAACAACAAAGTATAAACAAATGCATTATTTTCAATGTTTCATCAACATTAGTATGATTATCCTCTTCGATGAACTTTGCAACAAAATTATTTGCTAGTTTTGATCCACTTTGTACAGCAGTAATCTACTGTAAACATTTTAGTTGCAGTTTTGATTTTTTAAAGGGTAACTCTTCATGTAGGAAAGCTGTAATGTGCTCTAAGCAGGCTGCAAATCATTTCAGCACCTGTCCTTTGGAAAGCCATCGGAGACTGTTGTCCATGTGAAAGTTGGAATATGTGCCGTCTGTGTAATTGAGTAATTTACAGAATTGTCTCTGGTTTAATCTTTTTGCCATAATTTTCTTTATATCATTCATCGTGTCATGAAACTCAGCCAGAAATGTTTGGTCATGCAACGCTTCTTGATAAACTATGCAATGAAAGATATACTGTTGTGATCTACTATCTTTTTCAAGAGTGTTACAAATCTCTTTTGTGGCTGTCTCATACTTGGTGCACCATTATTTGCAATAGAAATCAAATTTTCAGTACTGGTATTATTGACACTAAAACAGTTAGCCACAGCCTTGTGTAACTGTTCTTCCCGTGTTTGGCCTTTTAGGGGGGAGCAATTCGAAAAGTTCTTCTTGAGGATCATTTAAAGTAACACAGTGACAAAGAAGAGCTAATCTGAGCAGTGTCATCTACATCTCATTACTCATAATATGCAATAGAGAAATATGAAGATGACTGTAAATCTTTTATTTTCTGACTGCTGATATTGTTAGCCATTTTCACAGTCTTTGTAGAAAACTGGATTTTTTTTAATTTTATATATATATATATTTTTTTTTTTTTTTATTAGTAAACTGTAGTTCTACTATTTTAATAAAACACTCGTTAACATATTCAGCATCAGTGAAGGGTTTTCCAAAATTTTTAATCTTCCAAGATGATGCAAAACTGGAAGCAACTATCCAGTTGAATAGTATTATCTTACTCTGCTCAGCTTTTAGTTTCAATTCAATGATTGTTGTTTTCCTAGAATCTCTACTGGGATAATTTTCAATGAAAATGAATGTTTTGATGTGAAATTTTTTTCAATTTTGAATTTTTTTATGTTTTCATAAGCTTCCCCTGGCAAATTAAGCACATGGGAAAACCTGATGAAATAGCTGTGAATGTATGTGCATCTGTCTATTTCATCTGTAAATTCTCTATGTTCATCGTTTATTTTTCTTTTTTTTTGTCTTTTTGAGAACTCTGTTTTACCTGAATTTTTTTGATAAAGTTTTACTGTAGAAGCTACTTTCCAAAATGTTTTTGCACTCTATTGTGGATGCCTGGCATGGGCTGATGTCCCTGGCATGATGGTTCATGGTTTCTTACCTGGCCAGGAGGCCAAGGTAATGAGTTGGTAAGAAGAAAGGCCTGTCGTTTCCTGCCTCAGCCAGGAGATTGGCAGGAGGTGCAAGCATTGAAGTGGATACACTGGAGTCCCTGTCAGGCTTGGCCTTAGATCCTTACCCAACTGGTAGACCAGTATAATAGTAGGACAGAGGGTGATAACCTGCCAAGACTATATGCCCCTCCGGCATGCTAGATGACAGCATCCCTGGGCCCTCTGTGCACACCTACAGAGCATACTGGGAATTATAATTGTGTGGGCAACACTGTGTTTGGTTGTGCAGGTGCCGCCAGAATGTTTTGCAGAGATTATTAGCTGTGTTACCAGGTCTGACCTGGGAAACTTTCAGTTGAGTCAGTGGACCTCAGTTATTGTGTTATTGGATAATCAAATGTATCAGAAGTACTGTGTAACTAAATACTTTTCTGTATCCAGTATTTTCATTTTTTTTTTTCAAGGAACTAATATTATTGGTTCACATGAGCTGCCTAGTGTTGAACATGCTAGTGGTATTCAGTAATGTGACAAAGGTGATTTAAAGTTGATTCATTCATACCCAAAAACTGTTAAAAACTCCATTAGCATCAGTGCCTAAAATTAGTATTGCCTTGTTGTGCAATAAATTTGAATACATTTCTACCAAAAAAAAGCAAATAATTACTTTTGCTTACTCAACAGTAGGGTTGGGTATCAGCACTGATATCCTGATTCGATCCCGATTCACAGTGCTTCAATTCGATATCAATTACTACTTACTTGATCAATTATTACTTAACTATCCATAGAGAACATTAATATACATAAGCATGGAATGGCATTTAAGAAGAAATACCTGTATTTGATTAGTAATGAACAGTTAACATCACTATTTGGAAGATGTGAAACATAGCATTGCACTCATTTGAAATTTACAATAATTTAATAATTATAATAATAATTTAAACACTTTCTCCGGTGCAGATTGTTTAGGCTCTACTCGTTTGGATGTCGACTGAGACAGCGTTTCTGGGTGATGTCAGGATAAGAGATTTCTCAAATTTGTGGTATTACAACTATAAGTAACATATGCATTGCACAGCTTAGATATGGTAGTAAAGTGCTTTTTCCGTAAAAAAAAAAAAAAACTTAATTGCAGCATCTACTGGATCGGATGACAAAAAAGAAGATAAGCAAAAATCTACATATAGTAATTGAGCAGGATGAAGATTCACAAGATCGATCTTCAGACTTTAAGAATCGATTTTGAATCATTTAAACAAAAAGTAACGACTTTCTGACAAACAGTATCCCCATTAGCTATAGAAAAAATGGTGCTTCATTTTGTTCACTTGTGGCTTGGCTCTGTTGCTTAATTTGCTGTTTTTTTTTTTTTTTTAATTTAATTGGTTTTGTGAACTTAGTGATGATATGCAGGTGGACAACAGTCTTGGCTTTTTTTAAAAATACGAGGTTATGCCCTGATAAAAAAAAAAAAGAGCGTAATATATCTCAGATTTACTGTCACATGTGACACCACTCCCCAGTCTGCTAAAGCGACAGACTAATGGACTAATTTACAAAGGGACATGTCCTAATCATCCCACCCCCAATCCCGGAATACTGGCCGTGGGTCATCAAGAAACTTTGACAAGGTTGAGAAACATTGCTCTAAAATAAACTGTAAACAAGTTAAAAAATGAAATTGTTATCTTAAAGTGCTTGAGGAAAAGAAAAAAATAAATAAAACGGTGGTTGCTACTTTTGGTGACATGCCCCATTTGACGATGATTTTATATACATTTTGTGAGCGCTGATGAAGTCATCAGGAGCAGCACAGTGGGTGATGTGAAGTGTAGTCCCCTCTTTGGCATTTGCATAAGGTTGCAGATAAGGTGAAGCTAGTAGGAAGGTAATATATATTAAATACCTTTCTTAATGGATTTATTTTGCAAAATTGACTTGACTAAGCTCACAGCCATGGCGCCTGGCAAGTACTTGCTAAAAACATCTTCTTTGAGCTTTACAGAACTTTGCTCCATTCACTTTGCTTTCATAGACCGCCTACATTTGCATAAACTAGCACACCCAATTTCTTTGTCATATCACTTCTTCTTCTTCTTTCAGCAGCTCCCATTAGGGGATGCGACAGCGGATCATCTTTTTCCATATCTTTCTGTCCTCTGCATCTTGTTCTGTTACACCCATCACCTGCATGTCCTCTCTCACCACATTCATAAATCTTCGTTTAGGCCGTCCTCTTTTCCTCTTCCCTGGCAGCTCTATCCTTAGCATCCTTCTCCCAATATACCCAGCATCTCTCCTCTGCACATGTCCAAACCAACGCAATCTCGCCTCTCTGACTTTGTCTCCCAACCGTCCAACTTGAGCTGATCCTCTAATGTACTCATTTCTAATCCTATTCATCCTCGTCACACCCAGTGCAAATCTTAGCATCTTTAACTCTGACACCTCCATCTCTGCTCCTGCTTTCTGGTCAGTGCCACCATCTCCATCCCTTATAAAATAGCTGGTCTCACTACCGTCCTGTAGACCTTCCCTTTAACTCTTGCTGATACCCATCTGCCACAAATTACTCCTGACACTCTTCTCCACCCATTCTAGGATTCTTAGTTTGTGTATTATTATTATTATTTTTTTTTTTTAACCCATAAATATTGATTAATCAAAATGTCTTTAAAGGCTGCAAAAGAAATCCATAATGTCTTCTTTTTTTCCTTTGTTGACACAGGTTTTTAATATTGCAGTTTAAAAGAATACTTCCCAAAAATTATATTTTTTTTAATTTAAAGAAGAAGTTAATTTGAATCTCATATTTTCAGGTTGAAGGAGAGAAGACAATTTATGACATAATAGAATGTAAGGGCGACTGTCCAACTGCAAATAATGTGGAAAATATGCATGGAAAAAAAGAACCAATTTCTCATGTTACTGGTGTTGCATAATCCACTTGTCCATTATCAAATAAAGTGCTAAAAGTTTGTAAAACATATGTATAGTCGTGGCCTAAAGTTTTAAGAATGACATTGGTTTTCACAAAGTGTTTTTAGATCTTTTTGTCAGATGTTTCTATGGTATACTGAAGTATAATTGCAAGCAATTCATAAGTTTTAATTGCTTTTATTGACAATTACATTAAGTTTATGCAAAGAGTCAATATTTTTAGTGTTGACCCTTCTCGCCCTGGGATGCTGTCAATCCAAATGCCCCAAACAATCAGAAAGGGGATTCATCAGAGAAAATGATTTTACCCCAGTCCTCAGCAGTCCAATCCCTGTACCTTTTGCAGAATATTAGTCCGTCCCTGATGTTTTGTCCATCCTGCAAAAGTTTTTGCCGCACTGTGTGTGCTGATGCACTCACAGTCCTAGCACTTGCTAGACTTTCTTGGGCTTCCTTCACAACAATTGAACCTCTCTATTCTAATTCAATCACCTTGACAGAGTGATCTCCAGCTTTGTCCTCATCAACCCTCTCACCAGTGTTAACGAGAAGATCACTAAAATGATGTCAGCAGGTCCTTTTGTGGCAGGACTGAAATGCAGTAAAAATAGTTTTTTGGGATTAAGTTCATTTTTATGGCTAAGAGGGACTTGGTTATCCTGGTTATCTGTTGCACTTTATCATCCTCCAGCCCCCATTTGTGGCACTGAAAACTGACCCTTCTCCCATCCTGCCCCCTACTCTTTGATCGTGGTGCTGCATACTTCAATGGACAAACCATCAGTCTTAGATATTGTCACTTGAATTGCTAATAGAGAAGTGCTCCTCACTATTCACATTAATACATCAGTGTAATATATACTATATCTGCACCTATGTATAACCATTTTAAGCACTGCTTTGCATATACTGTACAGTGCATCAGGAAAGTATTCACAGCACATCACTTTTTCCACATTTTGTTATGTTACAGCCTTATTCCAAAATGGATTAAATTCATTTTTTTCCTCAGAATTCTACACACAGCACCCCATAATGACAACGTGAAAAAAGTTTATTTGAGGTTTTTGCAAATTTATTAAAAAATAAATAAAACTGAGAAATCACATGTACATAAGTATTCACAGCCTTTGCTCAATACTTTGTCGATGCACCTTTGGCAGCAATTACAGCCTCAAGTCTTTTTGAATATGATGCCACAAGCTTGGCACACCTATTCTTGGCCAGTTTCGCCCATTCCTCTTTGCAGCACCTCTCAAGCTCCATCAGGTTGGATGGGAAGCGTCGGTGCACAGCCATTTTAAGATCTCTCCAGAGATGTTCAATCGGATTCAAGCCTGGGCTTTGGCTGGGCTACTCAAGGACATTCACAGAGTTGTCCTGAAACCACTCCTTTGATATCTTGGCTGTGTGCTTAGGGTCGTTGTCCTGCTGAAAGATGAACCGTCGCCCCAGTCTGAGGTCAAAAGCGCCCTGGAGCAGGTTTTCATCCAGGATGTCTCTGTACATTGCTGCAGTCATCTTTCCCTTTATCCTGACTAGTCTCCCAGTTCCTGCAGCTGAAAAACATCCCCACAGCATGATGCTGCCACCACCATGCTTCACTGTAGGGATAGTATTGGCCTGGTGATGAGCGGTGCCAGGTTTCCTCCAAACGTGACGCCTGGCATTCACACCAAAGAGTTCAATCTTTGTCTCATCAGACCCGAGAATTTTGTTTCTCATGGTCTAAAAGTCCTTCATGTGCCTTTTACTAAGGAGTGGCTTCCGTCTGGCTACTTTACCATACAGGCCTGATTGGTGGATTGCTGCAGAGATGGTTGTCCTTTTGGAAGGTTCTCCTCTCCACAGAGTACCCCTGGAGCTCTGACAGAGTGACCATCGGGTTCTTGGTCACCTCCTTGACTAAGGCCCTTCTCCCCCAATTGCTCAGTTTAGATGGCCGGCCAGCTCTAGGAAGAGTCCTGGTGGTTTCGAACTTCTTCCACTTACGGATGATGGAGGCCGCTGTGCTCATTGGGACCTTCAAAGCAGCAGAAATTTTTCTGGAACCTTCCCCGGATTTGTGCCTCGACACAATCCTTTGACAGACAATTCCTTTGACTTCATGCTTGGTTTGGGCTCTGACATGAACTGTCAACTGTGGGACCTTACATAGACAGGTGTGTGCCTTTCCAAATCATGTCCAGTAAACTGAATTTACCACAGGTGGACTCCAATTAAGCTGCAGAAACATCTCAAAGATAATCAGGGGAAACAGGATGCACCTGAGCTCAATTTTGAGCTTCATGGCAAAGGCTGTGAACACTTATGTACATGTGCTTTCTCATTTTTTTCATTTTTAATAAATTTGCAAAAATCTCAAGTAAACTTTTCTCACGTTGTCATTATGGGGTGTTGTGTGTAGAATTCTGAGAAAAAAAATGAATTTAATCCATTTTGAAATAAGGCTGTAACATAACAAAATATGGATGCGCTGTGAATACTTTCCGGATGCACTGTACATTCACGTCTTTGGACTTTAACGGGAGACAACATACAACTGACAAAAAACCTGAAAATAAATACTGTACTTGACTGCATGGAATAAACAAATAAAAATCATAAACCTCCAATATTAGTAGGTAAACCTGTAATTCTGTATTATAAGATGCCAGTCAGTAGTGCAGGGGGTGGTATTGAAAGGGATGGCTGCTGTGCTTGATATATTCACATCCAGATATTTTGAGAGGTGAAACCTTCAGAGGAAACTGCACAAACAGTCAGGTACCAGACACCATAAAGGGGTGAGCAGTGCGGAACAGGATGTTGCTAGAAAAAAAGAAACTGTAGCGAACAGACCATGAAAGGAGGGCTATTATGCAGCAGGATTCTCAGGTGGAACACTCTCCAGGAAGCAGGTGTGCTCTGAGGCCAGGACTGTGGTCCGAAGCTGGAAAAATGCAGAGACATTCATGGCATGTTTTGGGACCTGGATGCCTGAGTATCTTATGGAGAAGCATATGACGTGATCTGGGATTGGAACATCGGAACACCGAATGACGTTATGTTCATTTCCTTTATCCCACTATGGTGGTTCATTACAATGTGTACTCAGATTTCACGTTATTCCTACTGATTTATTATTTCAGTTCAAAAGAATACGCCTTCCTGTACAATTGTGTTTCGCAGTGACCATCAACAAAAACAAAATCACCAGGAAAAGGAAGAATTGATCTAATGCAGGAATATTTTTCTTGTGTGCAATTGCGTGTAGCATTTTCAAGAGTAAGCAGCTTCAGTATTAACCCTTGGTTAAAAACCAAACTAAATACAAATATTGTACTGTATATGAAAAGCACTTAGTACTTTTGGTATGGCTGATTAACCAATGGCACTATAAATGATGACCATTGTCTTAGGAAGTTTTCCGGGTCAAGCTGGGTAATGGAGCTAATTATATCATTATAATCATAACTCTTCTATTGTTCTGTGTGAAATCATGCGATTAAAAATTTCTGCCATTGCTACAAACTACATGAAGTAAATATTTTTGTGTTGAATATGCCTTTAATATGAATCATTGAACCATTTTTATGCTTATATTCTTGTTTTATGTATCCCTGGTTTTCAAAATTATCTTCATTCTTTGTTTCCTCTTTTCAGAGACTCCACTTTAGGAGACATTGTTCCACCTGCAGATGCAGAATCTTCTAATGGGAAAGAAGCAATGGTATGCTGTTGAAAAGTTTAAGCTATTGCTTTTATGTCATATATAAAGAAAAGTCAAAAAGTTGTGCATCTTTGACGTAATTGCTAAGCAGTATTGTCTTGTACTTTTTAAGCTCTAGGATATGACTAAACTTGCATTAAAATTCTGTTTTGTGCAATGATATTTTAAGTATATTGTCAAGAATTGACCACCGCTCCAAGATACTGTGTATAAACTAAGTTACATGGCAACACAGTGATTAGTGAGGCAGCCTGGCTTTTGCTTGTGTCAATTTTATACATTCTCCCCCTTTCCTCCAGGTATTTTGCTTTTTATCCCATGTCCTAAGGTTAATTAATGAATGTAAATACAGAATTTCACACTGACTCATTGTGGGTGAAAGTGTGATCTGTGATTGGCTGGTTTTTGCCTTGTGTCCAGTAAAGTTCCGGGTCTCCATGAAAATTGCTGAACACCTTTACAAGTGTATTTATTCAAGTCTTTGTTTTTCTCTTGCATGAATTTCTTTCAGAAAGAATTATTGGCAGTAAGGGATGGAAATATTCTTTGCCTGCTTCTGTAGTACAGATAGCATGTAAGAAGTTACGGGAATTAAAGGTGTTGGATCACCTTGAACTGCCTTTTTCTGTCTGCATGCTTTCAAAAAGTGGAACTCCAATTTAATGTGTAATCTTCATTTTTCTGCAAAAGGGTTGTTGTGCTACCAAAATTTCAAACTTTGATGCAATAAGCATTTGAATTTGATAACCATTTTTGATGCCAAATACAGTATATCATGTAATTCAATACAAAAAAATTGTGATTATGTATGTATTAAAATCTTTACATTGATGAAACCAGATAATAGAAGTTGTGGTAATTAAATGCAAATAACTTGGAAGTAGTGCAATCTTAAGCATAAGGTAGGAGTAATGTTCTTTAAACAATAAAAGGTAAAGAAGCTTAAATCCAGTCAACAGTTTTCACTTTGAAAACAAGTACAGTTACTGAGGTAATACAATTAAATGTTTCATATGTATTTAAATTTTAATTAAATACAGTACAGGCCAAAAGTTTGGACACACCTCCTCATTCAATGTGTTTTCTTTATTTTCATGAC
>JANRMT010062796.1:58109785-58172566 GCA_026402145.1 Polypterus bichir lapradei
GTCATGAAAATAAAGAAAACACATTGAATGAGGAGGTGTGTCCAAACTTTTGGCCTGTACTGTATGTTGCAGACTTTTGTAAGCGATAAACATAAAGAAAACATTAAAAAAAACATAAGAGAAACATTTAAGTTAAAAGAACATTAATGTTGTCTTTTGTAAGCAATTGTTTGGAAAAGCAACATAAATGAACCACTAACACATTTAAATGCTTTGCATTTATTGCGTTTATGTTTAAATAAACTACGATGTCTTTATAACTTCCAAATTTTTGCAATAAAAACTAGGATATCAACATGCCTTTCTGTGTGGCATACTTTTGTTGGGTTTCAAATATACCAAATGCATACTCTGAAGCACAGCTAAAAGTGTATGAGCACATTCTGGCACCATTGTTTATGCAATTGAGCACTAAAAACTTGTAGTGCCTTATAAAGTAAATGTGATGAAATATAATTTTAAAATCGTACATATTAAAATAAAAGAAAGTAATGCACTATGGCAGCACACCTTGTGGCGACAGTTTAAAAATCAAGGGAGTGAAGGAGCCCTAGTGCTAAAGACCATTGCCCTTGAATGAACAGCTCACAATAAAACTGACACACAGGTAAAAGTAATAACAGACCCCTGTCTTAATGCATTAAAAGTTTAAGTACAAAAAATATTTTAAACTGTAGAAATTAACATCACATCCTTCAAATACTATCAGTATACAGGTTTATACTTATTAATGATTCCATAATTTAGAAATGAGATACCTCTTGGAATTCTTTGTATTGACTTGCATGTCAGACGATTAAGCAGAGCCGGTCGACCCATTAGGTGACATAACTGCCCGCCTAGGCCACCGTCATCCAAGGGGCTCCATTTAGGTAAGTTATGGGGCTTGTGCCCTGAATACTGAGGGGGACTATCCAAACACACAACACCCACCAAGCCCCCAACCCAATGTCTCATAATACTGACTTTGCACTGTGGACACTGAGGGGCTCAACTGCTGAAATTGCCATATTAACACCAGTCAATGGGTGAAAACGGGGTTGCGTCTTTACAATGCTTAGTGATATTTCAATACTTTTAACATCCGAGGTTAGTATAATTTAGACATTAGCAAGCAGCAAACTGAGTATTTTTTTAAACTCTTCTTGTACTAGAAGACTGGACACAGACACATTACACATACAGGTTCATTTAAGTTTATGTCATTTTTGAACTGGGAAGAATTAAGCTGAATTTAATTTCCCACACAGAGAGTAGATTTTCATTGTTTTGTTCTTGTATTAAATCATGGGTATATGGGACACTGATTTGTTAAGGTCTTTCTCAGTTTTGGATACATTAAAACATTATTTGCTTTATTAGATTTCCTGTTTTTATGCCCAAACATTTGAGTTTATTTTCCTTTTTTTAAACTAGTGTCCTGTCTTTTCAAAAGAAAGTATGTGATTATCAACAGAAAAGAGAAACAAAATTTCAATGCCATATAGTTAGCTCATTAAAAAGTATTTAATTCTAAGTTAAATTAGGTATCAGACAAAATTGTTCCCAAAAACTTTGTTTTAGTCTGCTTCCTTATTTATTATCAAATGCTATGACCAGTTAGTAGTATATTTTAATTAATTTTTTATAGTCTTCCTTTTAACCACACCTAACACAATACCAAGAATATATTCGTAATACTTCCTTTTAATTTAATTTTCAATAGAGAAATAATTTGACAGTTGTATATGTGGCATTATTTCATATATGCCGAATGCTTTATTTCCTGTCACTCTCTTATCTAACATGTTAGACTCCTGGCCATATTTTGTTTGTCCATCAGAAATAACTGCTGTATGGTTCAATTTGGTTGAAACCTCATTCTGAAGTCCAATAGATACATTGCCCAGAGGGGACTGGGCGGTCTCATGGTCTGGAATCCCTACAGATTTTATTTTTTTTTTCTCCAGCCGTCTGGAGTTTTTATTTTGTTTTTTCTGTCCCCCCTGGCCATTGGACCTTACTCTTATTCGATGTTAATTAATGCTGATTTATTTTGTTTTCATATTGTGTTTATTTTTCTATTCTTTATTATGTAAAGCACTTTGAGCTACTGTTTGTATGAATATGTGCTATATAAATAAATGTTGTTGTTGTTGTTATTAAAAGCATTTTTTGCGTAAATTCAAAATTAGGACTGAATGTACAGATTTGTTATTGTAGGCAGTGATATTGTTGTATAATCAGTTCCATTTGTTAGTTGCCTGATACTCACATGACTTTTCCTCCAGCTACTACATACCATTGATGTGCTGGAGGCTTAGTATAATAATAGTTCACATTTGCACATCTTCAGCTTAATTTAAGATTAATTTAAGAAATATTATTGGACTGTTAATGAAAAATAGGGAAATGATTGTAGTGATATTCATTAGGTGCAGTGAAATATATTTTAGTATAAACCTGATTTTTTGGACATTTTGTTTATTCCAACATTTAGATGTTTTCACTTTCAGGATGTGCCTGGAGATCATTCAGAGCCCATAGATGTGCAAATGGGTTCTATGGAAGAAGAGAATGGTCGACAGCTGGGTGAAGTAGAACTGCAGTGTGGTATCTGTATGAAATGGTTCACAGCAGATACATTTGGCATTGATACTTCGTAAGTTTCCATCCAGTAATTTTCTGTGATGTGTGTTTGTGAACATACATATTGTAATGTGTGTATGTATATGTATGTGTTTATATTTCTATTTTTACATATACAAACTGGATTATTACTGAAATTCATCTTGTCAGTCTGTATCAGACTCGTATGAAATGTACAAGTTTTTACATTATAGTCCATTTCCCTTTACTTAGAGTATTAAAAAGAATCCTGACTCAATTTTAAAAAATGTTTTTAAAACGCCACATGTCCTGATTGGCTTACACCAGGACTGACTACAATTTGTGCACTTTTTTTTTTTTTTTAATCAATTCCTGTTGTAGGTACCATAGAACCTTATCCTCTTTCTCCCCTTTTCAAAAAGGTTTGGATGGCACATACTTACTAAGTGAGCACTCTATCATGAAAACTTTCATTACATGCTGTGCAAAGCACATTTTGTAATATAAACCTGTTCTACACATGGCTATTTGTCTTACTTAACTGGAAGAATCCTAGCCCACCCTCCATAACTAAGTGGGAAAACTATGTGTTGTATTATCTATTACTAGAGAAAAAATAAATTTTTCCTTATGATGAGTGGTGAAAAGCTTCTTCAGAATTTGGTAGAAATTTATTAATGCTGTTCTTAAGTTTATTGACTTCTATGTCTATCTGTTTCTCTAATTTCAATCTACACGAACAACACAGCTGATGTATCTCATAGTGTTTCTTTTTTTTCCCCCCACAAATCTCCATGAATTGGGGGAAGTGAGTTAATTATGATTTTGAGTCATTGTATCTTAATATATTATCACTTTTCACATTAATGTTTAGGTAATTTTGTGCATTTAATAATATAAATGAAAGAAGAAAATTTTGGCATGTGTATCATTGCAAATTAACATGGCTTGCATCATTGTCCTAGGCCATTTTTAAATATGCTATATTGTCTTACTTTTTTTTGTTTCGCTTATGATATTTTTAATAACTTGACAACCTAGAATTTTGTTTGTTTTAAAGCAGTATTTTGAAGTCTTCTCTTTCTGCCTTCATAGGACCTGTCTTCCCTTCATGACAAACTATGTCTTTCACTGCAATGTGTGCCATCATAGTGGAAATACTTATTTCCTAAGAAAACAAGCTAGTAAGTAAAAGCCGAATTTCTCAATGCAGTTGCTTTTCATATTTCTTAATTTGATGATTTTGGAATTTTAGAGAGCAGGCTGATACTGTGCAACATGAAACAAGAGATGGTGCCGATTGTGCAAAGTGCTTTTATTCCAAGAAAAAAAAGCCAAAGGTTAAAAACCATAAAAGTGCAAATGTTGCAGATCATCTTAAGAAATAAGTAAATAGTCCCATCCTAAAAAAACGATGCTTCATGTGTAGGATTAAAACAATAGATAATTTAACCCCACCTAGGAAACCAGCTCAGGGGAGTCATCACCAGCCAGTTCATCATGGCTCTTTCCTCTGTCTCCTTAGCTTACCCCGACATGTCTTCACAGCTGTCGCGTTTGATCGTGCGTGCGGGATGACCAGTGTGTTAGAAGAAAAGAGATCTCAGACTGGCCACCCTGTATGTGAATCAAGTGGCAAATACCATAGGGAGGATACATAGACTAACGTTTACATTTTTTTTTTTTTTTTTTAATGCATCGCCATCTACCAGTCGATCGCGATTGATGTTATGGGCACCCCTGTTGTAGAGTATGTGCGTATGGGAAAATTGGAGGAGGTGACTCTTCATATTGTTCTGGCAGGTGACAGACCTGAAGGTTACTGGGTTAAATTTTAGTTAGAATCCTTTGGGTAGAACCCTTTACCCATGGCACCTGTAAGGAAAAACTAGATGGTTAGAGAGCCGAGCTTTAGCCTGAAAAAAATGCAGATACAGATATACACAGGCGTGCAAAAGTATTCAGTCCCTTTGAAAGTCATCATAATTTTCTGCATGACAAAAGATTTTTACATATATTTATCCATTCAGTGTTTTTAATGTGAACTCATATGCCATAACCATACATTTCCAAAGTCAAAAATAAACCATTTTCTGTAGATATTTACCTGAAAAAGAAAAACTCAAAAGATAGCGTTTGCACAAGTACTGTATTCAAGCCCTACAATAGGGCTGGGCAACTCGATTCAATTCCGATTCACAATGCCCCAATTCGATTCAATATCAATTTTATCTTGACTGAATTAGCGTGCACTGATATATTTGAAGTTGTAGCTTTTTTTAGAGATTACTTAACCATGCATAGAGAACAATGATATGATGTAACAAAGTTGGTTGAAGGCTGTCTACAATGTGACTTCATAACATGAATGACATTTAAGAAGAAATTCTTTATTAGTAATGAATAGTTGACATCAGTATTTGGAAGATGTGGAACAAAATATATCATTTCTCTTTAAAAAAGAAAAAAAAACTTTTGTACAGCACTGCACTCATTCAAAATTCGCCATAATTTAACTAACATGTATCATAACCCCAGAACCCACACATATTATAGGGAGAGGGGTGTCCTTGTTTTAATACAATACAATGGCAGCTACTTTATAAAGCATCTATATCATCTTGCGAGTAATATTATTGAATACATGTAGTCGTTGACGACTGCTGCTGTGTCTCTTAGGCAATCAATAGTTTTGACCATGCCAGCTCCATATGACATGACTCATTCATCTCAATCTCCGTTTATTACCTTCAATGACATTCAGTTACATTTGTCTTGCATTTACAGGAAAAAAGGCTATTTATCTCAACACAAAAATTAAGGTGATCAAGCAGTATGCGGGAAGAAAGAAAGCGAATGCGATCGCATGTGACTTTGTCCCATTGTAACCGGTGTTCGCTGCATGTGCTACGCTTTGGCTTTAAATCCAGTCAGTCTCAGAAGCTTCTACGTTGTGACTCACGCTATGCCGCTTCATGCGAACCACCACAAAGGGGTAATGAAACCAGAACTCCTTTATCTGTTAATGTTTATTATTAACAGACTGAAATGTTAAAACAGAAAACATATGAGTGCTCAAACTCTGCCAGTACAACTCCTCCTCTCACAGTTAAAACAATAAAAAAAAATGTACAAAATAATAGAAAAGTTACACAATGTCTTAAGAATGATAGAATGATGATTGAAAAGGATATAAAACAAACAGTATGACTTAAGGGACAATACAGTTCATACGGTAAGTTTTGAATACATATGCTGGTCTGTCTTATGTCCAGATCAACTTGTGAATGGTCCATCGGAGCCAAACGTGGTCATACGTCAATGACTACCTGTGTTGCTTCTTAAATAATAAATGTTATTTAATAACCTATACATATGTTATTAATATCCATGTAGACAGCCTTCGGCTAAGCTGTTAGCCAAATTTATTCCCCTATTGAACATTTAAAATAATCTTGAATTAGTCGAAATGAACTCTTTCAGGGCAGGTGTCAACTTACTGTATGTCAACGCATTGGGTTGAGGCAGATGTCAACATCCGGGGTTAGAGGGTAGTAATCGGCTGTAAACATCGACAAAACATGCATTATGTTACAGTTTGGCTCTATTTGCTAGCTGTATGCTGCTTGCAATATGTGTTACACTCATGGTGCTGTCTCAGGCATCTGTTGCTGCATACTGTGATTGATGTCACCACCGACTGTGTGAAGAGGGCTGCTCAAAGGTGGATGCTGCCGCTGGCCACCGCCAGCTATCACGGTGATCGCTGTATGTAGCAACAGCCACACCAGTGTAACACATATTGCAAGCAGTATAATATGGTAGTGCACACTATTGGCTGCTTCTAACGTTACCATACCTTGTGGGACTATGTTGTGTAATAGGTTTGTGAATTCACATAGTGTAGAGGTTCGTTGAAAATAACATACGGGGCATTTGTCGATAATTATTTTATGTTGATTTATGTATGAAACTATTTTTTGGAAAAAATATTCAGCCTTGGGCCAAAATGGAAAATAAAAAAATTAGCCTTCAAAGAGTTAAAGATACAGTGGGAAGACTCCTGTCTTTGGATAATTCTACAAGTTACACATATCTTCAGTTGCTCATGTGTACCAGTCACATTAATCAGTCTCGAAAATGTGTCCTCACAGTTCCTCCTCATACAAAAAAAGAAGAGTTTTAAAATGAGGATCTAGTGCTGATGAAGATCTGGCCATTGTGATTGACAACTCTGGTAATGTGATCTTTGCAGTACAGCTTATGGGGATAGCTTCATACCGGCTGCTTTGTGCACACGTTCACTTTGGTATCGCAGACCTGTTGCAAGCTTTTTCCACCATAGCAGTACAGCTAGCCATGTGCTGCCCTTGTTATCCAGCTGTTGCAAGTTAGGGCTAAAACCTTCTCCCATATCTTAACTGTGTCTTTCTCATGCTTTGCAGTAAATGCCTTAAGTGTTTTTATGTGGACCTTCTTAAGGAATGGCATCTTTTTTGCTGCCCTCCTGTAGAGATCTCTTTTATGGCGATCTCTTGAAATTGTGGAACCATGTACCTTGACTCCAGTTTCAGCCAAAGAGCACTGCAGACTTTTGAGAGGGATGGTTGTATTTTTAGTAGGCTCTAATAAGACCTAATGTCTTACTCTAATGTTTAGTTTCTAGGGATGGTCTGCTCTAGTAAGAGTCTGGGTGCTGTGATGAATCTTCCACTTTCTGATGATGGCTCTGACAATGCTTAATGGGGAAATTCAAACTTTTCAATATTTTTTGTAGCTCTTTCCTACCTTGTGTATTCAGAGTTCAAATTAAAAATAGTGAATGAATAGATATATATTTGTTTGTGTGTACGTGTACGTGTGTACAAGGAATAACTGGAACTGGGGGAAAAAAAATTGTTTTAATGATTTTTACTTAAACTTTAGTCCCCTTCAAAGTACTCTCCATGTGAATGAATGCTCTTGTCCCAAAGGTTTTCCCACTGGAGAAAACATTTTTGGAATTGCTGAAGAGTAACGTTGTCCAATGCCTGCAGTGATTTTTCTTTGACTTAATTAAAAAAAGTAGTTTTCACTAATTTCTCTAAAAACAAAAATTATATATATATATGTATATATAAACTGCTCAAAAAAATTAAAGGAACACTTTGAAAACACATCTGATCTCAATGGGGAAAAAATCATGCTGGATATCTATACTGATATGAACTGGGAAATGTGTTAGGAACAAAAGGATGCCACATCATTTGATGGAAATGAAAATTATCAACCTACAGGTGGCTGAATTCAAAGACACCCCGAAAATCAAAGCGAAAAAATGATGCGGCAGGCTAGTCCATTTTGCCGAAATTTCATTGCAGTAACTCAGAATCGTACTCAGTAGTTTGTATGTCCCCCACATGCTTGTATGCATGCCTGACAACATCGGGGTATGCTCCTAATGAGACGATGAATGGTGTCCTGGGGTATCTCCTCCCAGATCTGGACCAGGGAATCACTGAGGTGCTGGACAGTCTGAAGTGCAACCTGGCAGTGTCGGATAGACCGACACATGATGTCCCAGAGGTGTTCTGTTGGATTTAGGTCAGGCGCGAGTGGGGGCCAGTCAATGGTATTAATTCCTTTATCCTTCAGGAACTGCCTGCATACTCTTGCCACATGAAGCCGGGCATTGCCATGCACCAGGAGAAACCCAGGACCCACTGCACTAGCATAGGGTCTGAGAATGAGTCCGAAGATTTCATCCGATACCTAATGGCAGTCAAGGTGCTTTTGTCTAGCCTGTAGAGGTCTGTGCGTCCCTCCATGGATATGCCTCCCTCCCCAGACCATCACCGATCCACCACCAAACCGGTCATGCTGAATGTTGTTACAGGCAGCTTAACATTCTCCATGGCTTCTCCAGATCCTTTCACGTCTGTCACGTGTGCTCAGTGTGAAATTGCTCTCATCTCTGAAAAGCACAGGGCACCAGTGGTGGACCTGCCAATTCTGGTGTTCTATGGCAAATAGCAATTGAGCTCCACAGTGCTGGGCAATGAGCACAGGGCCCACTAGTGGACATCAGGCCCACAGGCCACCCTCATGAAGTCTGTTTCTGATTGTTTGGTCAGAGACAATCACACCAGTGGCCTGCTGGAGGTCATTTTGTAAGGTTCTGACAGTGCTCATCCTGGTCCTCCTTGCCCAAAAGAGCAGATACCGGTCCTGCTGATGGGTTAACAACCTTCTACGGCCCTGTCCAGCTCTCCTAGAGTAACTGCCTGTCTCCTGGAATCTCCTGTGTGCCCTTACTGTGCTGGGAGACACAGCAAACCTTCTGCCAATGGCACATATTGATGTGCTATCCTGGAGAAGTTGGACTACCTGTGCAACCCCTGTAGGGTCCAGGTATTGCCTCATGCTGCCAGTAGTGACACTGACCATAGTAAAATGCAAAACTAGTGAAAAAAAGTCAGAAAAAATGAGGAGGGAAACATGTCAGTGGCTCCACCTGTTAAACCATTCCTGTTTTGGGGGTTTTCTCATTGTTGCCCCTCTAGTGCACTTGTTGTTCATTTCATTAACACCAGTACATCAGAAACTGATTAACAACCCCCTCTGCTACTTAACTGACCAGATCAATAGCCCAGACGTTTCATTGACTTGATGCTATACTATATGCTAAAGTGTTCCTTTAATTGTTTTTGAGCAGTTATTTATTCTCACACAATTAAACACTGCTTAAATGTAAATATACATGCACTTATAGGATTTAAGCATTTTAATTCATTAATTGCTCAACAACTTTTTGCTGTTAAAATATACATTTACTGTATTTATACAAGTGTGTTTTCCTTTGTGTATCAGCTGGACATTCATCATTCTTGTGGTGTATTTATAAAATATGGATTACATTTTTAATTATTTAATACTTGTCTCTTCCAAAAGTTATGGCAAGAAATAATAAGTACAAATCTTCAAAGAAAGAACCCTATTCTTTACTAAGCAGCAATTTCAACTTGTAAATTATGATCAAAATCCAGAAGAGGACTCCAGCCTCTGATCTTTCATGAGTTAGGGTGTAAAATTTAATGGAGGGTGTTTTTACTTTTTTTTTTTAAATAAGAATTTAGAATTTGAAGGGTCTAAAATATATTTGACTAGTAAAATTCTATCCTACTACAATTGATTCTGTTAAGCTTTTGTATTTCAGAACAGCAGTGACAGATTAGCATCTCTTAGTATGTCTTTCATTTTTACTTTTATCACAGGAGATACAGATGAAGTGGAAATGAATTGTCACCATTTTGCTCATGTTTTGAGACACCCCATTTGCCCATTTTGAAAATTTGCTTATTACAGGGAGACTTTCCTTTGTTATTAATTATATGCTCAATTGCATACAGAATGTATATAAACTATTGACTCAACCAGCATAAGTGTAAATTATCAGAACACATTCAGCTTGATGTCGGCTAGTAACAGGTGTAAAATAAGAAGCAGAGATGCAACAAAAAGGTTTGGGGTAGCCAAACGGTCTTCACAGACAAGAGTCCAAAACAGAACTCGGGTAACATTTGAACATGAGGTGGTTATATTGTGAGATATATATATATATATATAGAGAGAGAGAGAGAGAGACCAGAAGAAGAAGTGACATCCTTGGAAGGCAGGTTGATGGGACTGGAAACAGAAGTGATGCTTCTAAGAAGCAGGGTGTCCTGTTGGTCTGCAGAGGAATAAAAGGAGAAAGATTTACAGTGCAGCACCAAACCCTGTTCTAGTAGAGAAATACAATTATTCGAGCCGAGCCCTTAAACTGTCTGCTGTGCACACGTGTGTAAAACAGGCTATGTATAGTGCAGTGTATATATACATTTTTGTGTTTATTTTTACATCAGTCACATATTTCTGCATTACATCTTAATTTAGTACATAAAATAGCTAGTACTCTATTTAGTAATGTTTAGCTTTTTTCATTATATGAATTATATGTAGTTATTGCATTTATACACATGAATATCCTACAGCGTGAACATGGCTTAAGCCATTATACTGTGGTGTTGTGATTGTAAAATTATAAACTTTATTTTAAAGCTGTTTGATTATGATATATGAGATATATAAGTAGGCCTGTAATTGTTTTATTATTAATAAACTTTAAAATTTCAGCATGTGTATAAAATTACACAGGTTTTTCTTACATTATCAGAGAAGTAAAGTCTGTCCCTAGCAATGAGGCAGTACCTTTTTTATCAAAAGTTATAAAGAAGCACTGAGATAAACAGTCTCTGAGTTTATATTCATGGATCAGATTAGAATTTCCACATTTGAGAAGTTTGGAATCAGACAGCCACCTGATTACTCAGCTTTCTGTTTGTTCTGATTTAACGTATAGTGAAACTTCAAAGCTCAATTCAGCCACAAGAAATGTCATATGCCATAAGCCTTTTAGACAAGCCCTATAAAACATGCAATAACATCAACAAAATTCATTTTGTAGCACATTATTATACACTGAATGAAGCTCAAAGTGCTTTACAGAAGGTCCAAAAGAAAAGTAACGAAAAGAAAAACAAATTGAATTGCTTATGAATAATAATGTATTCATAATAAAAAGTAAATCAACTCAGTATTACATAAAACACATCAGTAAGAGTAGAGTCCTTATATATAGTATCATGTACTCATCTTTAAAGACATGGAGTAATAACAGAGACAGATAGCCAGGAGGACAGAAAAATTAAAAAAAAATTCCAGAAAAGCTGGAGAAGGAAAAAAAAAACAATTTCCAGGAGTTCCATGGCTAAAAGACACTCCAGCCCCCACTGGACATTCTACCTGACGTAAATGTACTGAAGTCATTCCCCATGGTTTCTAGACTTTGTCCCACAGAATTTGATGCAGTGATTCTTGCAGACATCTGGTGCATCCACCTTCATTCAAGCACACAAGCAATGAGGCGGTGGTTGCACAGAACATCACCACACTAGAAAAATGGATAAGAAAACTGAAAGGTAGATATTAGTAATGATTGCAGATCCATATGATAAATATACATTTAGAAACTATAGGTGTACCTCTGAGATGTACCGATAAAAAGCCATACAACACACACCGGACATGGTAACATTTTAAATGACTGTCCAACAACTGATACAGTTGATACAACTATTAGTAAAACTCATCATTTTTTTTTTTTTTTTGGATTGTTTACCTTGGTTCCAAATTTTCATTGGAATTGTATAGGACTTCAGAAATTTGATATCATAACGTCATTGATGCAGAAATATTTTTATTGTAGTAATCTTGCCTTAACCCAGTTATATTGGTGAATATCACTATTTAGTATTTTTCACTCCTAGTAAATAAAACAAATTTTGTCACACCATAATTAGATTGTTGATAATAAATATTTTCAATGTCAGACTGCAGATCAACATTTTCACATCATTGTTGAATTTATCAGTAATACACTTCTAAAGTGTTGTCTCTGATTAGGCTGTTTAGTATAGGAATATCAAAAGTAAAATGTGTATCAGTGCAATTTTATGGGGACCTTTCTTTAGCTGCTATTCATGTTTAGAGTATTAGCTTTTGCATATTCAAAATTATTTGGTATAGTGACCCCAGAAATCATAGTGTAAAAACTGATTAAAAATTTTTCCCATTCTTTAGATCTAAAAGAGATGTGTCTTACTGCTCTTGCCAACTTGACTTGGCGTTCCAGAACTGATGATGAGCACCCAAAAACCATGTTTTCTAAAGACAAGGTATGTATACTGTAGGGGAATGGTGGGAGTTAAGACCAAATCCAGTGTTGGTGTACATAATTTAATGTTCATTATTTTTATTCATAATGTTTATTGTTTGAGAAGTGTTTTGTATTCAGTTTGTATTTAGAAGATAGCCTGCTTTTTCTTACCTATAGTAATGTGCTTTCCTTACCAGTGAACGAGAAGAGCTTAGAATTCTAATTTTGTGCAACTTTAGGATTTTAATTCTAATAAATAATTACATGTATGTAACACTGTTCTAACACATACTCAAAAGTTCTTTATATAGACAGAAAGGAACCACTTCAACCATCACTAATGTGTAGTGTCCACTTGAATGATGCAGCCATTTATGCACAAATACGCTCACCACACATTAGCCATTAGCTATTAGGTGGTAATAAAGTGAGAGAAATATCTAACAAGCAACAGGTGATGATTAGGTGGCCAGAGTGACCAGGCTATGTTGGGCAGTTTAGCCAAGATATTGGGAAACCCTGTACTCTTTTTCAGAAGATACTGAGAGATCTTTTATGATCACTGAGAGTGAGGAACTCGGTTTTGTGACTCATCTGAAGGATGGTCCAAGTTTTCTTTACAACATAGTGTCCCAGATACTGCACACACAGATTACAGGGTAATTTCCCCCTAATGGCCTTACCAACACCCCCTCAAGCAGCAACCCAAGCATTTCCTAGATGGTCTTCCATCCAAGTGCTGGAATCCAAACATGTTTAATTTCAGGTGTATTACTTTTTCTGGAGTGCAGGTGGTATTACAATTGTATCTTCTGGCCTACTGTATATATTCAGCATTTAGTAAACTTTCACAGTCTGTTAGCCAACATTTTATGACATAGGATAATATTATGATCCTAATTTGCCTATGAATTTCTTCTTTCTGTTGCTTGTGGCAGCTGTAAATGTTTGGTAATGACTGTTCTCCTTGTAGATTATTAGAATACAAGATACATTTTACTTTTCATATTTGTCATTTTCATATATTTTTGTACTGGCTTTCAATCTGGTCCTGAATAACCTCTCTCTGACCCACATGATACTACTTTTTACTTTATTGCATGTGGCCATAATTTCTTACTACATAAGGAAAAATATTTGCCAACGTTCAGCATTCTGGCAAAGATCTTCTAGCTAATTCCATGAGCATGATGTTGTATGAGGGTAACTGTTTTTGAAGTTAATACTGCACTGCATCTATCTTCTTGACACATTTATTTATTTATTTTGAGTCAAGCATTTCGAAGCATAATAGTAGGGAACAAATAAACAGTAATTTTAGGAAGGTCAAAATGTAGAAGCAATAGATAGTTAAATTTATAGTAAGTAATAGCATGTTTTCAAACTATTTTTTCTATTGTTTTTGGTACTTGCATTTTAGATAGTAAGTCTAATGATGTGTCATATATAACAGTGTATTTTTAAATATTATGTAAATACTGTAAGATTTGAATAGTGTTTTATTGAGACATTTCTATTAACCTATTCTACAGAAAAATTGTTTAAAATGATTTGAAAGTGTTTACAATGTTCAGAATTTAAATGTAGTTTAATTCTACTTGATTGATAAAGAACAATATGAATTGATGGTTTTTGGAGAGACGGTAATCACTTGAACTGGTCAGTTTGCTTAATTATTGAAATACATTATATGCAAAATGTCTCAATGTTTAAAATATGTTTTCATTTGCTATTTTTCAGGATATAATTCCTTTTATTGATAAATACTGGGAGTGTATGACAACACGACAAAGACCTGGGAAGGTTACTTGGCCAAACAACATTGTTAAAACAATGGTATTTATTTATTTATTTTTGTAAAGTTTTTTGCTTGACAAGAGTGTTCTTTAATTATGTTGCTAACAAATAGTCATAGGAAAAAGTTTGGGAACCCCTCTTAATTCTTTGGATTTTTCTTTATCATTGGCTGAGCTTTAAAAGTAGCAACTTCCTTTTAATATATGACATGCCTTATGGAAACAGTAGTATTTTAGCAGTGACATTAAGTTTATTGGATTAACAGAAAATATGCAATATGTATCATAACAAAATTAGACAGGTACATAAATTTGGGCACCCCAACAGAGATATTACATCAATACTTAGTTGAGCCTCCTTTTGCAAATATAACAGCCTCTAGACACCTCCTATAGCCATTGATGAGTGTCTGGATTCTGGATGGAGGTATTTTTGACCATTCTTCCATTCAAAATCTCTCCAGTTCAGTTAAATTTGATGGCTGCTGAAAATGGACAGCCTGCTTCAAATTATCCCATAGATTTTTGATGATATTCAAGTCAGGCGACTGTGACGGCCATTCCAGAACATTGTACTTCTCCCTCTGCATGAATGCCTTTGTAGATTTCGAACTGTGTTTTGGGTCATTGTCTTGTTGGAATATCCAATCCCTGTGTAACTTCAACTTTGTGACTGATACTTGAACGTTATCCTGAAGAATTTGTTGATATTGGGTTGAATTCATCCTACCCTTGACTTTAACAAGGGCCCCAGTCCCTGAACTAGCCCCACAGCATGATGGAACCTCCACCAAATTTGACAGTAGGTAGCAGGTGTTTTTCTTGGAATGCGGTTTTCTTCTTCCACCATGTAATGACCAGATAATTCAATTTTTGTCTCATCAGTCCAAAGCACTTTGTTCCAAAATGAATCTGGCTTGCCTAAATGAGCATTTGCATATAACAAGTGACTCTGTTTGTGACATGAGGGCAGAAAGGGCTTCTTTCTCATCACCCTGCCATACAGATACAGTTCTTTGTGCAAATTGCGCTGAACTGTAGAATGACGTACAGATGCACCATTTGCAGCAAGATGTTCTTGCAGGTCTTTGGAGGTGATCTGTGGGTTGTCTGTAACAATTCTTACAATCCTGCGCATACGCCACTCCTGTATTTTTCTTGGCCTGCCAGACCTGGGTTTAACAGCAACTGTGCCTGTGGCCTTCTATTTCCTGATTACATTCCTTACAGTTGAAACTGACAGTTTAAACCTCTGAGATAGCATTTTGTAGCCTTCCCCTAAACCATGATACTGAACAATCTTTGTTTTCTGATCTTTTGAGAGTTGCTTTGAGGATCCTATGCTGTCACTCTTTAGAGGAGAGTCAAAGGGAAGCACAACTTGCAATTGACCACCTTAAATACCATTTCTCATGATTGGACATACCTATCTATGAAGTTCAAGACTCAACGAGCTAATCCAACCAATTTGGTGTTGCAAGTAATCAGTATTGAGCAGTTACATGCATTCAAATCAGCAAAATTACAAGGGTACCCACATTTTTGACAGCCAGTTTTTCACATTTGATTTAATTTCATACAACTAAATACTGCTTCACTAAAAATTGTTGTTTGGAAAACCCAGATGTTCCTAGGAAATAAAAGACATACCACTGTTATCTTTTTTGTTGAAAGTAAATTATTATGCATGCTGAGAGGGGTTCCCAAACTTTTTCATATGACTGTACATATTAGAATTCCTCATGAATTTGTTCCCAAAATAATCTGTTACATTCTTATTTATCCAGTGTGTTTCATATTTCAAAATTAAATATTAGTTGATGATTGTTGTGCCTTACATAAAAGTGGCTTGTCCTGAATAGGACATAGGCAGGTAGACCCAAAGATGAAAGTACCAAAAAGGGATAAGGCAAAAGAGTCATCTGAGAGCATTCAGAAGATAACAGGAGACCATGAAGCAAAAGCCAAAATGAGAATTAAAAATTCATAGTCAAAAGAAATTTAGCAGAAGTTTAAAACCACAATTCTAAACCATAATTCAGAATTCAAATAAACCATGGGGAGTTGTGAGTATTTGGAAAATCCAAAAGCTTGGACACTCTGATCTTTGTTCCACCATAATTTTGTATGATGGCTGCCGCAATGTCATGGGCCACAGGACCAGTGTGGCATGTGCGTAGCAATTGCCATAGTAACTGAAAACAGTATGGTGGCATGCTTAAAATATTAAAGTAGCTTTTTGGTAATTGAAATCTCTCTATTATAATAAAAAAATCTTTGGTTGAGACGTGATCTTCTCAGAAAGACACTTAAACATCCCGCGAGACAAGGCAGTGAGACAAAAGTACAGCTGCTGTACAGGCTTTTAAATGATTGACGCGCAGCACGACAAGCAGAACACGCAGCTTGGAAGCAGCAGGCTAGCAGCTGATCTGACCGCATCTCCTTAGCGTGTGTTCAGCCATACTCCCCCAACCCCCTCACAATGCAAGCAGCAAAGAGACAAAGTGGCTGCCTCGTGGTGTGCCCCGTGGGGCTGGGGGGGGGACGGGGGTGTAGTGGAAGCGTATTATTAAATAGAATGTTACTGCTTTATATGAAAAGAATTCAAAATATACCCCAGAATAATGACAATAATGTTGCTGGAGAAAAGCATTGTGAGGGTAGGGCTGCCAAAAACAATTATTTTGTAAAAGATTAATCTATTGACTAATTTTTTTTTTATCTAACAAGTTTGACCATATTATTCAAGTAGGCATATGTTTGCTGTATTTAAATATTTATTGAATCATTTTATATTTACAGTTTGAAATCGTTAAAATATGTAAAAACACAATTACAATACCTCCAACAAGAAGACAATGCTTTTAAAAATAAAATATTAAAGTCTGTATATCTGTAAAGTATATCTGTAGTTGAAGATACCTTATTATGTGCCATTATACCCTAGTAGTTCTGACATTTGTCAGTCTCATCTTGTCATCATAGTTGGCTTGTACTTTACGGTTAACAAAAGCAGCTTTATTCTCGGTAGGTGAACTTATTGGAAGAAGAGTGCAGTCAATTGCGCATAGTCTGTTAGGAAAACCAGACATTGCTGCAGAATGACTTTTTAAGCTAGCCTGTACACCTACACCATAAAGAAACTGTCTGTAGCGCCTCATCACTCGATTTATGACTTCAAGCACTATGGACATGGCAGAGCTGAAGTTTGGCTGAGATATTACTGACGTTAAGACCAGTTCCCCCTGCTAGATGCCTGTTGCCAAAAAGCTAATTGTTGTTAAAACCTGATTATGAACAGGTATAAACCAATTATGGGCAGTCTGTCTTTCAAATGCTGAGCTCAATTCATCCCATAGTTCCAAGATAATGACTGTTGAGACCAGTCATCATCATGGGCAAAAAAAAAAAAAAAAACTTGCTGGTTCCTAAAAGCTCACTCCCTTTGCATATGGCTATTTGAGTACTCTTCAAGTAGCACCATACAAACCATGTTGTGTCAAATCATTAGGCTATGAATAGGATATTTGTAGCTTTCTATACATAGGGTGTGAATCACACTTGTGTTTTTACTGCGCTTTGGTTTCTAATCCAGAGAAGTGATGACAGGTAGGCTATTTGAACTGACAAAAAGAAAAGTTCTTCGCTGCAAATATGCAGCACTAGCCCTATTAAAAATGAAGTAAAAATACTCTACTCTACATCATATTCATCATTTTTGAAGTTTAATGTTAGTCTTGTCAAAGAACATAGTAGAGTCTTGGTGATGGGAATTATTAAATGTGTGAGTCATCATTTAGCTGGTTTCCCTGCATTTTCCTTCCTTATTAAGGTTGTTGTCATCTCCTGCTTTGTCTGAAATGTTATATACATATGGGTAAGAGTTGCAATAAATATACACAAGTACTCCCATCAAGTGGCCTTTTATAAATCCTGACTTTTGCATGGAAAGCTGCGTGTGCATATTAAAGGCCTGTTCTTGTGCATATAAAAGTTTTATAGAATAGCCTCCCCAGTTAAGTATAGAATTAGAATAATTTATCAAATATATACATCTTACTGTACAGCCTCTAATGTCTGGTAATTTAGGAATTACGTTTATTTTCCTTGTTTTCAACCTAGAAGAAATTAGAATTCATGGTAAGATGGTCAAAAGCTGCATACAATTTTCTATTGCTTGTAATCCACTGCAAAGGAAACACTTATTCAAGGTCAATTACTGTTAGTTGTTAACAAACCTGTGAATCACAACTCACTTTTGAATTTCCTTCAGAGATTTCTAGTAACACATTTTTGGTTTTTTTTTGTTTTTTAATTTCAGCACTATTACACAATTAAAACACTGTCAGATAAAACCTTTGGCCTGAATTCTCTTTGTGTTAGTAATTTATAGATTTAACATAAGTTTAATTTGCATTTTGCTATTTTTGTTATAAAGGGGAAAATGAGAAAATCCACATACAGCAGAGAAACTCAAAGGGTGCTGCAAGTACAATATATGGTTTATGTTTTGTACTCTGCTATTAATGTTTTGGCAAATATAAAGCTAAAGTATTTTTGCATGTATAAATAGAGCAAAGAGCGGGATGTGTTTTTGGTGAAGGAGCATCCAGATCCTGGAAGCAAAGACTCGGAGGAAGACTATCCAAAGTTTGGCCTTCTTGATCAGGTATTACATATTTTTGCCCCAAGAACTTATTTATGCTTGTATGATACTTTTGAGTTTGTAAAAGCCTGCAGCAAAACTAGTTCTAAAGTGATAAAATAACTAAAATCACTTTGTGGTCTAACAAAATCTTGAATAAAAAATACTTTATAAAAATTTACTAATATTCGTTGATGTATTATTGCAAATTGTAGTAAAACTATGACTTTTGAATGTAAGCTTTGTATGGAAGTGATGCTAATGAAAGGTTAATGTGATCAAAAGGAACTAAGCTGTACCACTAAGTTGCATGCTACACTTTAAAAGAGTCACCAGAACAAATAACTATCAGAGTCATTAAGATCTTCTAGTCACAAAAAACCAACCTAATGAGCAGTTTGTTCTGTCCAACTTTCTTACACACTATGAGTGAAGTAAGTGGTACACTTAAAGTGCATCCAGAAAGTATTCACAGCGCATCACTTTTTCCACATTTTGTTATGTTACAGCCTTATTCCAAAATGGATTAAATTCATTTTTTTTCCTCAGAATTCTACACACAACACCCCATAATGATAATTTGAAAAAAAGTTTACTTGAGATTTTGCAAATTTATTAAAAATAAAAAAATTGAGAAAGCACATATACATAAGTATTTACAGCCTTTGCCATGAAGCTCAAAATTGAGCTCAGGTGCATTCTGTTTCCCCTGATCATCCTTGAGATGTTTCTGCAGCTTAATTGGAGTCCACCTGTGGTAAATTCAGTTGATTGGACATGATTTGGAAAGGCACACACCTGTCTATATAAGGTCCCACAGTTGACAGTTCATGTCAGAGCACAAACCAAACATGAAGTCAAAGGAATTGTCTGTAGACCTCCGTGACAGGATTGTCTCGAGGCACAAATCTGGGGAAGGTTACAGAAAAGTTTCTGCTGTTTTCAATGTCCCAATGAGCACAGTGGCCTCCTTCATCCATGAGTGAAAGAAGTTCGAAACCACCAGGACTCTTCCTAGAGCTGGCCAGCCACCTAAACTGAGCGATCGGGGGAGAAGGGCCTTAGTCAGGGAGATGACCAAGAACCCGATGGTCACTCTGTCAGAGCTCCAGAGGTCCTCTGTGGAGAGAGGAGGACCTTCCAGAAGGACAACCATCTCTGCAGCAATCCACCAATCAGGCCTGTATGGTGGAATGGCCAGACGGAAGCCACTCCTTAGTAAAAGGCACATGGCAGCCTGCCTGGAGTTTGCCAAAAGGCACCTGAAGGACTCTCATACCATGAGAAACAAAATTTTCTGGTCTGATGAGACAAAGATTAAACTCTTTGGTGTGAATGCCAGGCGTCACGTTTGGAGGAAACCAGGCACTACTCATCACCAGGCCAATACCATCCCTACAGTGAAGCATGGTGGTGGCAGCATCATGCTGTGGGGATGTTTTTCAGCTGCAGGAACTGGGAGACTAGTCAGGATAAAGGGAAAGATGATTGCAGCAATGTACAGAGACATCCTGGATGAAAACCTGCTCCATAGCGCTCTTGACCTCGGACTGGGGCGACGGCTCATGTTTCAGCAGGACAACGACCCTAAGCACACAGCCAAGATATCAAAGGAGTGGCTTCAGGACAACTCTGTGAATGTCCTTGAGTGGCCCAGCCAGAGCCCAGACTTGAATCTGATTGAACATCTCTGGAGAGATCTTAAAATGGCTGTGCACTGATGCTTCCCATCCAACCTGATGGAGCTTGAGAGGTGCTGCAAAGAGGAATGGGCGAAACTGGCCAAGGATCTGTGTGCCAAGCTTGTGGCATCATATTTAAAAAGACTTGAGGCTGTAATTGCTGCCAGAGGTGCATTGACAAAGTATTGAGCAAAGGCTGTGAATACTTATGTATATGTGATTTCTCAGTTTTTTTATTTTTAATAAATTAGCAAAAACCTCAAGTAAACATTTTTCATGTTGTCATTATGGGGTGTTGTGTGTAGAATTCTGAGGGAAAAAATGAATTTAATCCATTTTGGAATAAGGCTGTAACATAACAAAATGTGGAAAAAGTGATGCGCTAAATACATACCTATTTTTCACTGTGGAAGTTCAAAACACAATGTCTTTTGTAGAGTGACACATGAAGTTAGCATGACAATGTTTTGAAAGAATCAGTGAAGTACAGTAGAGTACTAGCTTTGTTTTCTACTTGCTGAAAATGAAAGCTGGTAGGATAAAACAGTCAGTATTTCCTGTGCATATATACAAGCTGTCAAAAAAAAAGTACTACTTAGGAGCTAAAAATTTTAGTCATCCAGTTTTCAATAAACATAAAGTAGGCAAATAGGATAAAGTTGATGATTTTAGCATGTTCCTTGATAAGTGGAAGCACAAACTAAATGAAGAAGCTATTACTTTAAATATCTTCTTGATTCAGTTAACTAAGGTAAATCATACCTGCATTATTTCTTTAGGTAATCTGAAAAATCTTCAACCATTTGTTCTAGTTTTTGATATTAGTAAGATTTCTTTAACTGACCTTAATTCCTTCACCCCTAAATTAACTGCATATTATAACAATTATTTATAACATTGTGTTGATACTCTAGCTCCTCTTTAAACACAGACAGTATAATTTAAACAAAGGGGCACCTTGGTATACCCCTGAGCTACGCTTTATAAAAGCAGCTATGCATTAATTAGAACACATGTCCTTAAATAACTGTTCTGATTGGACATGCTCAAGCATATACTGACCATCCTGTTAGATATTATTCTACCATCATTAGTATTGATCACAGAAATTATAAGGTTCTTTTTTCAACAGTTAATAAGCGTCTACATTCCCAATGTAATTCTTCTTTTTGTACTTCTTAAGAAGTTTGTTGATCTTTTAAAAGATTTTTCAAATATGAATTGGTTCCAGTCATCAGCAATTCAGCACTGCACAACTGCCTTCACTTCAGATCGGAATCAATACTACCTAATCTGTAGTAACATCTTTTCAGTCATCTCTACTGAGTTACTGAGGTTTTGATGTCATTGATGATCTGTAAATCTAATGTATCTACATGTAAGCATGGTTCTGTTCCCATTGTTTTAAGTCAAAGCTTGTTTAACTGCTCTCATTCCTATATTGACTGCATTTATTAATTCTTCCCTATCCTCTTGTGCAGTCCCTTATTGTCTGAAAATTGCTGCTGTCACCCCAGTTTTCAAGAATACTGGTAGTAATCTAAAAAAATTAACAATTATCGCCCAATTCTAAACATCCCTTTCTTGCCAAAAATTTAGAACATCATGTTGCTTCCCAAACATGGGACCATTTGAGCATTAAGTAAATATTTTGAACTTTTTCAGTCTGCTTTTCATCCTGAACTTAGCACTGAAACAGCCTTAGTTCAGGTAACAAATTATTTGCTTTAGGCTGCTGGTTCTGGATTACAGAGTATTCTTATACTTCTTGATCTTAGTTCAGCAATTGTCCCTATTTCTAACACACTACTGGAGTGCCTGTCTTCACTGTGTGTAAATAGTACTGCTTATTCATGGTAATACATTTCAGTTTTTTAAACTGAATAACTGCATTTCTCAAAATTCATTGCCACAGGATTCAATAATGGGTCTTTGCTTTTTATCACTTACCTCCTCCCCTTGGTTCAATTATACATCATCATGTTTTTCAGTTTCATTGTTATGTTGATGAGATCCAGCTTTATATTTTCTACCAAACTATCTCAGTCGTGTTCCCTTTTTGGTTAGTTGCTTCCATGATATTAAAATTAGGATGAAGCATCATTTGCTCAAGCTTATTAATGCCAAGTCTGAAATTCTCCTTGTGGGCTGTAAAGCTACCCTTTCAAAAAAACATTTGTATTGATGACACCACTATTCCTTTACGCTCTTAAGTCTGGAAGTTTGGTGTTGTTTTGATGACACTCTTGTCTTTTCAATCTCACATTAACATTACATCTCATATTGCCTTTTATCACCTTCGTAATATTTCAAGATCTCACTGGCCCTAACTGTCCTAATCTGTAACTGAAACACTAATTCATGCATTTGTTACATCAATGTTGTAATGCTTTATTGAACATAGGCTGCAGTTAATTCAAAATTCTGCTGCACACTGATTGAGTCAAATTAAGGCTCATAGTCACATCACACCTATTCTATACAAACATCTTCCAGTTAAATACCATATTGACTTTAACATTTTTGTCCGCACTTGAACAGCACTCTATGATCTAGTTCCTAGGTATTCAAAACACCTTCTTAAAGATTATACTCACTGCGCTGTTCTGCTTCTGGACTTCTTCTTTCCATGTATGTGAGTTTGGGCTTTCAGTTATGCTTCTTGAACTCCTTCCCTCATTATATCCAGACTCTTGATTTCATTTCTTTATTTAATAAAGCATTTTAAAACCCTCCTTAAAAATGTATTGTTAGTGCTTTGCATTTTATCTTTCTAAATTGTTCCAAGCAGGCTTATAAAATTTAAATGGTATTTGTTTAATATATTGTACTGTTTTATGGTTTTATCTTGTAATGTGTCCTTGAGTGTTTAGAAAGGTACAGTTAAAAAAAAAAAAAAGCATTATTATTGTTGTTTTTGGTGTGCACTTTTTTTACTTTACCTATACACTAAAAAGCTTTCAAATTTTGGATTCTGGCAAGGACACCAGTCATTGTAGGCATGCTCTGGAGTTTTTAAAATGTAAATGTTTGGCATGTCAGAAGAAACCGAAGCATTCAGACAGGGGAGGAACATTTACACTCAATGCAGTAGACTCTAACCACACTTTACTATACAATACAAGGCAGATTCAAGAAATAGATGGAATTCTTCAGATGGAAAACGCCTAATGGAGTTGTTTGTGGTTTTTCAGGATCTTGCTAACATTGGACCAGCTTATGACATTCAAAAACAGAGTGCTTCTGTCAACAGTAGTGGCAGCCTCAATGGTATGTAGCAATAAAACTGATGTTGATTGCATTTTTTTAATGTGGCTTGGCTTTGAGTGAGTTTCCCACAAAAACAAGTTTATATTTATACCTGTTGGAATGTTTGAACTGATTGAAATGCTAAAGTGACTTTTTTGCAGCTACCTGCATAAATAAATTGTGCCTTTTTATTTGAAAGTTTTTCATATTGTGTTGGATAACAGTATAGTTTAAGAAAATTCTGTAATACCTTTATATTGTTTTGAAGTACCGGCATTTACATTTTTGTACAATTTCATCTTTGATAGATCATATGATTTGAACAGGGTAACACCATGAATTATAATGGGAATTGAACTTAAGCCTTGTACTGTATATTTCAATACTTTAGTTATTAGGCCACATTGTGTTTATAAACACATGTTTTGGATATTGGTTATAAAGTGCCACAGGATAGCAATTGTTTTAAATACATAACATTTTTTCAAAGAAAAGGCAAAGATCAGATTTAAGTTGATTTGAATTTTACAAGGAACAGAATTTCTTAAGTCTTTTCACTTCATATTTTATAGTGTAGTTGTGCTTATTTAAATTATGCATTATTTGCTGAAAAAGCTCTTTTTCAGATTGTAATTAAATGTTATTTTAGATGTGTAGTTTTTTTTTTAAATTGTAAATTTATGATAACACTAAAAAAACTGTAACTTATATTCCAGGTGGATCCTCTTTTACAGGTGAATATTTGACTTGGATAGATTGGATACAGAGATGCTTTTTGCTTCTTTTGTTGATTTTCTTTGCCTGCTTGCCTTTTTCCAGATCCTTGCTAACTATTTTGTGTGTATTAGGTTCCCTTTTCCTATTTTCCCACAGTCTACTTGTTCACGTTTGTAACCCTTCCCCTGCCTCAAGATATAATGATGCTTCTGCTTTTTTTTTCATATCTCAGATGATGTGATGCAGTCAAAAGGCATAACAAACAAAAGATGTTATCATAGCAATGCATACAGTAATGTTCTGCTCTATGATATTTTGTGTGTGATCTGTTAAGCAGCATTTGTCAATAAAAAAAGGACAAGCTGTATAGGACTAAAAGTCATTAATTCATAAAATGTAGTAAACATATTTGTTTTACTTTTTGTGCATACTTTTACATTATTTACATCAAATAAATGAAATTGCTTTATGAAGTACCTTAGAGTTTGAACATAAGAGTAATAATACATTTCATTGGCACTGCCAAACACAGCTTAATTTTCTAGGTGTATATACTTTAATTTTAATTGAACTTTAAATATTTAGTTTCAACTGCTTAAATTAGAATTATAAAGAAAGCAGTTATCTATTTGCCAAACAATTGTACTTTAACTGTCCTTATAGAAAACAGGAGGTGAGTCCTCTAGTAACACTAACATCCTTACAAAGAACACTGGAAGCAGTTGACATAGTAAAGGGTAGACAAGTGGATGTTTCTTGCATTACATCTTAACCACAATTTCAAGAACTGGCATCAGTCTATTTCTAATACATGTATACTAGCACCCATGTGTTAGGTAACCTAGCTGCTCACACTTCACATTCTCACTGTGAAATCCAAGATATTATTTCAAAAGCCTAGTATCTTCATCCTATTTGATCCGTTTGCCCAAGCTTTTGCATACATTTTTCTCTCCTTGTAATATCGAATCCAAATGTAGTTAAGCTATTTGCTGCATTTACGTAAAATGCCAAAAGCACCTATTGTTTGCTGTTCTCATGTCTGTCTCTCTGTCCACATGAAACAACCCAGCTCCAATTGGACCGATTTTGTTGAAATTTGGTACAATTACTCCTCAGGGAAATTTGTCTGGAAAGTTCAGGTATTGTTGAGATACTTTGAGTAGAGCGTGCTGTACACATTTTTAAATATGAAAAGCTTTTATATAAATAGCATAGATAAATTGTTGAAATTGGTTAACTTAAAGTAAAGAATAATAATTCTAATTCTGTGTGACCTTCATTATTAGTTACTTATTGTTTTAAATTTGTCTTTGAGAGAGGTTATTTCATCTTGTATATTTTTCTTTTACACATACAATGGTCGCTCCTGATGGCAAAACAGACTCTGTATTCAAGTTATTGAAACACCAGCAGAGTTTCACTTGTGAGAACTCGCTGTCACATCAGCATCTTGCATGAACCGCTCAACACCAAATCACTACTGCTGCTGCTTGAAGTAGTACCAAGTAAGTTAAATGATATTCGTAACCATAAAAGTAAACATAAACATCTGTTTGAAAACAGATGCACTTTGCATCCTCAACTATTGATTTATACAGTTTATTAGCTAAAATGCCAATCTCACTGAAGAATTTGCTTCAAATGTATGGGTTTCCTGAGGTTATTCAATATAAATTCTACAAATGGCTGCATTCAACATAAGACTTCAGGTATATCAATATATATCAAATTACATTTTGAAGGAAGCTTATCTAAAAAAAAAAGCTTTTATTTTAATAATTTTCAAGAAAAAACAATAAACACTGTGCTTTCATTTTTCTGGGAATAAAAGTTTTGACAATATATTAATTCCCTGCAGACACTAAAACATTTTCTCAAAAATCTCATTGAAGAAAATTCTAACACCATTATAGCCAACAATTCTAGCTGCAGACTTAAAAATAGATTTTAAGTCTGCATTGAGTAATTGTTTTAGAATATTATTTTTAAGAAGTATGAAATACAGTTAGCCTTAGACCCTAAACTGTCAACAACTAGCAATAGTACATCAATCAATGCAATTTTTATATCATTTGATTCAAAGTCCGGTATCTGTGAAATCTTTTTCAGACACCACATCCATTTCTGGCCTTGGTTTTTAACTATATGCATTCTGTGCAGTCTACTAATACATGTAATTATTTATATGGTCATTATAGTCAAGTGAATAAAGTACAGTGAGAATCGTATTTGCATGTACTCGACAACATGTAACATGTTCTCCCTCTCCCATACCATGATAAAAACGTGTAACTACCTTACCTTGAAACTTGTTTTCTTTACATGAAAAATCACAAAAAAGTTTGTCAGAATACTGCAGCCATAACAAAACCTAGGTATCTCATAAAAACCACCTTTATGTTCTGTTAGTGCTGTTATTTTTTTAATATGACTCATCATTATGAACATATTTAATAAACAAAAACTGATACCACTCTTTGATAAAGTAAATAAACAAAAATTAAAATTCTCCAAGTTTTAGAACATTAACTAAATCTCTGAATGCACCTGGAATGTTATGCTGTGCATACATTTTCTAGCTTGTTTTGACATGTACTCAGCACACTATGAGACATTTTAAAAGCAAGTTATGTATTCACAATCATTGTGTACAAGAATTGTTAAAAAGACTTGCCAATGCCTTTACTTCCTCAGATGTCTCATTAAACTGTGATTTCTCTGTGCATTCTCGCTGTTACAAGTTCCCAATGGAGTCTTCATACAGACACTGGACAGACAGGCAGGTTATTTGTTGTCAGAATTTGTGAGGCTTGCAATACTTTGGAAATGTACACTGTGCTAAAAAGTCTGCACAGAGTTACATAATTTGTCATCGATTGAGATTTCTTGTCAAAAGAAAATCCACATGACAATGAAATCCAGCAGTTTTGACATCCCCTCCAACTTAAAACCATTATGCCAGCTTTAATACCCAATTCTGCATACTTATTTATTGTAGCCTTCATGCAAAATAGTTTACATGAAAACTTTAAAAAGGCATGTTGTTACTCAGAAAAAAGTTAGACGCTTGTGTATGGACCAATTTTCAGTCTGCGGCCTATGCCAAGGAAAACCTTTTCTGAATTAATTCATTTTTCAAATCTGCTTAATTCGGTTCAGTGTTATGTGGGCAATCGTCTATTTCGGTAACAGTTGGACACAAGCTTACAAGGCCTTTTCAACAGTTATCATTTAATTAAGTATATACAGTATGTCTTTGGGATGTAGATAGGAAACAGAAGTACCTCCAAATAATTCCAAGTAGCCACTGACTTATACACACAGTATAGTATTCAGACTTTGACGCTAGTATTCTAGAGCCATTAGGTAGCAGCACAAAGCATTGTACCACCATGTTGCCTAGATAAGTAAAATTCTCGTAAAAAATGATGACATCTCTTGACTCAGTAGAATTTTGCAGGTTTTTGTTCCAATAAGATTCACAATCAGTGATAATATTTGATAATAACGGATCTCAATTTATTAACCGGTCTTTTTTTTTTTTTCTCTTTTCTTATTCTGCATTCAGAAAAGCACAGCAGTATGATTTTTACATTTCTAAGATACTTAGAAATATTTCTGTTTTTGCTATAGCTGTGAATGATTCTCTCTTTTGTTGTTTTCCAAACATTCTGCAGTTTGCTCCCTTAATTGTATCCTAATTATGGCAATTAAAATCAAGCAGATCAGACACCCAGGCAAACATGGAGTGATTAAAGGCTACAGCTACTTCAGCTTCAGACCCAATAATTAATAAATAATGGAATAAATAACCAGATCACTTGGAAAAGCAAGATGAAAATATTGTTAGAAATAAACTACATTATCCCCATATAACTGCTTAGTACATTTTAATAAAAATTTAGCAAACTTTAATTTGTTAATGGATATGTCACAGATATGTATGTATGTACTCTTCATTATTATATGTAAATGTGTACTTTCTATATTTGCTAAGAAAAAAGAACACTGTACTGTATGGCATTTTGCTACCAGCCTCATAGCATATCAAGCACCTGCTCTTTGCATCCAATTTTGTTTATTCACATCTCCTATGTCCATTTCGTAGTTCCTATATTTTTGTAAAGGCATGTGCATCATAGCCCTTAAATACCTCAAGCTTATAAAGAAGTACGATTAACAGTGTGGCAGGTCAGCAATGGTAAGAAGACGGTGGGAAGGTTTGTGAGAACACTGATCTCCCTTGAAGAAGATGAGCAGTGTTTCTTGAAGTTAACAGCTGATCAGGGTCATTTCTTAATGAGACAATAAATGGTCCTTTCAAGGATTGTTAAACAACTGCTTATGTCAGTGTGTCACTCTGATGCTCATCCCCTTTGTCTTCAAGAGGCATCACTGTCCTCATGTGTTTTCACACCATACACCTCCCCCCTGCAGAGACTCACACCTGCCACAGGTCGAGTCATTACACAAACTTAAAAGATATCAAACAATATGAAAGTGGCAAAGTAGTGATATTGCACGTGACTTTGTGTAGTCCCACTCAACGATCGCAACAATTTTAAGAAACTAGGAGATTTACTTAAATATGACTGATATTATTGTACCTTTTGCTGTAATGCATATTTGACCTCTCCCCTATAATTATTGAGATACGTCCAGTAGCATAACATAACTTGTATGCAAGTTGATAAATACCTTTACTCATGATATTCTCATTATCGTCAGCTAATGTGTTTGTCAAATGAAAATACTGCATGGAGTTGTGACATCACACATGACCGAAGCAGAGTGGTAACGGTCTTACAGTACACATATATGGAAGTTTTGTGCATGGCTCATACAGATCAGTGATGTCACTTTGGCCTCACACAGCATCATTGGGCAATGGAGGACAATGTTTGCTTAAGCCAGGCACACAGGGAATTTCTAGGATCATATTCAGCAAACAAGGCAAATACAGCAAAACTCTTCAGCCACTTTTTCTGATCAGCACAAGTTTTGAAGTGTTTTAATAGTAGTTCTTATATTGAAAAGCTAACCAACAAAAGTTGCAGCTTTCTGTTGGTGACAACAGGATTTTTTTGTCCAGATTATGTATGATGTTCAGTTATCTTTATAATTAATACATATGATCTTTACATTGTGCCAGGACCAGTTCTGCAAAACAGCCCCATAGCATCAATCATATGTTGCAATATTTTATGGTGAGGTTTTAGATTTCTTCTTGACATGTAACCTTCTAACAAACGTTTTTAACAGAGTGAACAGTGTCTCATCTGACCACATACATGATATCATACTTAAGCCATAATAAGAATAATTTGATTTGTTGAGTTTTGATGCTTTTTTTCTGGTAACCCTTCCATCAAATTGTTGTTTGCTGCGAGTGTTCCTAATAGAACTGTATTTCTGAAATTACTTGTGCTTTGTATTTTTTCCTGTATCTTTATAAGTAAATTAGTTTTATATTTACTATATGTTCTTACATATTTCTATTATATAAAAAAGAATTTCTCTTAGCCCATCATAAAAGATTATGTGTATTAGAACATGTGATAAGTTGTGCACTTTAATTTTCCAACTTTAGTTGCAGCTTTCCACAGTCTATAGGATGATTTTACTTTTTTTTTTTTTTTAAAGCTGTCTGTCTTCTTCACATCTATATAAGCCTAGGAAGGTGTAGCTAGAGTTGTTTATATTGAACTGAGAATTCACATGACGATCGCCAATAGATCTACCAGCTGTTGTTATCAAAGTGAAAACAGAAGCACATACTTTGCAATGTATGTTATATTCTGTAAAAACTCTTCCACTTAGCCAGATTAATAGCCATTTTCTGGGTTAGCCTGAGTTGGCTGGTTGCAGCCTCAATAGTTGTATTGGAGAACAAATTTATTCAGCTGAGTCCCCATCAAACTCCATAATGAGGCAAACACACAAATTTAAGAGTACCCCACCTGGTATGGGTTTACTGGGGCCTCATCCTGGAGCCAAGCCTGTTAGGAGTGTTTGCAGGTGAGGGAGTGATATCCGGGCCTGCCACAGGGTCTAGTCAGGCACAGCCTGAAAGCATGACGTGGGATTGCCCTTCCATGGTCAACCACCTGTAGGAGGAATAGAGACCGGGTGCAGTATAACCTGGACGGTAGTTGAAGGCAGAGGCCTTGGCGGACTGGAACCCAAACACACAAAGTGACTCTCTGGACATAGAATGTCCTCTCACTTGGGGGAAAGGAGCCGGAGTTGGTGGGTGAAGTGGAGAGCTACCAACTATATATAATTGGGCTCATGCCCATCCACTCACTTGGTTCTGTAACCAAACTCCTTAAAAGAGGATGATCTCTCCTTTACTCTAGAGTTGCCCAGGGGAAAGGCGTCAAACAGGAGTGGGCTTTTTATTGAGCCCTACTCGATGATATATTGGAGGTTTACCTGGAGAATGAGGAGGCTGTCTCCTTGCAGCTGAGTGTTGCGGATGGGAGGACTACATGTGCTTATGCATCAAATGTTAGTGCAGAGTACCTGGCCTTCTTTTAGTGCCTGGATGGGATTCTGGAATGGGTCCCAGCTGTGGACTACATAATTCTGCTGGACGTCTTCAATGCCTATGTGGATAACAATGGAGACTTCTTGAGAGGCGTGATGGGGAGGAACAATATCCCTAATCTAAACCCGAGCGGTGTTTTGTGATTGGACTTCTTTGCTAGGCATGGTTTGTCCATAACAAACTCTATGTTTGAACATAAGGCGGCTCATAAGTGTACTTGGTACCAGAGCACCTTATGCCAAATATCTTTGATTCATCCCATAATCGTATCATCATTTTTGCAGCCATACAGTGCATCCAGAAAGTATTCACAGCGCATCACTTTTTCCGCATTTTGTTATGTTACAGCCTTATTCCAAAATGGATTAAATTAATTTTTTTCCTCAGAATTCTACACACAACACCCCATAATGACAATTTGAAAAAATTTTACTTGAGTTTTTTGCAAATTTATTAAAAATAAAAAAACTGAGAAATCGCATGTTCATAAGTATTCACAGCCTTTGCTCAATACTTTGTCGATGCACCTTTGGCAGCAATTACAGCCTCAAGTCTTTTTGAATATGATGCCACAAGCCTGGCACACCTATCCTTGGCCAGTTTTGCCCATTCCTCTTTGCGGCACCTCTCAAGCTCCATCAGGTTGGATGGGAAGCGTCGGTGCACAGCCATTTTAAGATCTCTCCAGAGATGTTCAATCGGATTCAAGTCTGGGCTCTGGCTGGGCCACTCAAGGGCATTCATTGAGTTGTCCTGAGGCCACTCCTTTGATATCTTGGCCTTGTGCTTAGGGTCGTTGTCCAGCTGAAAGATGAACCATCGCCCCAGTCTGAGGTCAAAAGCACTCTGGAGCAGGTTTTCATTGAGGATGTCTCTGTACATTGCGGCAGTCATCTTTCCCTTTATCCTGACTAGTCTCCCAGTTCCTGCCGCTGAAAAAAATCCCCACAGCATGATGCTGCCACCACCATGCTTCACTGTAGGGATGGTATTGGCCTGGTGATGAGCGGTGCCTGGTTTCTTCCAAACGTGACGCCTGGCATTCACACCAAAGAGTTCAGTCTTTGTCTCATCAGACCATAGAATTTTGTTTCTCATTGTCTTAGAGTCCTTCAGGTGCCTTTTGGCAAACTCCAGGCGGGCTGCCATGTGCCTTTTACTAAGGAGTGGCTTCCGTCTGACTCAGTTTAGATGGCTGGCCAGCCATCAAAAAATGAATTTAATCCATTTTAGAATAAGGCTGTAACATAGCAAAATGTGGAAAAAAGTGATGCGCTGTGAATACTTTCCGGATGCACTGTATGTTCTGGACATTTGGGTGAAGAGAAGGGCAGAGCTGACTGCTGGTCACCACCTGGGGGTGAGTTAGTTTAGATGGTGGGAAGGAGCGTGGACAGACCTGGAAAGTGCAAGCAAGTAGTGTGGGAGGACTAGAAAGGTCTGGGGGAGACCCCTGTCCAGAAGACGTTTAACTCCAACTTCTGAATGAGTTTCTCATGCATCCTGCGTGATGCTGGGAACATAATTTAAATGGGTCTTGTTCAAAGCCTCCATTGTGTAACCCACTGCAAAGAGCTGCAGCCTGATAGCCATAGGTACCTCTCAAGGTGGCAACTTAAGTATTCAATGGTGGACACCAGAGGAGAGTGATGCCATCAGACTGAGGAGGCCTTCTGTGTATGGTTGGCACAGGAGACTCCTGAAGCAGCAGAGAGGTACTGAAAGTCCAAAAGGACTGCGGCCTTGGTAGTCAGGGAAGCAAAAACCCAGGTGTTGGGGGTTTTGGAGAGGCCAATGTAAAGCCACTATCAATCAGGCTCAAAGAGGTTCTGGCAAACCATTGGGCAACTCAGAAAGGGAAGGCAGGGATTCTTTCAGGTTTTTTTCAGCAAAGGTAGGGAAGTACTGACCCAGACTGAGGATGTTGTCTGATGGTAGATGGAACACTTTGCGAAGCTCCTGAACCTGATGGACACGATCTCTGTTGAGATGACAGATCAAGAAGGTGATGGGGGGATCAATGCCCATTTCCCTGAGGAATGTCACTGAGGCAGTTAAACAGCTCTACAGTGGCAAGGCCCCAGGTGTGGATGAGATCCACCCGGATATGCCGAAGAGTCTTGACATTGCTAGATTGTCATGGCTGACATGTCTATTCAAATTTGTGTGGTCATCTGGAGCTGTGCGTCTGGAGTGGCAGACTAGGGTGGTGGTCCTTATTTTTAACAAGTGGATCAGAAGGATGTGCTCCACCTATTAGGGAATCACACCCCTGAGACTCTACCCAGTCATGGAACTGGAGGAGCATCCAGGAGGAGCAATGTTCCATCCAGACAGTGGAACAATGGACAAGATCTTTACATACATAAAGATTCTAGAAGGGGCATGGGAGTACGCCCAACAGTCTGCATGTGTTTTGTGTACTTAGAGAAGGAGAGAAGGCATATGACTGTGTTCCTCAAAAGATTCTGTGGGGGGTCCTGGGAGAGTATGGGGTTCCAGGGGCCCTAATAAGGGTTAATCGGTCTCTGTATACTCACAGTGAAAGCTGTGTCTACATACACAAGCGAAAACAAAAGCACCATTTTCAGTGGTGTGGTAATCCACCGGAGCTGTGCTTTGTCTCCTGTCCTGTTTGTGGTTTTCATGGACAGGATATCAAGGGGCTCCCGGGCATAGGGACCAGTTTGGTGGACTTAGAATTGCTTCACTGCTTTTTGCAGACAACATGATCCTGTTGGCCTCAACAGATTGTGAACTCCAGCATGCATTTGCACGGTTTACGACTGAGTGTGAAGCAGCAGGGATGAGGATCAGCACCTCCTAATCTGAGGCCATTGTCCTCAGTAAGAAAAAGGTGGACTGTGCTCTTCGAGTGGGAGGTAAGTTACTGCCTCAAGTGGCAGAGTTTAAGTACTTCAGGGTCTTTTTCGCAAGTGAGGGGAAAAGGGATGGTGAGATCGACAGATGAACTGTGGCAGTGTCACAGTTATATGGTCACTATACTTATCTATAGTGGTGAAGAGGGAGCTGTGTCAGAAGGTGAAGCTCTCAGTTTCCCAGTTGACTTTCACCCTTACTCTCATAATGACCAAAAGAATGAGATTGTGGGTACAAGCAGCTGAAATGAGCTTTCAACGCAGGGTGGCTGGGATCTCCCTTAGAGATAGGCTGAGAAGCGCAGACATTGGGAAGAGGCTTGGAATAGAGCCAATGACCCTTTGCATCGAGAGGAGCCAATTGAAGTGATTCAGGCATCTGATAAGGATGCCTCCAGGACATCTCCCTGTGTCCCTATGGAGGTTTTACAGACACAACCAGTTGGAGTTAGACCCCGGGGAAGAACCAGGGCTTGCTGGGGAAAGGGTCGCATTGGCCTCAATGTTTCCCCTGTGAGCCGGTTTCAGATAAGCTGTGGAAAATTAACCTTTTGCGAGAGGAACAGTGACCTTGTACAGTACTTTATAAACCAAGGTTACAAGGGTATTTTATAATCTGAAATAACAATAAATTTTGGGCTACTTTCTGGGTTTTGCAGATGTCATCCTGATACAGGGAAACTGTTAGAGGTGGAATTTGGTAAAGCATACAGTTGCAGGCAGGCATGGCTTTTGACATGCATAAAATTATGGGTGAAAAAATGCATTTAAAAATGCTAGAAATTCATCATCCAAACAAGTACTGCTTTGTACCTATTTATTGTGCAGAAGTAATTAGTGTCTTGATTATGTGCATAAATTATGCAATATATAAACCATCTGTCACGTAAAAGTATAATATTTGGCATATAGTGTTGTCTTTTCATGAAGAAAATGGAATTTATGAAAACATTTAAACAGAGCAGAGTTTTAAAATGTTACTAAATAAATTAGTATACCTACACATAAACCATGTTCAGACAGAGGATGACTAGGCGAACACAGGACATTACATTTGTTAGGCTATATACTATGATGCTACTATGCCAATCTACAATACTGAAGTTTATGAATAAAAAAAATTAAAACTTAATGGGGAAATAATTCTAAAACTAAGTATGTAGTATTTTTTTCGATTATCACTCAGTGTTTTTTGTAATAAATATATATACATTGTTCATTTTAAGATTTCACAGTTTACAGTATGTTTGAATTATGCTCTTAACTGTGGTGGCAGCACTTTTTCTGTCCAATTATGTAACAGTAAAACAGATTTTCACTAATATGATGCAGCTCCATTTTGTGGCATCCTCTTAATTATTCACTCCGTTTAGCCAATGAAAATAGGAACACACTTAAAGATGACTGTTAACTTAATGAAATAGTTTTTATAAGCTGTGGCAAAGAATGTGTTCCCTTCCTGATTTCATCTATTATTGCACATCTTTAGCACTGAACATTTTAAGATCTTCAGCTAAATTCTATTGGAACTGTTAGAAAAAAGACACCTGAGTGAATAAGTAATGCTTGTTTTTAACTCATTTCACTGTGTGAAGAAGTAAATGCCATCTAATTAAACCAACCCATTTAAAGGGATATTTAGAGTCAGCAGATTGAATGCAGACAAGCTTGATCTCAGATAGATGACAGACATGGATATTTTTGAACAACATTGGATCTGTTATGTCCAGTGTAAAGCAAACACAGCATTCCACAATAAAGACATCATACCATCACTGAAACCTGGTGGAGATAGTCTAATGGTGTGGTGATGTTTTGCTGCATTGGGAATTGTTCTACTTGCCATAAATGAAGGAACTGTGAGTTCTGCTCTGAAGTGCCATTATTTAATAAAGCATGGTTTGTCAAAACAGTAGTAAAACAAATTTTCTCTTTCACAGCAAAAAAACGCCCTTTAAAATATAGGACATGGTACTTTGTATTAAACCACATACAGTATTTATTATTCAGATGCTCCTTTTAATATACAGTATATAGGTGTAATTGACTATAGGTGAAAAAAATCATGTAACACATTGGCTAAGTAGCTTAAGATTAAAATACGTGCACTCCTTATATCGCCAACTCATTATACAGTACATGTGACTTACGTGAATAAAGCTAGAAATTTTATACATGAGACTAATAAATAGCAGAGCCTATCAATTGATAAAACCCATACTGTTTTAATTTAGCTGGCTTAATTATAATTGCATTGTAAGGTAAATGTTCTCAAGGACAGAATTTGGTTACATCTTTTAGATGACTGTCTTTGTTTTTAATTTGTCAAAGAGGAAGTATGCCTTAATGAGACTCGTCCAGTTTTTTTTTTTTTGTTTTGTTTTTTTCTTTCTTTTCTTTATTTTGGCTTGGTGTTACTTAAGCATGTGTATGAAACCTTTCATCTTTCCTTATGCTCTGAAACACTTTCCAATGTGTGTATTCTTTCTGTGTGGTTAGCATTATTAGCAGAATTTAAAGATTCAAGCTTTTAATAGTTCTCAACTTTTGATGACAATCTGTAGGTTTTTGTAAGTTAAATTTATGCATTAGTCAGTTTATTTATGTTTCAGTCAAGGTAGGAGGAGTGGGCTGTACTAAATGCAGTTGTTGGAAATCTAAAATGAGCTACTCTAGTAATTCAGTATATTGCTCACTATTAAAATGGTCTACAGCTCTGTCACAAAGAAAATAAATAAGGAATACTGTATAGTTGCTTGTTGCCTCTGTGTTATTTATTATACTACATTATAATATGTTGTTTATGAATGTATAACTAAGGTGATAGAGGTGTTTTTATTAGATCAGTATTTGAAAAATTACACTCTTTTTATGTTCTCTGTTTTCAATTACTATAATTTAATGTAAAATCATATTGTATGTATTTTGTAACAGAATGGTCTTAGCACTGTGACTACTTGTAAATTGCTGAATGTCTTTCATGCATTACATTTTATGTGAGATTGTGTCTGTCTTTAAGGTGGCCTGGCACCAGGAGGTCCTGGAAAAGGAAGAGGTGCTAAACGGAAGCAACAGGATAGTGGATCACAAGGAACCACCAAGAGAACACGAAGGTAAGGGTGTTTTATTTTTGTATTTAAATATATTATTTTAGAGATGTGGTTGCAGACTACTTGGCTACAGAACCTCCTTACAGTTTTTAGAGACATTTCTAATTCTTAACCTGTAAACACTTGATATTATGCCTTTATATTCATATTCTTAACATGTCAGCTCATGTAATTTAAACTGTTTTAATTTTTGATGATGCTGGTACATATAACACTGCTGCATAGAAGCTGTTGGGTATAGTTTTAAAATTATTCTGTTAAGTGCAGCTTTTATATTTATGTTCAAGTGTTCATATTTTAATTTAGGTAAACTTGAGGTAAACAATACTGTTAATTATCTTAAAGGACATTTTATCAAGTAGTCTGCTTTTCTTCTGTTTCCATCTTACTAAGTGAAATCGGCTTTTAGTAATGAAGGAATGTAAGAATGAAGCAGGTGGATTTGGCTGTGATGCCCTGCGATCATGAATTGGAATAAGCAGTAAATTATAATGTTTTAATCAATGTGGAAAACCATAGCTGTGCTTTATTAATTTGAATTGTTCACATCACACTTGCAACCAGTATAGTGCCTGTAAATAGTCATGAGGATTTGAAACAGTTTGATTTTCTGTGAAACATTCAGAAGAGGTCAGAATAAACCCTAGCAATCATGACACCACTTTTTATAGAAGACTAGCCATGTGTGCCCAACTACGTTGCGCGTGTTAAAGTTGTCTGTGAAGGGCTCCCTGTTTAAACGCGGCTGCCAGTCGTGAACTGGGCCCTTCATCGCACAGCATTATGATTTTTTATAAGGGAAACAAAATTACAAAAGAAAACCCTTGGACATTGATTCGATAGGAACGGCCTACTCGGAATCAATGTCCGAATAGTAACTATGTGGTGGTGTAGGAGCATTTCTGCTTCTGTCCGTTCACAGTCCGTCTTGTTTTCACGACGCTATCGTTTCCTCTCACGATGTCTTCTCAACCTTTTTCCAATCTCGCAGGTTGCTTTGTGGTATTCCAAAGAGTAAGGCAATATACACGGAGCAATGGTTATAAAAGGGGGACACATAGGTATCCAGGCTCTTTAAAGCATAAATAGGGATCACTTCACTGACATGTGAGCAAGCCACAGTACAACTGTGAGATGTGCAGCATTCGCCGGCTACAGCGTAACAATAATAATTTCCGGAACGTACTGTTACGTTGTCATTCATTTTACCCACTGTCTTTCTTTCATTCATATGTTACGTAGGCACGTACCTTTTATCTTCGGCAATCTCATTCTCTAACCAGGTCTCAGGAGCTAACCAGTGTAACACAGTCCACCACCCCTTTCGTTATTCTGGACATTTGTTGACATCCGTGAGTAACAACAACGTACTAAACTGGAAGGTGGTCTGTGCATGCGTGGAATTCGTGGACAAACAAAGATCAAGATCTAAATGAAGATCTCTTTAGTTAATTTAAAGCACAACAATTTGTTTAGTTTGAATGTCTGTGTTTTGAGGTGTGACTGGAGTACTACAGTCTTCAGTAGTATAAGCCTGGAGGAGATCCTTAATGCAATGCCTATGTTTTAGCTGTCTCTCTACTGCCATCTAGTGCTTCTTCTTCTAATTCATTCGTGGACAAACAAAGATCAAGATCCAAATGAAGATTATATATAGAGATTCTTATTTTTGTAGAAATGGTTGTCATGGAATGTTTTTGCATCAAATGTAAACCTCGAACACACTATGTAACACTAGTGAAATGTTAATGAGTTAATTATCCCATAAATTTAATGGAATTCACACTTGTTAAGAGGAAGTCATTATTTTCCATTCGTAGAATTTATTTGCAGAATCTTATCAAAATCATGGAAAGCTGTGGACAGTAGAAACACACAACCATTATTGTCAGCTGTGCAATCTGACAGCCCAAGCAACTCAGTCTCCTGGTTTGAATTTATGGTAGTAAGCCACAAAATGTAGGGGTGGGGTGGGTCTTTGTTTCTGCAGTAGTTAGCATCACTTAACTGGACGTACAGTGCAGTACCTACAAAAATGATGATTTTTGGCTGCTACAAGGAACGAGAGTGTTTTACTAATCGAGGTGAGGATGTTTCAACTTAGAGCCAGCACATTGTAAGTTTTCTATGTCATGGCAGAGTGGAAAAAGAGAAAAGTTGGGAAGATTGTAGCTTATTCTGGTGTTTTTCTTAGTGGCTGGCTACCAAAATGAGACATCATAATTCTTTAGCAGTGCAATACAAGGTTTGTAACTGTAATGAGAAGTCAAAAGGTACTCCTGTAATATCATTTAATTAGTCAACAGCCCTCAGTTCCTTGTTGTGCAGTTTGACAACACCTGAGGTAACTGCTATTAAATTAGACATGCTTTCCAGCTAGAGGTCTTGTCGAGTCCTGTAGTGTGATGCTGGCCAATTGTAAGATTATTATATGTTAAAAAAAAACTAAATCTTAAGGGGTGGAAAGGGGAAATATGCTGTTTGGTTAAGTATTTACCCCCATACCGTAATATTTTGTAGAGTCACATTTTGTACTAGTAGTAGGTTTCAGTATTTTAGTATATGTAACAGCTTTGCAGGAATTACATTTTGGGGGTAATGTTGTACATTCTGCCAGGCAAATTTGCACCTAATTGCCCATGTTAATTGGATGATGCTTATGAACTGCAATATTCAAACAATACCACAGATTTTCAATCACATTGAGGTCAGTGCTTTGACTAGGACATTCACCTTTCTTAAACGTTTCCAAATTACTTTGGGCTTGTGTTGAGAATCGCTTTCCTACTTAAAGATTAATTTTTGCCCATGCTTTGGTTTTTTAGGCAACTGATATAGGTTGTCTCTTAGTATTTGTTTATAGTTTCCAAAGTTCATTCTTCCTTATACTTTAATCAGATGTTGCTTTTTAAGGTGTGGGCAGTGTTACATTTGCACCACAAGCATATCTTTTTAAACCTTGTCAAAAGAAACCTTTATGTTGTGTGATGTGACCACAAAACATTCTAACAAATTACAACTGGGTCACTCGCATGCTTTTTGATAAAATTGAAATGTACTTTCTCATGGCTCTGTTTGAGCAGAGCCTTTATTTTGTGCCGGCCTCCTATACTGGACACTGTTATACAGCTCTGGATGTGATTGACTGGTGCACCTTTACTTGTCTTAGCTACTGAACACTTTAGTGCCTTCAGGATGATGGTTGGCCTCTCTGTGGCTTTTGTCTCAAGATTCCTTGTTTACGTTGTTGAGTAATGACTCTTTCTTGGTGGCATCTAAGTTTTTTGATGTACAGTAGCTTCCACTATTTGATACTTAAACCATGATGATGAAAGATACATATAGTATCTTACATTCCCTGGGACACATTATCAGTGATGTAACCTGGGGTCGTTAAGTGTTTCGAGTCTTTCAACATCAGACATCATCTCCCATGTAACCCCATTGAGGTAGATCAGTCCCAGCAGTATTCACCCAAGGATCCGCCCTCTTTATCCAAAGCTACCTGGTGGCTTTCTTTGTGGCTTCAGCTGCATGTCTAATGGCTCATCTCTTTGCCTTCCCAGTTATCCCCAGAATTGTAAATGCTTTGCAGAGTAAATGCCCTGCAAAGCCCCGGCAGCCATCCTCCACAGGTTCACACCACATTCACTAGCCTCTCCTTTGGCACACATCTTCGAGTACCTGGTACTGCTTTCTCTAGTTGGCCTCTTAAATATGCTTCTCCCATGGCAGTGTCAACTCTAGCATAGTCAGTTGCTTAGTGAATACTGAAACAATAAGCATGTCTGGCCGCAGCCATGGTGATGTTATTAAGGCTGGGAACTTTTGCGTCCTGCCCAAATCCACTTTCATATGCCAGTCATTGGCAGTACTGAGGAGACCAACTTTCAATCCATCTTGTGAGCAGGGTTTCTCTCTGGCTGTCAGGAAGGAGATTTTCTCCAGATGATGGTGGCCGTTGGAGTTTTAATGGGTGTAGCTACGCTGTCAGCGATTGCCTTTAAGACCTGATCAGGGCACCAGTGATAGCATCAGTCTGCATGGGCCTTTAGACAGATGATGAGGTGTTCCAAGGATCCACTTCCAGAGCACTGAAGGAAGGAAGGTGATTCACTCTTACCCCAGACATGGTGGTTTGCCACCCTGGGTAGTATATCGTAGACAGTTTGTACCAGTAACCTTATCCGATGGTAGTCTGTTTGCCAGATATTACCATGTGTGATCTTTCCCTGCAATGCTCCTTCCTATCTCATCCATGCTTCTTGCTGCCCCACCATCCTGTTAACTCAAACTTCCTCCATGCCAGCTTGCACTTCCTCCTGAATAATAATAATAATAATCCTATTTATTAATAGATGCCTTTCTTCGCACTCAAGGTCACCTTACAGTAAAATTAAAAAACATTAGTAAAATAAAAACAAGAGAATGATAAATCACAAAGCAATAATTAGCAAACAAACAGAGATAACAGGCAGTAACAGTGCAAAATTCACAATTGGTATGCCAGTTTGAAAAGATAAGTTTTGAAGGCAGTTTTAAAATGTGTTATTGAATCGAGTTGACGTATATGAGAGGGCAGAGAATTCTAGAGGTGTTGCCGCTCCTTGCGCTGGTCTCTGTCAACCCTGGCAGCTGGGAAGTATCCAATGCCCACTCGTCCTACTGCAATAGACCCCACCAGAGCCTGTTTGCCTCATTCGTGCTTCCACCATCTGCAGAGATTTACTTGTACTTAATTTTTTGTATCAAGCATGGATGCCTGCAGTTGGCACTTTCTGGTCTCTGGATTCCCTACACTGCTGAGCATTCTGTGTCCGTGACGCTATGAACTCTTCTGTGATGCCACTGATTGGGAACTGTAAAATGTTGCTGGTACCACGCAAAGCATAACTGCTTAAGCTACGTGGTCATCCTAGCCACCTTCACAGGTAGCTGCTGATCTTTCTTTCCAGAGACTCATATGTGGTGATTAGTACCATGTACATCAGCAAGGGCCAGAGAATTTGGGGAAGTACTGAGTGCCGGTAAATCCAAGCCTTAAAATTCACAGGTAGCCCCAACTTGTCCACCTTAGTGGAAAAGACCATTATGACATATATAAATACTTGAATATTGCTTTGCTTGTCCATAACCTGAATAATCTTCTCTTAGAGAATCCAACACACAGAAATTGAATACTTTTGCAAACAGCATATTTCTTTTTTACCCCCACATTACATTTTTTCCCATGTAAAACAATGTCAAATTAAGAAAAAAAAATGATTTTCAGTGATTTGAAATAAAAATATAGGAAAGAAAACTTAAGTTATTAATTTATTATTAAGTAAAATGAAATTATTAGTCAGGGAGCTGAATATGTGTGGCACTGTATACAAGTTCTTTAGTTCTTAGACTGTAAATCTAAGTTTCTTTTATGATCATTTACTAACTGTATAGTCAGTGTGTAATATTTTCTCTGGCTTTTATGATATTTAGTATGCATGACACAGTAATTTTACATAGTTCACATATAAGCCATTGCAGTACGTTCTTGGGAATCAAACTAGGTCCAAACCCAAGGAAAGCTGATTTTTCACATTTATTAATTAGACTTTTGTTTATATATGAACATGATTTACCAGTAACTTTCAGGAATAATGTGCATGTGAGAATCTGGATAGAGACTGAGGAGGTGAAATGATTTGGAACTGATACATTTCCAGTCCAAAGTCAGGTCATATACTGAAAGACAATAGAGTTTTGCTTCTTTGGATTTGGTTCTTCTATAGTATCTGAAAGTAAAGCTGCATTTGAAGTAGTTATATCTGTGCTGTTTTGTCTCTGATGCTTCAAAATGTAAATATTTTTAATATATCACTTTTGCACAGTGACCCCCTCTTTGCAGCTCAACGTTTGCCCCCACATGGATACCCTCTAGAACACCCTTTCAATAAAGATGGTTATCGTTACATTCTTGCCGAGCCAGATCCTCATGCACCAGACCCAGAGAAGCTTGAGCTTGACTGTTGGGCAGGAAAGCCTATACCTGGAGATTTATATCGAGCATGTTTATATGAACGAGTTCTTCTTGCTCTTCATGATCGCGGTAAGTAGCCTTTTTTTTTTTTTTACTACATAGAAATTATTCATTTTGTTTCTTTGGCTGGAGAACAAACTTACCTGGCAACCACACTGGTCTTTTCTTTAGTCATTCTTTGTGACATTATCCTTTTTATGTATTTGAGTTGATCAGTGTCAATATTTATTTATTAATAAGTGAAGCTATTACAGTACATAAACTACATAATATTTAACAGTACATTATTTACAATTTTGTAACTCTTGCTCGAAAGTGTAAGAAAGTGCTGTTCAACACATTGGAACTGAAATGGTGTGTTTTCTATTTTTTTTTTTTTTTTAGATCCCTAATGTATTAAAAATTGCTTGGTAACTAATTAGTTACAAAGCAGTTTTCTGTGGTTTTGTAACCTTCGTAGGACTGGTGATAATTTGAATGCACTTCAGTAGGGTAACTGTAGTCTTTAGATTGTGTCGTGGTGTACTATTCAGTTTAGACCAAAGCAGACTGGTTTCTTGTCTTCATATTTTATTAAGTATCTCAATTATTGTCCTGGTGAATGATTTTTTTCTTTTTTTATCCTTATATTTTAGCACTTTATTTTTGTTAACTCATTTAATTAATATATTTACCTGTATTTTCTATTGAATGTATGCATCTCAGTTTAAAAAATACTTATTTTATAGAGAGAAACTTTTTTTCTAAGAGAAGTATTGATTAGTTTTTACTAAGCAAGGATTTCATAGTCAAAATTGAGATAAACTTTTAGACAGTACTGTTTATCATTAATGGAGATGTGGGAGGTATATAGTCAGTTTCACGTTTGGCTGTCAAATCTGAATTGCTTAAATGCAACTTAGCTATTGATGCATTGTACATTTAACACAGTGTCCTTGCACACAAATACAAGAGTGGATGGTAAAAGAACTATTTGTGTCATGCCCCCAGAATGGTTACAAATTTGAATTTTCAAAAAAAACCAAAAAACAACATATTACTCTACTCCACAAACCTTAAAAATATATTTGTAGAATCAGCCAAAAGAAAAACACTGTAAAGGACAAGTTAGGCATGTTTCACCCTGGTACCCCTAAGCTCCATTATAAAATGCAAGAGTGGGTTAGTTATTGTTTAAAATATATAAAATATGCTTCAATTTAGAATGTAATTTCATGTGGCAAATTAACATATAGCATGATTGTGAACAAATAACTGACAAATAAGATGATAAAATTTGAGCAAAGAGATACTAATGTCTCTAATTTGTAAATTTGAAAGTGTTCTGATTGATGCTGGATGAAAAAATCTTTAAATAATCTCAGAATGTATAAAACCGCTGTACTACCTGCAGAGCCAGCTGCTAAAATGTAAGTGAAATTGCTTTATTATTCATGATTTACTTTTTTCAAACATTTTCATTACTAAGTGGTGTCTGGAAATGGTTAGATATTGTTTTACCTGTCCCATTCATTGCTGTTTTGTCTGTACTGGTTATTTTGTTTAAAAATCAGAAATACATTGTATTTTGTTTAACTAGTTATTTTTTATTTTGTTTTGCAACAGCTCCACAGTTGAAGATATCAGATGATAGACTAACAGTTACTGGAGAAAAAGGCTATTCGATGGTCCGAGCATCTCATGGTGTAAGAAAAGGCTCCTGGTATTTTGAGATAACAATTGATGACATGCCTCCTGAAACCGCTTCAAGACTGGGGTGGTCACAGCCATTAGGTAAATAAAATTAAATTCACAAGGCAGTTTTTGTGGTCACTGACTTTAAGCATGATTGTGCATACAATGAATTCAAAATTAAGCCATTGATTAATCATTTTATGAAAAAAGATTTATTATATTAACAGAAACATTTTATTTCCCAGTGCTTTGCCTTGGAATACTTTTTTCACTAAAATTTGAAGTGATGGCGAATTAACCACTAACTTGCTTTTAATTATCAATCATTAAGTCATTACTGAGAGTTGTGATCAACTTCAACTGAGTTACTAAATCAATTAAATTCTGATTCATCAATCATTTTTCCCTGTGCACTCTTTTGTGAAAATGCACATTTCTCTGTATTGCACTAATATTCTGAATCATCTTGACAAATGTGGCTGAGATAATTACAGTTGGATTGTGCCATATATGATCACTTTTTAAACATGACTGATACAGGGTGTTAGTTTTGAATACATATAATACCTTTATTTACTTGAGCATTTTTCAGCATCATCTTAAAGCTGAAGAGAGCACAAACAAAATGTTTAAACCATTGGTCCTATAGTGATGAGAACCCTGAGTGACCATTTATATTAGACAAGATCGAAATGGTACTGATATACTAAGAAGAAATATGTTGTCATTCCATCCTAGTTTGCATTACTGTACAAACCGCTGTAAACAAAACATGGTATTGTGCTGAAGTTAAAAGTCCTGCTTCTTTTTTGCAAATAGTAAATAAAATAAATTGCACACTTTGTGGTTATTTCCAGGAAATTTACAAGCACCACTTGGTTATGATAAGTTCAGCTACTCCTGGAGGAGTAAAAAGGGCACGAGATTTCATCAGTCCATAGGCAAGCATTATTCAGAAGGCTACGGCCAAGGCGACGTCCTTGGCTTTTTTATCGATTTACCTGAAGATACAGAAACTGCCAGATCACTACCAGACACCTACAAAGACAAGGTAAGGCGCTGTTTATTTTCACCAAATGTATTTAAAGGTATTTTCTTCTGTTTTCATAGCACATTAAAATAAAAAGTTGATGCTTATTAGAGAATTTTTTTTTATTAAATGTTTTTTTTCTTGAACTCTTGAGACAAAGTTGTGAGTACTGTTACATTATATTCAACTTTTAAACATATGAAGGACTGAGCGAAGATCAGTAAAAGTGTGTATCTGCAAAAAATTAAAAAAATTAAAATAAGCTAGAACCACTGTTTAATTTTGTTAAAGTATACGTTACTACTTCATGTCCCTTCATATTTTCTCCTTCTGCCAGGATTTTCATTTTGGTATGATGTGTTCCTCAGCATTCCTTAGAGTTATGTTGTTGAGAGCCTTTTGCTTCTTTTACATTTACCTTTGACAACCTAATCTTAACAGGAGAGTTTAGATAAAGAGGAATCCACAGATAGATCCCCATGATACTTCTCAGCTAATCTTTTGCAGTCTCTTCTGGAACAGGGATATTAGGGCCTACTGCTGGGGCCAGCTCTGGCAAACCACCTGCTGACCATGTAACCCACATAACTCAGATGCCCACGGACTGAAGAAGCCAGGAAGTGGCATTATTTTGGGTCAAAACCCATAAAAAAGTGGGGAGAATTTGTGTTTTGTGCTATGTCATTTCATTGGCAACTATGTGTAGCTATGGGACAGATACAGAAATACTAATCACTTCTATAAACAGGGAAGGAGTTGTAGATCATGCAGGAAGTTGATAAATACAAGCTTGTTATAATTAGACTCAATAGTGTGCACAGCATGGACTTTGGATTTAGAGTATTTGATTGGGTGTGGTTTCTTGTAATCAGCCTGGTAATACACCACAAATTTACATTTTTACCAGCAAATGAGAATAAAACGTCCAGTGATGTTTTGAATATTGTGAATTCAGCCATTTCACAGGGGAGTGATTTTACATAGTTAAGTAAACTCTTGCTGTCCTAGTGACTTGCCATTCCTACTGTGAGATGTGGGGAATAGTGTGGCTGGAAGGTATGGCCCAAGTAAACACAGGTTGATGAGCAGCCAAATGGTAAGCTAGCTCAGATGCATGGAGCATAAATTATCTAAACAGGTAAAAGACTGAAATATGTAGCAAGGGAGTCCAAGAAACAGCTAGAAACATGACTGTCTTCAGTACTTATTACCTCTAAAATACCTCCTGTATGTTACTACAGGCCTGGAACAGGAAGCTTAAGTGGCTCCTGTCGAAGCCTTTATAGGGGAGACAGCCACACTGAACCTTACATGGGCGGGGGTATAGTCAGTGATGTCTGGCATCAGTAGTCCTTGTAATGAACGCATTAAACTGAGGAAGCCAAAAATATAAAAAGGTATCTCCTAAAGGTTTAATAAATTGTAATAGGATGAAGGTCTAACAGTTTCTATCACTCTGCCGCTACGTTCTCCACCATCCATTCTACCTTTTTTAACCAGAAAACAAGGCTCTGATGATGAAAAGCAGACCTATGTCTTACTACCACCATTGTAGAATTTTATGTTGTGAGCTGTGGGCAGTGTTACATTTGTGTCACACATATCTCTTTTAACTTTAGCTAAAAAGAAGTTTGAACAAAATCCACATTTTCCCTGATCACAATTTGTTTAATCTTCTGCTTTTTTGGCAAACAGCATATCTACTTTACTTTCATATGGATTTTCTTAAGTAATGGCATATAGGGCCAGCGTTCTGCAGAAATGTGATGTGGCTAAGTAGTGCACCTTTATTCTGAATTGTGTAGTTCCTTCAAAGTGATTGTTGCCCTCTTTGTGGCTTTTCTTGCAAGTCCTCTGTCTTGCCGGAGCAGAAAGTGCTGAGGGATGACATATTTTAAACAGTATCGGAGTGGTTTCATTTAGCTTCCACTTTGTAATAATTGAAGCTACAGTGTCCATTGGGACAACAAATCAGTTTGGTATTATTCTGTATTATTTCATCTGTAACTTCTTTAAAATGCTCTTTAGTCTTCATTTGCACAGATGTCTTTTAGGTTCTCAGGTTAAGTAACTGATTCCTGAACTGTGTGCTTTGCTGAAATAAATTGGCAGTTACTATATTTTAATTGGTTCACTGATGGAAGACAACTTTAAGGCAATTTTGTCTTCACTAGACCACATTCTTTTACCAGTGTAGATGTAAAGCATCCACAACACTGAAGCAGAAGACTTTCACAAAAATCTTATTTCCTTTCTTCTAGCATAAGACAATGTCACATTCAAAAAGACATTTTGAGTTTCAGTGCAGTAAAGCGTTTTTTTGTTAATTAAAACAAGAGAATTAGTCAAAAGAGTGAATGCTTAAGCAGAGTAATAGATAAATGGAATAGAGCAATACTGTATAGTTTATAAAAAGTAATAATTCACAGATACAGTACTCCTCCAGATTCTACAAATTCTACTTTAAAAACATTTTCCGAAGACTAATTTTGTTTGTTAACAACTGTTTTTTGGTGTAGTTGTCTAAACTCTGGCAAAATTAACTTTGTTTTAGGCATTGATCAAATTCAAAAGTTACTTGTACTTTGAAGAAAAAGACTTTGTCGATAAAGCCGAGAAGGGCCTGAGACCAGTAGCCAAGAGTAAGGTCAGTTAAATTTGCATTTTACTGACCATTTGACGATCAGCCAGTGTCTGGCTAAATTACAATATCTTCTTCTTTCAGATGATATTTTATAAAAATGGTGTAAGTCAAGGTGTTGCCTTTGAAGACCTTTTTGAAGGACTCTATTTTCCAGCCATTTCATTATATAAAAGTTGCACTGTAAGTGTATTTTTTTACATGTATCTTAATTCTTGATGTATTCTAATTACAGTATTCTAGACTTTAACATACACAACTTAAAAAAAAAAAATATGGAAAAGCTATGATCAGTAATTAAGTGGTTTTCCTAATGCAACTTTTCTGTCTGTTTCTCAGGTTTCTGTGAATTTTGGACCAAATTTTAAATATGCTCCAAAAGACATTAAGTACCAACCAGTAAGTTATCGCATCTTTTTATTGTGTGTGTTTTTACCTTAATTATTTGTTACACTTTCCTTCATTTAGCAGAGCTTTATAATCTAAATTTACTTAAAATAGCACAAATGCAGAACAGGTGTTTAAATTGTTCAATATTTGGGAACACACAGGCAGGTTAAATTATAAACACATATCACAGAAATCCATAGCTAGCAGGCTACATTGCCTGCTCAAAAACAGTTTATCAGGTGAATATGTTGTTTTGTATGAACTAATAAGCACTTTGCTTTATGTGCTCAAATAAAACAAACTCTTCAGGTAACTCTTCGTAATTAGCTGCATCATTTTAAACCTCAAACAATAATTACAGTTAAGAAAATGTACAATGACATTTTTTGTAATGGGTAACACTTGATTATGTACATTTTGCACAAACTTTGCTGATTAGTAACTATAATAAGCTCTTACCCAAAAGTATATTGCAAATACTGCATAGATGCTAAATCTGTGAGTAGTGTTATAGGAGTGGAGTGCTGTTATGTTATTGCTAACTAACAAATTCTCAAGAAACCTTAATTTACTAATGTGGCCTGTTTGCTGTGCTCTTTGTACTGGTAAACATCAAATTTAAATGTGACCTTGAGCCAGTCACTTTAGGAATATGGACATCCTTCTATTATACTTTGATATTTGCAATGCATTTAGGGAAAAAATAAGCTAAACTGTTTATTATAATATTGGTTTTATAAAGTTATAATTATTGTTGCAGTGTATGACAGTTTTATTATGAATTTTAAAAATTAAAGAATTGGCTTGATATAACACTTTTTCACCTTATCACTTCAGAAATTAGTATATATGTGTGGTTACTTTTACATTTTCTGCAAGTCACTGGCAACATAATATGAGTAAGGTGGCGAATCATCTACCGTATAAACTTGCATATAAGTTGGGTCTTGAAACCCAAAAAATCGATCATAAAATCAGACTCTGACTCAGACACCTGATCAAAAAATATGACACTTAATGTATTTATTTTTACATCTTCATGCTTCCTCCAGTCTCGCACCAGTTTCTCAGACACATCGAATTTTGTTCCAACAGCACAGTTACCAATTTCTTTCACCACTTCAATGACATTTAATTTAAAACCAGCTTCATATTTTCTTCTGATCGAACGCTCCATCATAGATAATAGGGTGTGAGATACAAAAAACACAAAACAGTGCAAACATCACTTCAGAATCGTTCAGGTATTACTGTGTGGTCATGTAGGCACAATACATAGAAAAAAAGGCAGTGTGCTCCGTGGTTACTCTCTCAGGTGGGCGTTAGCATAGCATAATCTCTTGGACCAATAGCGTCAGTTTTCTGCATTCAACTTATATGACCAACATTATAAAATACTGGAAATAATTCAGTAAAATCAAGCCCTGAGTTATCCGTGGGAGAACTTAAATGTGAGTATATACGGTATTTATCCAAATCACCTAAATCCTTGGAAAGTGTGCCATTTTTTTAAGCTCTACATCAAAATTCCAAGTGAAATAGATCAACATTTTCTGTTTTTCTTGATTTTGAAAGATAACATTTCTAGCATCACAATAAATGTGACAGCAGCTATAAATAAAACACATATATTTAAAATTTCTAGCTCAGCCTCTTGTTATCTTGAATACTTTACAAGAGAAATACATAACATTTACAGAATTTGTTATGAGTGCAGTTTGCATGAAAACTTTACTTTATTAAATATTGAAATAAAATAATTGTTTAGTACACAAACTATTAGGAAAACAAAAAGAGAGTGTTAAACATAGGAAATACTGTAATATATGCATTTCTAGTGTGACAGATAGGGGGCACAGTCGTCCCCTTGAACCCTCGGACCAGACGCCGGACACCAGATAAAATCCAAATCTTGACTTTATTATGATAAATAAGTGCACAAAGCACCCTCCACTCCACAATACTCATAAACTATAACAAGAATACAATACAATAATCAATCCTCCACTCACAGACACGTTGTTCCCTTCTTCCCAACTCAGCTCGCCCATCTGGGATCTTCCACAGTCCTTTATAGTCCTTGACCCAAAAGTGCTTCTGATCCCTCAGTCCATGTGATTACCCAGCACTTCCGGGTCAGGTTAAAAAAAACTCTTCTTTTTCTTCAGCCCAGAAGTATATCATTTCTTCCATTTCCGTGATTGTGAATTACTTCCAGGCTATATGGATAATATAAGTCCATGGGCCTCCCTGGAGCGTCCCCTGGCAGCGCCCACGGTATCCAGCAGGGCTGTGAAGAAAGACTGCAAGGTCCATAATGCCCTGCTGGAATTCAGGGCACCTCCATGTTGCCGGGAGAGCTCCATCTGTCGGCGTGGGGGTATTGGCCGGGATGAACGGCCAGCCATATACCACACTGGAAATAACCTTATGAGTCCATCGAACTTTTCAATGAGATGTAAGCATTCTAATGACCATGTTAGACTGCTTACTTCCATTTCCCATTTCAGGAAAGACGACAAAAATGTTGTTTCTTGTATATTGATGATAACATGATGGATATTGCTTATTTACTTACATAGAACATATTGAGTAAGTTATTATGTGCTGTTTGTTCCTTTTCCTTTTTTGACTGTTTATTTACTTCATTCACTTTTTATCTTGGTACTGTTTTGTACCATTCTTTAATATTAATTTTTGTATCTCAAAGGTGGCTCAGGTAGTCTATTCTGTTTCACTTAGCCCCGGGTGTTACATTTGTATTATTCTGTTTTGGAACAAGATCACTTTGGCTAAATAGTAAGGAGTATATTTACCCAGTTTTCAGGCTTTGGCCTTCAACCTGAAACAAGTAAGTTATGAAAATCAGTTCATAAAAAGAAATATTAAAGTGTTCCTCAGACCCCACAATTTAAACTTTAGACAGCAGAGTACCACATTGTTGCAATACTGTACAGATTTATTATGGCATCTGTGTTGTGTGTCTCCATTGCCTCTAAAATTCCAAAAGGAGGTGTACTGTCTAATTGGGCTGGGTATCAGTACTGATGTCCCGATTCGATTCAATATCGATTTTATCTTGACTGGATTACTGTGCAATGATATATTTGAAGTGGTGGCTTTTTTAGAAATTCATTAACCGTGCATAGATAACATTAACATAAAGTGACAAATTTCAGTAACACTTTATTTAAAGGGTGCCTAAATAGTGACTTTGTAAAAAATGAATAAGCATGGAGTAACATTTAAGAAGAAATACTGGATTAGTAATGAATAGTATTTGGAACAAAATATCATTGCTCTTTCTTTATATAAAAAAAAAAAAATAAATAAATTCACCATAATTTAATTAACATGTGTATTACCATATTAAAGTCCACATATATTATGGGGCAGACAAAAAGGAAGCATTTTAAAATGAGGATCTAGAGCTGATGCTCACTTTTATATTGCAGGCTGCTCCAACAATTTCCAAAAATTCCAACAATTGCCCACTTGCTTCGTCGGGTGAAACGCTTTGTAGGGTCTCTTATCTTTACAGATAAAAACTGCTATAGATTTTGTTATTTTTTGGGCACGAGGCAACTTAAATGGAAGCTTGGAGCTACCCGCTGTCTCCAGTATAGAATGGCTCGACTGAGATCATGTTTATAGGTTACGATGTTGGCATAAATTTCTCAAATTTGTTGTGTTACAACAATAATTAACGTATCAGTTCCACAGCTTACATATGGCTTTGCTTTTATCTAGTTGTTCTTTACCAATGCACCGTTTGAATCCGTAGTAAGTCCACACATCTCATTTAAGGGTCTAAGATGCTGATTTCAGGTAGAGGACATACTATTTTATGCGAAGTAGTGAAGAACTTTTTCTGCAGAAAGCTATAATAGGAGCATTAGCGCCATCTACAGGAATGGATGCCAAAAACAAAGATAAACTACAATCTACGTAACGTAATTGAGCAGGATAGAGATTCACAAAATCGATCTTGAGACTTTAAGAATTCATATTGAATCGCTTAAATGAAAAATAACGATTAATTGGGCAATTAATATTTTTGCCCAGGCCAGCTACACTCTGGACCTAAATTGGGGTTTACACATTAGTAAGCAACGTTAACGAATGTAGCCTCTTAACAATTTGTTGATTTTTCTATTGTGGCATATATTGGGTTATAGACTGGTCATGCAAAATTGTGCCACAAGGTTGAGTAATTATCACACTTTACATTGCATACTGTGCCATCTGTTCCTTATGTCAGCTGTCTTAAGCTCTGTGCCCAGTTGTACTTAAACCTAATGTTTTCAAGATTCCTTTTTTCCATTAGTGCAAAAGAGTTTGTCAAGCATAGTTCAGATTAGATTTAATTAACTTTCAGCACATTTTTCTTTCTTATATGTAAAGAAATATATTTATAACAGAAGATTACAGTCTCCTGTTTTTTTTAGTGTTTCATTTGTGAATCTAAGCTGAATATAATAGAGCTGAACAGAGATGAAATGAGACAGTTTCAGTTGTTTGTAGCTAAGTATTTTATTTCTTGTGTCCCATTGCTAAAACGTAAGATGCATTACTTGATCTTCTCTTAAATTATGAATTCAGTTAATATATATATATATATATATATATATATATATATATATATATATATATATATATATATATATATGGTATGACTCTGAATTTTAACCTGACATATGGATATCTTTTAAACAGATGAATGACATGGGCTGGGGAGCTGTGATTGAACACACTCTGGCTGATATCCTTTATCACGTGGAAACAGAGGTGGATGGCCGGCACAGTCCTCCCTGGGAACCATGAACTTTGTTTTCTGTTACCTGATGTAAGGTGAAAATCATCCGCCATCTGCATTTTATACGGTGAACACCATAAAGTACATCTTGAAAATACACTGTACATAAACTGTAACGACTTTCATTGGAATTCCTTATCACGTCCAGTCCTTAAACTTTTGTTTTTAGTTTTTTGTGTTGCAGGTAAATGAACATTTAATCTCAAGAGTCTTTGCAGAATCCATACAAATATGCTGCTCAATTTAAAGAATAATTACATATCTATCTTTGTAAACCTAGCTAGACCCGGACATTACTTTAATAAAAGGAGCTAACCAAAGGTAATAAAGCAATGTGCTATTGAGACTGTAAGATAGTGTTGATTTTTTTGATGCACATTTATTGTTCTATTTCTATAGCCATTGTATTTCAAATATTGTTTTGTATACAGGTATATAAGAAATATTACTTTTTGTCCACTAATATTATTATTTTTTAAATGATCATAAAAACAGAGGAATATCAAACAAGTGTTATTGGGGTCTGTTTTCCAGATGTGATCCAGATGTGTGCTCCTTGGTGACATTTTCAGTAAAGTAAAAGTTTCACTTTTACATACAAATCATAAAAGAACAGCATATATTTTCAGCTACTGTTGAGACATTATCTTTTGCAAAACCTTGCTTCCGTGAAAAGAATTTGGAATAAAGCTTCTGCTAAAATGTCTTTATCTTGTTTTCATTAAGTACCATGACCGTTTATTATGAAGGACTATAAATCAACACATACCAGTTTTGTTTCAGATACTGTGAAAATTTAAATGTGGTGCTGGTGATTTATGTTCATTTTACTTGCAATGTCATTTTTTTTATTATTTCTGTGTAAAGTAAAATAAGTAAGTTAATGTTGTTTATTTTGGTTGTTAAAGTTTTAAATAAAATACTTGAAAATCCACAAAACAGTTTCATGACATAACTCATGAAAATTGTTCTGTCCTCCGTGACTGCGCAGCTACAGCAGTTGCTAAGATGTCATACTTGAGGTTCAGTGATGAGCAAAACAAAATGACGTGCCAGCCATGTGCATTTGATAATATTTTTCCAAGCCTCTTAGTTCTGCTAGGAAACTTTGTTTTAAAACATATTCTCAAATAGGAGTTTGCATACAATGTGTTGATCATCAATTTGTTATCTTTGAATGGGGTTCAGTGTTCTCATCTGGAAAGCCAGCCTGAACTCCGCAGTGTGTTCAGTATTGTGTGCCAAGTTTGAGCATTCAAACAACAATTTATCATAACTGCATGCAGAATTTGCATAGGACCATAAAGGTGAAAACATTCTTTGCTGTACATGATCTGAATGTGTCATTCACAGTCTAATGTTCGGTATTAAGTTGTCTTAAAAAAGAAAATATGCCGTGTTGTTTTACTTTACTTGGTCTGTATGTATTTACTAGCCGTAGAGTCCAGAGTGAAATTTAATTCAAGCAATTGGAATATTTTATGAACAGAATGTTTTGCTTAGATGAAGTGGGACAAAGAGTTCAACTCCAAGCACACTGGCAGGTACTTCAAGACTTGGCATGGAAGACAGTGCATTAAGGTGAGCAAGTAATTATGATGCTGAATGTACACAGAAACAACACACTGGAAAGAATGTATAAACCAAATCTGACAAAATGTTATCATTACAGATGTAATTTGTCTCCATGTCAATGAGCCGTCACCTTGTGTTTATACACACAGTATGTCCGCTGCCTCCAAAATACACACAACTCACTTTTATGCAAATGTATTTAAACACTTTTATTAAAAAGATAAATAAATATTACTTATGAATATAAATGGAAAATTTGCATCTCTAGGATATTTAAGGCAAAAGACAGCTGATTTTAACATTAATTCCATTCTCTTATGACTGCTCAGTAACATTCAGTTTATTTAGTGTTTGTGCTTTGATCAAAATGCTTTCAAGGGCCACTGAATTCTTTACTTTGTTCTCCATCTTTAAGTCATCATAACGTAATTTGGAAAAGTTAATTGACCTTGCTGCAAACTTTTTTTTCTTTCTTTTTCTCAGAATTGATTTGTATTTGGAACTGACATAAATCACTGCATAGCAAATCATTTACTAATATGAAAAATGCATAACCCATCATTCTACTGACTAAAAGCTGTTTGCTTGCCTTTCAGTATTAGTTTTGACATCTGCTCCAACGTCATAGACTGGCATCAAAGTCCGTCCCTAATGTGATTCTGTCTGCAAAGTTTGAATTTCTGTCGAATTCAATAGAACCTTATTAACAATTTTGAAGGAAAGGCCGTTCAGCCCAACAAAGCTCAGTAGTCCTATCTGCCTAATTTCTCAAAGATTCATTATAAAGTAACAGCTGGGACCCACTTTACTAATTTGTTTCATTATTTTATTAATTTAAATAAAGTTGCTTCTTAATTTTTGTTTAAACTGAAAAGGTTCAGTTTCTTTAGTCTTTTCTAATGTCACTGCAATTTATGCTTATAAATGATTTATTTACTTAATTACATCCTCTGCTACATTTTTATATTTTCTGCCATGTATCGGACAGTTTGAGCTGTTTTCTTGCACTTTTGATTTATACTTTTTTTTTCTTTTTAAAACATTTTCTAATAAATATGGCTTCTGGGATGATTGCATTGACTTTTATAAATGTTGTCCTTTATTATTGAAAAATTACTATTTCCTTCAAAATGATCAGCCTCAAACCGATGAAACGGACTACAGCTGCTCTAAGACATGGCAAAGCAATATTTACATTTTAATATAAAACAGTAACTAAAAGGAAATTGATTAAGAAAGAAGTATTTTTCCAGTGACCCCTTTAACTGTGATTGTGTGACTGGTTGTGCACAGTGGTCATTCAGAGCTTTATCTGCACCTCCCCTAATGTTTGAGTGAGAAGTTTGCTTTAAATATTACAAGCTATGAAGCCAATGATGTTTATGAAGGCCTATGCACTGGTCATCCTTTGTCTTTGCAACCTATATAATATTGTAATTCTGACATCGCTTGCTTGTTGATTGTCGTTGTTAGTTCGTCTGTAACTTTTAGATGTTTCAGGCTCATTGCATTTCACCTAAGTAATTGGGCCTTTCCTTCAGATAGGTCTTAATAGAGCAATCAGTTTCATACTTCTTTTCAAATGTGCCGCAGTCCTAACACTAATTCATCAAAGCACACTTAGGTTAAGAGCATTTCAGAGGCTGAAGCGAATTGACTTAATTGTTGAAAGCCTATTAATTAAGCAGAGTATTTTGCTATTCTGTGTCGTCACCATGAATGGTATAAGGTGGTGTAAATTTACAGATGAGCTTAGCAGGCGACAGCTACAGAGGGTGCACCTTCTTGCATGCGAGTTCTCAGATTCTGTGCAAAGTCCAACTGTGTTTGGGACAGAACTTGATTGATGATGGTTTTTGGGAGCCAACCCTGAAAGAAACCCCCCCAAAAATGAGATTATTATTAGCCACTTTAGCTTTGCATGTCCAAAATGTTGCATTTGAAGCTTCGTTGAACTTGTAATCAGGGGCAGCACTGCCTCAAGTCTAAGCTAGAAAGATACTCTTCAGTCATTATAGAGTACCACACACCTCATCAGCGGTGTCAGAATGAAATTATTTATGTCGTTACTGTTGTTCTTGCCATTCACTGATGCAGCTGAAGCTTTGAGGTAGCATATGCTTGGTTCATGGCAGTGGACTATATATATGTAGGGTTGGTAACATGGCCATTAAAATAAGGGCGGTTAAGTTTGCCAGCTTAAGCCACTGCTTCTCTCCTGTTTTTATCAAGCTGCACCTTTACATGAGCTCATCTAAGGGTCTCCCCCTGTGCCTTCTACTTTTTATGCCTGTTCCTTGTAGTTTCACACCATGAAATTATTTATATGGTGGTTATAATCTTGTTTTCTTAGTCTTTTAGGTTTATCTCAATAGCTGAGATAGCACTCACCTTTAAGTCTAAACTGAGGAGCCATATGAATTTTGTTTTTGTTGAATCTTCTGCATTTGGCTGCAGGACAATGCATGTGGGGCCGTTTTCAGCCCTGGAAAACACAAAGTTTGGGGTTTGTCATGGTTCGGTTCAACAGCCCACTCATGATTCTGAAATTGTCAACTAAAAAGATATTTTACAGAGTAAAGATTGAGCTGTTGCAATATAAAATTAAACAGACAACATGCTTGTGGATATACATCAGTAAGTAAAGACATTAACATAATCTTTAGCTTTACAAGGTTTTATTTAGTGCAGAAATGAACAAAAGTAAGATATGGTGAATTGAAGGAACTTACAGGAAAGACTGAAAGGGGTAATTGATAAAAATGTAAATTATACATGATTGACTCCTAATAATAGTTTGATTATACTAATAGCACTCTTAATATTATATCTTTATTGAACTGTTTGTTTAAATATTTATTACTGTTAGTCTTGTTTTGTATTGTTAAGGTAAGATGTCTGGTCCTGCTCAGATATGGCCAGGAAGGTCCTTTGTGCAAGCTCTATGCATATTTTGTATGGAATATCCACATTTAATTTCTACTTTAACTGACTATTTCCATCACAGTAGTCTGGCAAGTTTCAAGACATTTTATTTGTTTTACGTTTCTTCTTAGAGTGATTGGCTGTAGGCAGCTTGGTGTAGTGGTCTTTAAACTTTAATGCTCTTGGCTCATTTCCCCACCTCTAACTCTCTTTATAATCCTCCTCAAGTCATATAACTTGTCTGTGCTCCAATTGTTAATGCATTTTAAAAAATAACAGTTGTAATGAACACCAATGCTGTATGTTATCTTAGCTAAAGACATCAGACAACTCAGAATAATTACAGTTTTACGGGTTTTTAGATCTTTTTTTTTTATCTAGCCTAATCCTTTCAATCACTGCCAAACTCCACAGTTCCTCTTGATGGATATCCTACGTAAATGTGAACTAATTGTCCTCAGGGTACCACAGCGAGTAAGTGTTGTCTCTTGTCTCCTGCTTTTATCACATTACTGTGGTCTCCTGTCAACTTTTTTCCAGCAGGTCTTACCTCACAACGCCCTTCTGCTCTGGCATGCTGGAGTATTTAGTCGACATGCCAGCAAGGAAGCAGGTGGATCCACGGCGTTTGGCACAACGCACGCTCACAAAGTCTCTGGGGCCGACAATGTTCCCAGGAGTCTCGGAGGCAACTTCATGAGTCACCATAGTATCTCGGCCAATCTTTTGAAGGATCTGCAGGACCACAAGTAAATAAGCAGTTGATCTTATTTCATGCACTTGCACAGCTATGGCCAGAGGCTACAAAATGGGCCAACGGTTAATTGAGAACAGCATCTAAACCTTGTTAAGTTACCTTCACTTGTTTCACATTGGGGTTCCAGTCTCCCATACTCTCCATGTTATCCACCAGTTCTGTGTAGAGAGTGTCTAGAGGCTGATCCAAGACTGCCTCAAGCTTGAACACTTTGCCAACATCAGGCAGCACTTTGCTTAGGACTCGGTCACCATTAGGCTGGGGGGAAAAAAAAGAAACAAATTCAAGTCACCCTTTAGAAAACTTAGAAAAGGCTAGAAACTGTGTTGCATAGTGGCCTGTTATGTCCTTAGTAAGGTGCATGAGACTTTAATTGTAACTCAGGCCTGTGCCGTAATGTCTTACTGCAGACTTCACATCAAATCACAACTTGAGTGAAATTCCTCAGGAAACTAAATGAGCTTCTCTGAGGAACTCAGAGAGTGGGAATCTCTGGGACACAACATCGGGCGATATCAAGCCCAATCAGATGTCATCCCAGTATTGATGTGTGTAGTCTTGGACTATTTTATCACCTTTTTAGCAAGGAGGGAGCTCATAACTCTCCTTTGTCAACTCTGATGGACAAAGCTATCCACCAATTATCAACCAAAAGGTTCAAGTTTTATACACCCAAGAAACTCACACTTGGCACTAGCCCTGGCTGTCTCTGCACCAGCTTTGGGCTCCCTGTAGCAGAGTCTTGAGCCTAGGATGTCATCTACAACAAAGGCCTTAGCTACCATCATCTGCTCAACAGCACAGTACAATCTAAAGGAGTCCAGCCGTGTTAAAGAAGTCAAAGTGCATTGCCGAGAAAAGTGGAACATACTGTATAACCAATTGAGCAAAGAAAAACGATTAAACAGACCACTAATCCTCAGCAGACATTTTATGCTGTCAAGAAAGGATCGACATGTCAAACTTAAAGGACCATGGTATGCAACACGAAGTGTGCTTACCTTCTGTATGCAACAGTGAAATCTCTCTGAGGCCCTTAAAGACCTCGGGACAAAGCCTCGCCTCCACCCTTTGAAACACCGGAAACCAAACCAAGCGGAGATGTCGTCATACTTGTGGTTGGTGCTGCTTGATTTGGTAACTTTGGTGGTGGAATAAAGTCAAAGAATGTATTAGCAAATGTAATTCAGATTGCTGCAGCTGAAAGTAGTAACGTGTGTCGGCCGGGGAGATCTTTACAACATTTGTTTCTCCAAATATAAATAGAAAAGCAAGCTAAGCTCAAGAGAATAGAAGCCAAGTGCCTTCCAGTAGACCTGCAGCAGCTTCAAACTGTGTGGACACAATCCCACACCCCCTCACTGAAACATCCCGAGAGGAGAATGGCCACAACATGGAGAAAAAGGCCTTTAACGCAAGTCCATCATTGCCTGAAAAAGAACTACAAAGGAGAAACGTAATTCCTGTGTGGCGTCTTTACTGGAGAAAGAGTGAAAGAAAGCCAAGTCCATTAAGATTTATGATGTAGGTTGTGTGTACAGCTGCATGGATTAATCCATCTTATTCAGTCCTTGTGTTCTAAATAAATTGTATTGTTAGGTTTGTTGACACACATGTATTTGGATTACGTTTTAAAAATCCGCATGAAGCTCATTAAAGTTTTCTTTTTATTATTTGCACACAGTGACTGTACCGACGTGTTAAGTTATCCCTGAAGTTGAGTTCACAATGAAAGGGCTGAGCTGGTTATGTGGGCAGTCGGCTTTTCTGGCTCATTAATTTTCGCCCTAGAGGAGCCTACTGGGTTTTGCACCCTTTTTCCTCCCAGAAATTAACAATTGGCAGATGCCAAGGGCCTTGAGTACAGAAAAAGGAATTGTGATGGAACAGCAACGTAGAATATCCTGAGCCAATTTACTGTAACAGGGAAGGTCACTTTGTTAGCAGCTCCATCAGGTATGTTAGATTTCATTACTCTTGGAATTTCTTATAAGGATAAAACTTTACTTGAGCAATTCACCCAAGTAAGTGAGCCACACTACATACATCTGATACCCCAGATCAGGGGTGTCGAACTCTGGGCCTGGTGGGCCGCAGTGGCTGCAGGTTTTCATTCTGACCCTGTTCCTAATCAGTGACCAGTTTTCACTGCTAATTAACTCCTTTTACATTCCATTTTCATAGCCCTGTTTTTAATGATTCAGTCCTTTGAATTGATTCCTTTCTTCATTAAATGACAGTCAAACAGAAATGAGACGTGAAACAAGCCAACAGATGACCAGCTAAACTGGGGCTTCAAACTCCAACCCGGTCCTTAATGAGAAGCTAATTCTTGCCGTTAATTAAACCCGTTACTTAATTCCATGGCTTGTTTCTGCTCTCATTCTTCCACAGCACACATTTCCAAACTGTTCATTTTCTGTTTTTTTTAAGAACACCAATGTCAAAATGTATTGGTGACCTGAAAGATCAGCTTTACCGAGACCTTCACCTTTCCTTATTTTCAGATATTATGTGAGGGGTACAGGTGAGCTGGTCATGTGGCGGCTTGTTTTGTGTCTCATTATTGGAAAAGGAAAAAGAAACAACAAAGGGGCCTTAGTCAAGTTTATTAAAACTAAGACAAAAGAAGTTAATGAGCAGCAAAAACTGGTCACTAATGAAGAAGATGGTTAGAATGAAAACCTGCGGCCCAGCAGGACTGGAGTTTGACACCCGTGCCCTAGACAGTGCTTAGTGGCAGCCCAAGTATGCGGCCGAGATACTAACAAGAAGCCTACTTACAGCCACAGTCTCCGTCTTCCAGCCATCCAAGTCGCCGAGGATGTGCACAGACTTCTGCAGGGCCTCCTCTCCCTGTCTCATGTAGGACATCTCCACCTCACTGTACGGCCGCTTCTCCTCCGTCCTGCAGCCTGAATGACAAAGTGGAGAGTAGTGAGCTCAGCAGTCATGTGATGATGGTGACGGCCAGGGTTTAGAAATGGAGCTGAGCTATTGTGGAAGCCTAACGTTCCTAAAATGGGACAAGTAGGAGTGAATTTTTAACAAGCACTGTGTGGTTTAATGTTTGTTGTTTGAATGTTACTCTGCACGAGCAGGTTGTACAGCTTTGTAAACCTAAGAAGATTGTTTGTGCCACTCACTGCCTGCATGCACAACTTTTACGCTGCTTCTGCTGCTGCTCGCCCATCTTGCCGCTCCGACTGACCCAAAGCAGGTCTTGAGGTGAGGCGTTTCGTTCCTTGTCACGGTCTCCTTTTTACAATGTTGATTTCTTTGGTCATTTGCTTTATTCAAATTTAAATGTATATTTACTTTTCTTGATATTTTTTTGTTCTTCTTTTTTGCCAATAAGAATGATACCAAAAATATGAAGGAAGGCCTGCCTTTTCAGTTGTCAGGTCTCTTCACTGCGCCTTGACCCTTCATCTTTTGATGGTTGGGCCATCGTCAATTTCATTTTTGGAGGCCCCAGTAAAGACTCGCTTCCTTCCTGAGGCAGGCTTACTCATTGCATTCTGTCCTAATGCTAAAGTGGAGCCTGCAGCTGCCATGCGCAGCCTGGCATGAATCACAGCTGCCCCATCTTTTCTGTTACGCTGCCTCCTTTCATTAAAATGGCAGCTTTTTGAGTCCTGCTGTATGCTGACCTGTGGTGTCTACTCACATGCACCACTAAATGTAGGCTGGGCAGGGGGATCTGTTTGGCTTTGGTGACCTGCATCTCCATCGCTCTCCAGTATCTGCAAGTCACTTCTCGGTCGAGCTGCTAGCATAACAGTGTTAATCAACTGTGCTTTCTGTTCCTTTGCTTTATTATTGTTAGACGTCCTTCATCTCCTTCTCCTAAGACAGTGAAGGAACCTGCTAAGGCTGAATTACAAATGGCTACTCTGGTGCCGGTTTGTGTTTGCTTGCCAGTGTGAGAGTCAGCCACGTTTATTGACATGTAACAAGAGCTAAAATGCAGGAGTGCTAAGCCATCTTTGACT
>JANRMT010062796.1:58172576-58199533 GCA_026402145.1 Polypterus bichir lapradei
CACACACTCTCACTTTTGTTCACTCACACTCGTTCACTCACACTCACACACTCTCACTCTCGTTCACTCACTCACATTGTCTAAACTTGTTGCCTTTTCTGTACTCACTCAGCAGAGAGCTCCTCCTGCGCACTTGGCTGATCCAGTTTCCAGGTCCCGGGTCAGCAAATCTCTGCAACTTGTGGCTGAGGGCGATGGCTGCCGTCTTCTGAAGGCCTGGTGAGAAACGGAAGAAAGATGAAGGAAAAGTGAAGGTTAAGGTATGGTGGAGGTGTGCTGCCTGTGCAAGGCGCTATACAAAGTACAGTATTTGCAGTTTGGTTCAGCCCATCTGTTGATCTGTCACAATGTGTTGGAGTGCACTGAAGGGGGGCCGGTTTTCTGAATTTCACTCAGATTGAAGGTCACCATCCATCCATCCATTATAAACTGACTTAATGGAGTTCACAGGCGTGGGGTCTTAAATGACATGAGCACTCAGGCTGCGCCAGTAAAGATCTGCCATACAGCAAGCAGAAAAAATCAAAAACAAAAAAAGTGGCCAGCAGCCAGTCAAACTGGGGTCTCGGTGCTGTAAGGCCGCCATGCTAACCGCTGCTTCAGCCCCCCGATCCACATGAAGGAGATCAAAGCCCCGTGTAATTCTGAGATTGATCTAAAAGGGAATGTGCAGGAAATTACATTTCAAAATAAAACGCTGAGATGTCCTAATCGGATTGTCCAAAGCTGCAGCTTGTGGTCACAGCACAGACGGACAGGATGCCCGCTTTGATCGAGACGGTGCTAAAGACGCTTCATTTTGCTTGTCATCCAAGTACGTCTCAGCTGCAGGTCATGTTTCAGTTGTTAAATATCTAACGTAGCAACCTCGGACCTTTTTAATCTTATTCAGAGTCTCGGGGGGCCACTAGTTGGCCAGGAACCAATTTAGGATCTCCAGTTTACATCTTTGTGAGGCGTTTGACTCTGACCAGCCTGGCCGTAGTGCCTCTAACCTCTGTGCCACCCTGCGCCTTTTCATAGTCCATCCATTTTCATCATAGGTGACACCTTGTTGACAGACACCAGGTGCCTCCTTCCTTGCTCCTCTGCTCTGTCTTGGTGCTGCAAACATTTTCTTTCATTCATTCTTTCTTTCTTTCATTCTTACATTGGCCTACCCAATCCTCTACAGCCTTGGCACAACAGCAGCTCTGATGGAGCCGCACAGCTTACCCTGTCCACGTATTAATTCACAGAGGCCATGCCAACAGGCGCCATGGCAGACCCTCGCCCTCACCCCCCCATACCTGTCATATTGCGCAGGTGCCTGTAGGAGATGCCCGCACAAAGCTTGAAGGTGGCCGGAAGCATGGCTGTCGCTTTAGGCTGTGTGGTCTGCTCTCGGCTCTCGACTCTCATGCAAAGCTGAAGGCGTTTGCCAGCTGCTCCGCCGTTTTGCCTTTTATGTGCGGCCTGAAGGACACGGCTGTCTGTGAGAAGATAAACAGGCGCATCATTTGAAGAGCACGCCAGCCCCAGGACAAGGACACCGGGCCTTCTCAAAGAACCAGTCACTGACCCCCATAAACAACACAGATGGGCTGATAACACAGTTGCTGACTGACTTTGCCTTTTCCACGCTGGAGTCTGTCCACGTCAGCTCTTGCTTGCCCAAGGCTCATGCGTGACACGCTCGGTGGAAGAGGCCCCTAAGTCACAGCTGGAGATCCACCCTGGTGAGATTGGTTTGGTTCTGTTTTAGCTTCTTATGAATTGTTGTTACTCTTCTTTTTGGATATCTTCTTACTCGGGGGGGCCTTACAAGTTCAGGACTCGGGTGCTTACAGGTTTGGTCCACTTGAGCGGCCACATACCAAGTCAGAGGCAGCCTGATGAGCTCAGATTACAGGGGGAGGAACCTGAGACCCCGTGGGTTTGTTCATTCATTCATTCATTCATTAGAACATTAGATAAATTGTGATGAGAGCAGCACATTCAGTCCAACAAGCTCTTCAATCTTATCCTTCTAATTTTTCAAAAATAATTCAGAGACTCCGCTGACCAGCCCGTCCTCATTAATTCATTTGTTTAGGGGGTTTACATGTTAAAACTCACAGGATGAGAAAGTGCCTGCTTAACAAGATCGGCCCCCACGCTAGCAAAGCTGAACACAGGCAGGCGGGTGGCCTGGTAATGGACGTGACCTGCCTACAAGCCAGGGACGCAAAAACTCAAGGAGTAAACCTGCTGAAGGCTTCTGCCTGTTGAGGTCTGGTAGACACACAATGTATGGAAGTAAAGCCCCTGGCTGCTGAGGCTGGACGAGACCAACTTCCAAATAAGGCAGTAGCCCCATGAAGTGTGAGCTAGTGAAGCGGCTGGCATTATGGATGAAGGTCAGAAGTGCAGCCCACTGATGTCTGGCAGGGTCAGCCTCGTGTGCTGGTGGAGCTGCCAATATGAAGGTCCAAGCATGGCAGCTCTGACGACAGCAGAGCCCAGCAGTGTGGATGTTCATCTTGGACAAGAAAACTGCAGGAGGTTAACATTTCACAAGCACCAGGACACTGAAGAGCAAACCTGCAAGATAAGGAGGCTGCACGACGGCTGGCATGCAAAGTTATTATTATGTTTATTATTATTAGTACTGTGATGGTGGTGATGATGATGATTGTATATGCTGGCTGACACCTCCATCTAAGGGACCTTACAAGCTCAGGTATTGGAGCACAGGCCAGTTCGTGGACTCCTCAGGATCACACAAGGACCTTGTACTGTAACTGTGGCCTGACTGGCAGAGTCCTTGGCACAGTCAGAGTTGTGGCGACTGAGCAGAGTGTCCCAGGGTGCCAAATCCACAAAGATGGCAGCACAGATGACAGCTCTGAACCAGCTGTTATTTGTGAGTCTGTCTCAATATAAAGCAAATGAAGTAAACTTACACGTCCTGCCAACATGCAGCCTGTCGGCGCCATGATCAGCAACAACCGATGACAATACAAAAGTTCTTTTTATTTACGCAGGCAGTGTGGCGTGGTGGTTGGACTTCAGGCCTCAAGGTTGAGGGTTCGAATCCCACTGCTGACACCTGCCTCTGTGCCAGCTGGTAAAAGTAAAGCATTGTAACTGAGTGTATTTCAAAGGCATGAGCTCAATACTAATGTTTACTACAAAACAGCCGTGGTCTGGCTGGCTGTGCTTGTCTTCATGTCGCCCTTCTTTGCATCGCCCATGGCTTCTAATGCCAAACAATCAGCCCTCAGTCAGGTCACGTAACTCCTGGCCATCCTGTCCGTGTGTCAGATGGTCGAGTTGTGGGGACAGGATTGGCTGTCAGGAGGAGCTGGTGATTTATATTACCAGAGTGGTTACCTTATTTCTAAAATATCTGACGGCCGCCGTTGTTCATCGTTCTGTAAAGCACATTCCGTTAGTGGGCATTGTACCAAATGAGACTGGTTGATTATGCGCCCACTTCTTGTCTCATTAGTTTTTCACTAAAGTGCCCCTAGTTTTACACAGTAGCTGACCACATCTAAAGTGGCCAAACTGGGGGACTTAGTAGACCGACTAGTGAAGTCATTACACACGGACCTGGGCAAACGTGTGCCAGGCAATGCGGCAGGCTGGAGGTTTTGTTGTCATTTGGCTGTAGCTGAGCCACGAATTAATGGCCTGACGGTGGTGGGCTCCATCGCTTTCCTTTTACCGACTGTATATTTGTATGACTCTCCATGAAGAGTCCAAAGCAGAAATAAGCTGAGCCGGGTTTCGTGTAAATAAAGGTTACGTGTTTCTGACGCTTGAAGCACACCTTATGACAAAGACTTGTGTCCACATCCGGTCAGGACACCACCAAAGTAATCCAGCGGGGCACTCGTGTGGCTTCACTCCGTGTATCGTGTGCTGTTTCGGTCTCTATATTAGTCGGGGGGTCTCGCGCGATTCCCAGACTGTGCGTTGAGAGGTACAAGGAGCCACTGAAGATGCAGTCTAAACAAGTAAATACTAAGTGGAGAGATGGCAGAAGTGGCTCTGTGATGGCTTGGCGTCACTTTCAGAATCTGTGCACCCTCGGCCCACCCCAGAGCAAACTTGATGGACAGCAGAGGTTTTGGTGAGCGGGCTGTGCTCCTCCTGGCCGTGTCCACCGTTATACAAACAGCCTGTGTTCTGTGCCATGTGCTCCCAATGACCTGTTCTTCCCCAGCTAGATGACCCAAATTTGTCCCCAGAGTGGGCTGCAGGTTAGCAGCGTGATGACCATTAGGTCGTAAGTTCTTGCGGATTCGTTTGAGGACGCCGATTGACCAGTAATGTTGCTCTGGCCGCTCAGCTCTTTGGCCTCTTTTCAATTCCCAGCCGCATGTTTTATCAGCCACATCCTTGCCAGCGATTTAGCAGAAAGCCAAACAAACAAACAAACCCACGATGACTAAGCCTCATGTCACGCAGCAGCGCGGCCTGCCTGTCACAGGATTGACTGTCAAGTTCTTCTGAGAACAAAATGTCTCTTTGATAAGAAAGTGGCCGTCGTTAAAAACAAACAGCGTGGACAACGACAGCCTCTGTGCCCTGAGCTTCGTCCTTTAGGGCCGCACTGCCAGGCCAGGATGATATATTAGTGTCGGGCAAGGGCAGCACAGCCTGCCAGCTTTCTTTGTGGAGCTCACACACTCTATCTCTATTCTCAAAAGCGTCAAGGTTGGGTTAGCCGGTGACTTCATGGGAGCTTTTGAGTCCTTTGACAGACTAGCATCTCCTCCAGGGGTGACCTGGTATCCCCTGGGACCACCGAGGGGAGATGAGCAGGACCAGTGGCCATAGTTATCAAGTGGCTCAGAGAAGGAGAACGGCCTGAACCGGCGTAGCAGTGATTTAGGAAACTTCACCAGGGTTTAGAAGAAGATGGCATTCAGGTGAAGATCGGCACACCCACCCCAGCAAAAGACAAACGTTTTGGAAACGTTGCACACCAATGAATGTGTAAAAGATAATAAGAAGTCTAAGAAAAAAAATACTAATAATAAATAAAAAGATAATGAGTAATCTCATACATCATGTGAACGTCCCATCAAGGTGCTGTCAGGCAAAATGAAAATCGTTTCACATTTTGGCCACAGGGAAGATGAAGCTTTGCAATGGCAAGGAGTTGGGGACGTCACCGCCAAGGATTACAATGCGTGAGGCAATCGGAGTCGGAATCCTTTTTACCGAACAGGAATTTGAGCGGCTGGATCTGGAGGAGCTTATAACACTCACGACAAGTTCAAAAAGAAAAACTTTAGAAACAAAGTTGCAGAATCGTGTGATATTAGAGGAGAAGTGCAAATGAGTGAGTGTGTATACGGGCAGATCTGTGTACACTCACTCACTCACACACACTCGCCTTCATGCAGTAGATGGCAGGACACACGAATACACAAAGAAGACAGCTGAGGCCGTGGCTCTGGGAAGAAGCAGCGAGGTATCCGGCGTTGACCTGACGCATTCACCAGAGGGGGGGTCTTGGGAACAAGTGGTGAGCCGGGTGTGTGGAGACCCTTTTGTCACAGGTAGTGACACGAGACGTCCACAGGGCTGCCACAGACGGAAGCGCACAGCCAGTTGTTTTCTCAGCAGACCCCACAACCCGCCGTCACCTACTGTACTTTTTGAGTGGGCCGTTGCTGCGATGACACTTTCAGTCAGGCCGGGATTGGCTCTGAAATGTTGGACTTCTTTAGTACCACCGCGGCTGAGCCTTTTCAGTGATCGAAGTGGTGTTGCTTGTGACCACCCTGCTGACTGCAGAATCAGGAACTGCACGTCCTGTGAGGTAAACGCTAAAGCGAACCGCATTCACGCCAGTCACCGGTCCTCTTGGACTTGTTGGGGATTGGCGGTGGGCACATCAAGTTCAGTGCCCCACGTGTGGCGGATCACACACATGTGAATGACAAGCGACATCACACTCTCAGCACAGTGGTGGGCTTGAGTGCCAGCTGGAGTGCAGTAGCCAATGTATTACCCTGAGGATTGATGGGGCTGGATGGGTGATGACTGTGAGATGTCACGCAGGTACGCTGAGCTCCAGCCTCCATGAAACCCTGAAGGTTCAAGCAGGCAGGCGGGCAGGCAGGCGGAGCCTCACAGAGAAGAAGGGGGAGACCACCGAGAGGGGCACGGGCCGCAAGTCTGATGAGTGAATACGACATTTTCAATCTACCTGTGGCTTTACGAGGTGCTTCCTGCGGCCTGCACGGTGGGAAGGTGACTTCTCAAAGTGTGGAGCGTTCCTTGTTAGATAAGTGTGTGTGTGTGTGTGTGTGTCGTGGCCTTTCTGTCTCAGTGTTCTTTATAATGTTATTCATGATGGTGCTAACAGATAACAATGGCATGCAGCTCAGCACATCTCCCATCTTATGATATTTTCCTCCTTCTTCTACTTTGATTATTCTTATCATCATCTCCGTGGTGGACCCTCAGTGTTTGGGGTGCCGTCCTTCATTCTCAGGTGTGAATTGGCGCTGGGACTTTGGAGCGATGTGAACACTCTGAGGTTCTCATCGTAGTGCGACTTTTCAATTTGGAGATAAACAAGGGTCCAGGTTTTTCACTCCTTTCATTTCCCTTTTGTTTAATGACCAGGGGTCCACGTGTTCCACTGCTTGTTGCTGTCCTCATTGTGGTGTAGCTTTAGTGTTCATATCAGAAAACTACACCGTGTCATCGTGATTTCCAATGAAACTACAAAACGCTTCCATGAGTTCCATTTGTGGCCGGGCGAGCTGTAAAATCGTGACGTCAATTGTACTCTAATACTCCGTAGAACGTTCATGTCCAGCTCTTTGGTAGGACAAACTCTTCTCCAAGTCTGACTTATGGTGCAGTTCCAAGGAGTAATTCAGAGAGTCTAGCAGCACAGAAAATGGAAGGATGGATGTGCAAACTCAGAAACTGAAGGGCGGTCAGTGGAGCGGTGGAGGCTTCGGGGTCTCATTTGACGATTTCCATTGTTGTCCTATCGTGTTGCCTACTGAACCCTTTGTGTGTGTTTGTCACCATCTGGCCCCACTGTCCCCAGCCACATAGCAGGAGCTGAACTGAAGGCCCATTAACCTATAGTAAGTGTTGGGTGAGCTACTCTAGGCTTGTGTACTTTTCGGCCATTTTGTGTTCGGAGATTCCTTAATTTTCTGCCCTTTTTGGATTTGGGTGCTTTTGAACTGTTTGGCCAGTTTTTGTGACAATGTAAATGCTGTCATTTTGTGTCATGAAGCATTTGTCCAAAGCAACTTGTCTATCCTAGGGGTCTGTGAATACAAATGGCGCCATACAAACATAGAACCATTCATCTTTCATTTTCAACATCCATCCTGCTTTATAAAGTCTTAGGACAAGGGGAGCTGAAGCTGCCCTGGCAGTTTTCGGTGTAAGGCCAGGTGGAGGTGTCTGTCATAATGATGAGGGTGGGCGGCGGATGTTGGGTTCAAACGCAGGCCTGGTCAACATCCGGGTGCTGCCTGCATCTTCTTCTTCTTCACTTCCCTTGGACGACTTGCGGGTGAAGTTAATCAGGTCTGTGTGAGTGGACTGGCCTGCTGCTATGAGCACTCGGACCACCGCTCCCCCTGCGCAGTGAAATACGGGGCTGACTCAAGGGCCGAACTTCAAGAATTGGAGTTGACAGGCAGTCGATGGTCAGGGGCTCATATCCCAGCCCTGGTCAGAGGAGCAGAATCCATCTGAAGTTCCCAGAAAGGCTAGTACAGCAAACTTCATTTAACTCGAAAGAGAAGGTGGGCACCCGTCATTAGCATTTTGACACACTAGGAGGGATCGCTCGTATTAATGTTTCTCATAAACTCACCGATTGTTTGGTCTTCTCCCCACGTCTGCCCCTCTAGCACGTCCTACTGGTTGTTGAGGTGGTTGCTCTTGGATTTGTCTGATTTGTAACTCAGTTTAGGATGCAGCAGTTTGTCATAATCATTGTTTGCGGTGGTCTTTTCATTCACGTCTCAGAGACAGTGCACTCCACAACCAGAATCAAGATGACTGACAAGTGGCCCGATGTTAAAATGCAGTCGGCTCTTGTGTTTTAACAGTCCGATTGAACCATCCGCCATCATCACCTTCGCTCGGCCCGACGGCTGCATAGCCTTCTCTTATTTGTTTGAGTCCAGTCTTAGGGAGACACGATAGCACAAGTAACTCCGTTCTGAGCCACCATAGATATCTGCAGGATGTTAAAGACCCCCGTAACGAGACAAAGCAGCCACTTTTGCCTGCATTCGAAGTTGTGATGCTCTGTCCTGGAGGGGTCCACGTCTTGCTAACGTACTGCACTGGAAAGGTTCAGAAGTGGCTTACTCAAACAGGACCAGTTCAAGCCGGACTCGAGGACGTCACTCTTTGTTATTTCAGGAGTTTATTGTTGTCATAAACAGCCTTGGGGGACAAAAAAAAAAAAAAAACTTGTTCGCCCTCCGCTATTCTAAAAAAAAAAATAAAATAAAAAAGTCTCCTTAGAAGTTCATCATAAATCCACTGCTGTGACTCAACCCTGGGGGACGAGGAATAAATCAGAGTGCAGCGTCCAGCTGGGAACGGAAAGCAACGCAGTAAAGCAGCCTTCACGGTCCACGTGGCACATCTAAATTTAGTAAGTGGCCTTAACTGCAAGGAGCCGTCGTCGAAAAACATGAGGGGTCTGTACTGAGCCCACTGACACATCCTGGGGCTTTGACTTGGACAAATTCAAGGACTTTGTTACTTTAGAAAAATAAAGCAGTAGAAATACCGTGTGTGGACCCTTTGTAACTCCCCCATTTCTGCATTTGTCACTCAGGTCGAGGTGGTCCGATCTTCAACTATCGACGCTCAAACCACTGGACACCCGACCCGCCTGGTAGCCTCGCTGAGCTTCATTGGCTCCCAGATATTCTCAATGCAGTGACAGTGCATGTTTGTCATGGTCATGTGACTCGGGGGGGTCAGTCCTACATGTTGGTGTGTGTGTGTGTGTGTGTGTGATGTCACAAAGGCCGGCCATGGGAGGTCTTTTTGGTGTTGCCCGACGCCTTCTTTTGATGATCTTTGCTAAAATCCTTTACTTGTGTGCGTTTCTGCACTCTGTTAGTTGTGAAGCCATTACAGTAGGAAGAGCACTTTGTACGAGGTGTGATCAAAAAGGACGCCATCATCCAAGAGCAACGCAATGTCGGTTCTGACATGGCCATCCTAGAGCCAAGTTTGATTCTGTCAGTCGTTTGTGAGCCACTGTTGAGGTCAAGTGTGTTTTTCAAGTTTGTCGTTAATAACGGACATCGAGCAGCGCATTAACATGAAATTTTGTTTCAAATTGCAAAAAGCCCAGGAAACCCATCAGATGTTAAAATCAGTTTATGGTGACCCTGCAGTGACAATTAAGTCTGTTTACAAGTGGTCTGATCGATTTCGTCATGGATCTAACTCGGCTGAGGACGAGAAAAGATCAGGACGTCCTTCAACATCAATAACCGAGGGAAATGTTGAAACAGTTTCATTCTTCATCATGACAACACTCCTTGTCACACATCCCTTCTAGTACGACAATTTCTGTTGAATAAAAGCATTGCGCTGTGTCCGCATCCACCTTATTCGCAGGATCCGGCGCCGTGCGACTTCTGGCTGCTCCCTAAATTGAAAATGACCATGAAAGGCAAACGATTTCAATCCACTGAGGACATCCAGGCAGCCATGACAGCCCAACTAAGGACACTCGCAAAAGAAAACTTCCAGAAGGAGCGTTGGGATAAGTGCATTCGAAGTGGAGGAGAGTATTTTGAGGGTGACTAGTAGTTGTAAATCTTTTACTGCAATAAACGTTTCTTTTTTTAAAACATTCACTGTATTTTTTTTTTGTTTATCACACCTTGTATACTTTCATCCTCCAATGGCAGGAGTTTTTAGCTTCCTAGGACTGCTCCATGTTTTCTGTTGTTTTCCATTTCAGTCTGATTCACAGTGTAAAAGGCAGCGCACGGGTTGGGGTCGCTGTGCCCGCCCGATTGCAGATGCATTTGTGCCAGGAATGTGACTAACAACCAGTGCAGTGGCTAAACACCCTTCAGCCGAGCTTAGCCTATTCAGACACTGATGAAGACGGACTCATCTGGAACAATCTGAGTTCAAGTTCAACTCGCCGTGGCAGGAGAAGACATTGCCTCGTGGGGTCAAACCATCAGTCCTTTCACCACTAAATGGACTGGACTGATAATCATGGAGGAGCTAATGATCTAAGCACAATTTAACCTCCATGGTATTAACCCCCAAGTGTGACTCGGGCTCAGAATTCCATACAATTACGGATAAACTCGAGTCAGGCTTGGGGGGACGCGTGACGATGTGCTTTGTAGTGCTGAGCCCAAGCAACTCTCTGCATAGTGTTCTGCTGCCATCCAGTGGCTGACAAAAATATGCTGCCAAAAAAAAAAAAAAAAAAATTTCCATGAATTTTGCCACTCTAAGGTAACTCACGATGTACTCACGCGTGGGACGGAGCCTCCAAAGAAAAACACAATGGCAAACGAAAAGCCGTAAAGGCAGTTTGAGAATGAACTGAAACTGAAGTATTGCTTGAATCGAGTGACAGAGATGATGACACAGCAAATAGGTCAACAGATGTCGACGTGTAAAGTGAAAACTGAAGCCCAGTATTGCAAAGTACAACTGAACTGCTGTGATAAGACCGATTCATTTAGTCACATGAAGCTTCACTGTGGTGCAACAGTATCTGTGTGACATAAAAGCAAAATAAGTGCAATGAAGTGCAAGGACAAGCGAGACGTTCGCCCCTTAAGCACTGTTTACAATGTGGCAGCTGTCAGTTGAAATGTGGAAGTCCGCAGTACCACATTCAATCTGGTCAGGAAACAGGAAGACCTGTAGAAATAAACCCACTTCTACTGCCACCATTGAGACGCTGGGCTGTGCACCGGTGACCGTCACACGGAGGACGTGGACACTCAGTAGGCCTTTTCTACTTTATTTAGGTTGATGTTTTAATACTTACACATTTCCGTTTTTCTTGTTGTGTCTCATTTTTTCAGGGTATATTTAATGTTAAGGAGGTTAAATACAGTTTAGAACACTAATGTTGTAGTTACCGTGAATCAAAATGACAGACTGTGGCACAGGGGTTAAGGCTTGGGGCTTGTGGGTTCAAATCCCACTACTGACATGAGGACCTGCCTGTGCTTGCACCAGGAAAAGAAAAGCAGCGCAAAGCGTTGTAGGTGGCCTTGGATAAAGGCGCCAGCCAAATTAGAATATTAACAGTCACATTGACTCCTGGGGACTTATGGCTGAAGCTCACTGCCCCACGCGACAGTCGTATACTTTAAGTGTCTGACGAAGCAATGCTGACAGAAAGGGACACAACAGAAGTGGCTTTAGAAGACGTGTACTTTGTTAGGAGAATAACCTTTACTTAATGTAACTTTTTATATCTCTATATCCATATTTAGGGTGTTAGCCCCAACCCTGGGAAGGAGGCCGCCGAAGCCAGCAGGAAATCCCCAAGCACATTTTGTTCCTTTTAGTTATCTTTGTGTGCACAGGACAGAACACACGCTGTATTCAGTGAACCAAGCATTTCACTTGTGGTAGCGTACGTTCATGTAAGCTCCTTCAGCTGGTGGGTGAGGGATTCATGGAACAGCATCCTGTTGCCAGTGCCCCTGCAAAATGCACATTTCAGAAACTGGTACTACTGGTCCTGTAAGCAATGCACTCAAACCAAGAAACCCTCCGTTTGATTTGGTTTAGGGAGACACTGCAGATGGCACATATTCCATGGTTTAAGGGCTACTCCTTAATGCACACAGTCTGTGGCACGAGGTTCATGCCGAGTGGCGGTGCATGTCGGTGAAGCGTGCACATCACCAGATCATTGCATTTCTTAAATTTAGCAAGACCATCTGCACACCAACGCTTAAATTCTCTGTGCCAATCAACACTCAGCATTACCACCTTTTTCTGATGTGTCGTGTGGGTGCCCAATAAAAAACCAAGCAAAAAGCAGATAATACAATAGAGCTAAAGTGCAATGAAACAGACTGAGGCGCTACAAACTAGTTCAGTCGCTCTTAAGAACATAAGCAGTTTGACAAACGAGAGGAGATTCAGCCCGTCGAGCTCATGTGTTTAGCTCACAGCTTAGGTGTCTTAATATCTCATCCAGATTCATCTTAATGCTTGTCAAGGTTTCTGCTTCATCTCTATGTCTCGGAAGCTTGTCCACAAAGAAGTGCTTCCTGGCTTTTTCTAAATGCACACCACAGAATGGACTAGGAGAAAATGGGTCACAAGAAGGAGTAGCCCTTAAACCATGGAATATGCACCATCTGCAGTGTCTCCCTAAACCAAAATGCACACCATGGAGAGTGTTCTGACCAGCTGCATCACTGTCTGGTATGGCAACTGCAACAAATCTGACCGCAACCACCTGCAAAGGATAGTGAAGACAGCAGAGAACATTATTGGGGTGCCTCTCCCTTCACTACAGGACATATTTTACAAACGCAGCGTCCGCAATTCCTGCAGCATTGTGTAGGACCCCTTACACCCCTCACATGGACTTTTCACACTTGTGCCATCCAAGATAAGAAACTGCAGCATCAAAGCCAGATCTGCCAGGCTTCAGGAGAGTTTTTATCCCCGAGCTGTCAGACTCCTTAACACCAGGCTGCCCCCTGGGACCTTCCACACGGCCCCAACCACCTCTGAAAACAGAACTTTTATACATGCAAGCCACTTTTCTGCAAAGATGAGTGGGCATGTAGAGGAGAACTGAAAATCTCATACTGACATTTAAGTATTTTGACATTCTTGATATCCTTCTGCTGTGAAACATTCTGATCTGTCATTGTTTACACATGTCTTAAACAACTACTATCATACACTGATAATTTCTGTATTATCTATACCTATTATTTATTATATTACATATCTACTGACTATATTTATGTATCTAGCTTGCACATACCATACATTGCATCAATGTTCATATTGCTTCCTACATGTCAATATTGCTGCTACTTCTTTGTCTTGTCTTTGCACAAGGTCTTGTCTTGTCTGTGTTTGAATTTTAATTCTATTTTTAATTTATTATTTTCACTTCATGTTGTTACACTGTGGACCCCGAGCTTCGCAATTTCATCTACCTGTATACTTGCATATGGCTGAGATGACAACGTTTGCTTTGGCTTTTCACCTTCATTTCCACTGGAGTATGTGATTCACCCTGAAGCTGGAGATGTGGTAGAAAAAGAACTGAGGACGTTACTGAGCGGCTAAACGTAATTCCTGTTGTAAGTTTCACAGTTTCTTCCTGTTAGACAGCTACTCAAGCTCACAATATGATGAGTTTTGATGTAAAACTACGAAAAATCACCATTCTGCTAATTTTACCAGACGCAGTGAACAACTGCAAGTGCTCATGTGACACTTTGTTATTGTATAGTTGTCAACAGAACAGAGACAGCAATTCACATCTGGCCATCAATATTAAAAAAATGTGGAGAACGGTCCCAGGCAATGACTTTTGCAAACCACTGCACTGGGCTGATAGGCTTCCATGGAGGTAGCCGAGCATCAAAGTGAAGCACACAGCCAGTCTCCTTTTAAAATTTCACAAAAATGTTTTGCTTTTATCTCTTTCTACATCCGCACCAATTGGCTGTTTTGCAATTCGTGTGCAAACTCAAGACATCTGATGATCCTCCAGCATATCTGGTAAGTTTTAAGGCATTTTTGTTTTTATGTTTGGCCCCATCACTTTTATTTTAAAATGTGGCATACAGGCTAGATATTTTTAATTAAAAAATGCATTAGTTTAGAATATAATTTAATGTAAGAAACTGATATACCAGGATTGTGAAGAAACAAGTTTAACTTAAAAAATACCCTTAAATCCTTGTTTTGACTGATGTTTAAACTGGTCAAGTTAAGGTGAATGTTCAGTCTTGTATACAAAGTGCAGTGGCACTCTGACATGCAGTAAGTTGTCACTTTCCAGTAGAACTTGTAACAAGAATGCAGATAAACACATACTGTACAGCTCACTTGCAAGAGTATGTCAAGCAGTTTTTACAAGAGCAATGGCGGTGCATATACAGTATTTCAAACACTGGCTAGTGGTGCCTTTGGTCTAAAACACAAGATCCAGTCCCTGCTCAGACCAGAAGGCCCCACATTCAAACATCTGAGCACATTTATAGCCAAGCACGCTAAACTTCTCCGTGTTCCAAAGGAAGTCATCAAATCACAGTACAAGTCTGATTAAAACAGTAATGGTGCTGGACACCAGTCAGGTCAGTGCGGCTGTAAATGCGTAGCGGACCTCAGGGATCGACGGGCTGCACATTGCTCTTTACCCATTTTTAACTTGTTCTGTTCAGTTTAAAGCTGAAATTGTATGCTAAAGTGGTGCTTTACCCAGAAACGGTGTTACTTACTTCATGTAGTTTGTAGTGTTGGGCGAGAAAAATTTTGAATCTCATGTTTTTGTGGAGATGAAAAGGTTTCTGATACAACGGGAACCAATGATGACCAACACTGGGGTCGCACTCCATGCCACCTCATTCACTGGTCAAACGTCCTATATTCAATTCAAAAGTGTGACTTTGTGTGAAGGGGCTTCCTGTTTGTGAGCTACATTCATTTTCTGGAGTTATTTATTTAACAATATTTTAACAAAAAATACACATATTGAACCTTGTGAGCATATGGCCAGATGACTTGACGTGTTGATTATATGACACAAGTAATGTTAGATTTTTTTCAGGGACATTTTCACATTTGGCCAGCTTTGGTGACAACTGGGGTCTGTTAAATCTGAATATTTATGTCCTTTCTCCTCAAAAGCATGAGATTATTTTTTATTCTCAGCCACCACTACAAACTACCTGGGTTAACATATAAAATACCTTAACAGGAGCCTTGTCATGGTTACATTGCTTACTTGATTAAAGACAAACAGAAAAAACTGATCAGCCTGAAGGTGATACAATTAAATACAAGCAGGTACTGTAAGACATTGACAAAAATCAGATAAGAATTACCAAATGAAAAAAAAACAAACAAATATGAATTAAATACTAGTTTAAATATTGGCTACCCAGGGCTGAGTAAGCCCATCCTAGAACTAGACATTAGCCGAGTTTAGGTGCATGACAAGAGAAGAAGAGGGGGACGGCAGCTTCCTGAATCTGAGCCATGCAGCACTGCTGATTAAAAGTCTGCTTGTTTGTCTGTCAGATGTCTATTTTTCAGTTAATCGCTCCTTCGATGTCAACTCTTTTAGACTCACCTCTTTAGTGACGAGTAATGGTGCTGCACACCGTCATGTTGACAAGAGAAGACACGCAGCACAGCATCAGAAATTTTAAGGCAGTACTCTAACGACAGATGCCACATATTTGTTTAGCTGGAAAGCACACTGCCATGTCACTTGATGTTTCACACATGTGGTTTATTAAAACCAAAGTAAAAGTGCTACTGAAACAACGGGTTATTTCAAGTGTTATAATTATTTTCAATAAAGACCAATTTGGAAAGAAAGATCAGTTCACTAACTGAGTCGCAAAGAGTGGGCTAGTGAAACACTGACTTGGACAACAAATGGTGAAACATGCATTTCTTGTGTGAAACGAGAACCAAGTTTATTTTTCTCCATTGGAATTGTCTTTTTTTCCTTTGTTAATGCTTCACGTAATCAACACTTCACTGCATTTGCCTTGTTTTGTGTTGTATTTTTTATAAAAGACAGCATTTTACTGTAATGTGCCATAAAACATATTTATACGTGTTTCGTCATTGGATATCTTCAAAGGATTGTGACAATTTTATTAACGAATATCCCATCACACCCTCCTCCTACAAGGCAAGGGTAAGCCAGCATCATTTAACACAAGTATTCACTCAACAGGTTTTAATAAACCATAAGCAATTTCCCCTTTATTTCCCCAGAAAGAGAAACATAAATTGCATTTTTCTTTGCTTGAAAAATTATGTAATAGAAAAACCCCCATATCAAGAACTGAATCAAGGAAAGCACCACAGTTTATTCTATGGCATGAATACCAGAAATTCCCAAAATATAGAACTCTATTGATTAAAAATAAAAATAATAATAATAATAAAAAAAACGATACTCTGTAGGATGTTGTCTGTGGCAGAGGGGGCAGGGGAAGCAGGCTTGAATTAGGACTGAAGTGTAATGATCCTCACGGCTACTGGCTCAGAACCTCAGGTAGCTGAAAGCAAGGGGATGGGAATTGCCGGATGTGTTCTATGAATCCCATTTAATGCCCAGGCACCAGTAAGACAGATAATGGCCTTTTGTTTCCTTAAGAAAGTGAGCTTGCTAAGTCCATGTTTCGTCAATTGGGTTATGACCCTAAGAATCCCTCAGGACGTCTCTGCTCGTAATTTTTTCACTGAAGAACTGAAGCCGTTTTTATTCCTAGATTTGTCTCTATAAATTTAATCAGCAGTCTTCCGAAGCCATCCACTGTAAAAAAAAATGTAAAACTTCAGCCTGAGAATCTCTTTTCAGACAGTTAAAAAATTACAATAAAAAAAATAAAAATCAAGAAGTGCGCTGTGTACATTTCATGAAAAATGAAATGTGACGCTACAGACTTTTGCATCATTGTATTTATACATCCTGAGAGGTCATGAGGTGACTTGCATTGTTTCGTTTATGGTGTTTAAAAAAAAAAAAAAAAACAACAACACACAGTCCACAGAATCTTGATGGAAGGCACATTGTCACGAGTCTTCATTTCCTTCTGATTCAGTGTGTGCACTAGGGGATGCGGAGTTTACATTCATGGAGTGATTTGCATTGTCACTGATTGTGAAATAATTTTGAGGCTGAAAAAAAGAAGGACATTTCAAATTAAAATTACACAAATGCTAACATGTTTTCCTTTCTCTCTTACAATGAAGACCACTTTCCTAGCAAAAGCGTGGAGAATAGTGTTGGTACACTGCTTTTTTTTTATTACTTTTTTCACTTAAGCAAAACAGAGATTTGTGCTCCATGCCTAATCACCAACTGACTTTCACAGCAACTAAACTAATAAATTCCTTCTGGAGTGTCTTTACTGCCACTGTCTATTGCCGAAGTTTACGCACCCCCTTAATTACGTATCACATTAAATGGCCCTTACCTCGCTGCCTACAGCCACCCTGCACTGACTCCTCAATCCCTCAGGCTTTGGTAGTCGTTGTGCCCCATCTCATTGTTCCATTTAGGCACAGTATTTTGCTCCATTCTGACAGTAAAAATCCCAGATTATCATTGCGTTTCTACCAAGGTGATTTCGGACCATTTTCAAATGTAGACCAGGCTGTCATGAATTTGATTTTGAGGTTGATTTATGCATATGCTGTACACATTAATGGGTAAAATGTACTGTATAAGGATGTTACCCTAAACATGGTTTTCCATATTATGAAGTGTCTAGAGGCATATCCCTCATGTATGTCTGACATTGGACATTGATGAAAAATTATGCATTTGTGCAGCCTTTGTGTCCAAACCCTGTTGGTTTGATGAACCTGCTTACATTGTAATCCTTAAATAGCTGCAAATCATCCATCCATTTTCTCCATTGCTGAACATGCTTAACTTCCACTTCTTCATCCCATCCATACTACTTCTTACACAAGTCTTTTAACATACGTTTAGCAGGCAATATAACTGGTGCTAAAAATCCAACTGGGTCATATACTGAACTGACAACTGACAGAATACCACGTCTTGTAGCAGGCTTATCTTGTAACTTTATCTGGAACTTGAAACTGTCAGTTTGTGTGCATCATTGAATGCCTAGGGCTCTCTCAGTTGGTAACAAATAATGGTTTATGTCTAAGTCCTTTTGTTCAATCGCTCTTCTTCAGGTATATATAGTAAGGCTGCTCTGCTGTTACCCATTTAGTCAGGTGAAATCTCCTCTTCTGACACTCAAGATCTTTGGCTAATTTTATTGCATGTTCCTCTGTAGCAGCTGACTTTAGACAGCCATTGACATAGAAATTGTGAAGCACAGTGTTAATTGCTTCTGCAGAAGTTCTGTTTCTTCTTCTATTTAGTAGTACTCAGGTGTTGTACCATGTTTGCCATTATGGATGTAATAAGAAGTCAAGCAAAATGACACAATTTATTGGCTAACTAAAAAGATTACAATATTTAGTTAGCCAATAAAAGGTGTTACTTTGCTTGACTTCTCCTTTGTTCTATTTAGTAAAGTCACATATACAGGAAGAGAAAGAGCAACACAGGACTTGATCTCATGAAGTTTACACTATCTACTTCTGATTTATGCATTAATTAGGCCTGTAAAGGGACTACCCTGTTTAGTTTACATTTCAGGCAGGCAGTGTGGTGTGGCAGTTAAGGCTTTAGATTTCTAGCCCTCATGTTGAGGGTTCAAATCCCACTACTGACACTGTGTGTCTTTGAGCAAGTCACGTGACCTGCCTATGCTCCAATTGCAATCCAAAACAAAATGTAACCAATTGTACCATAAATGTTGTAAGTCTCCTTGGATAAAGTAAGCCGTAAATGTACTGCAAGTCTTTTCTGATTTTGCAACCATATAAAGAAGAAGGGAAAACCGCTCCGCTTTATAAACAAATCCCTGATTTCTACTGTGGATTTAGGTGTACTGCTAAAATATAAAACCACACCTACATTAGTCAGTCAGTCAATCTTAACACAGGGTCACGGGGGTCTGCTGGAGCTAATCCCAGCCAGCACAGGGCGTAAGGCAGGAACAAATCCCGGGCAGGGCTCCAGCCCACTGCAGGGCACATACACACACCCCCACACACACACTTTGGGCAATTTAGGATCGCCAATGCACCTGAATGTCTTTGGACTGTGGGAGGAAACCGGAGCACCCGGAGGAAACCCACGCAGATGTAATGGGCTAGAGTTCAGTATTCTAAAGAAAATTACATTTCTGTGTGTTGCTTAGTGTAATGGGCTATAAACCAGAAGCCAGAAACAAATAATGCCAAAACAGAGCAAACACTATAGTCATAATACAGTTACATTCTACAAGGGTTAAAATCTAAGACTGAAGTAAATATGTAATAAACAGAAAAGATTTCAATTTATTTTTAAAAAAGGAAGTGAAAAGCAGTCATGCAAAATGCTGAGGTAAGGAGTTCCAGATGCAGAGGGCCAAGACACAGAATTATCCATCATCACCCCAGGAAGAATGTTTGGTCTTTTGGGCCATTAGGAGCCCCATACCAGAGGGGCTAAGAGCACATGGAGAATCTTACCAGTGAAGGAGGTGGGCCAGATACACAGGGACTAGAGTATGCAAAGCTTAAAAGTAATGAGGCCATTTTATATTTAATAGATGAAGAAATTGGCAGCTAGTGCAAATGGTAAAGAGCAGGAGAGATGAGCTCTGCTTGCTTGGTGTGTTTGAGGACTCAATCAGATCAGTTCTAGATATATTCCAGTCTAGACAGTGTTATAAGAAGAAAGTCAACAGACAGGGAGTTATAATAGTCAAGGAGAGAATGAAAGCATGCACAAGTGTTTGAGCATCTCTCACATTTAGTAACAAGCAAAGACAATGATACCGTGAGGCTCATAAAAAGCATTTTTGCTAAATGAGCTTATGAGGATCAAAAGTAAGCAATGAGTCAAAAAGGACACCTAAAATACACACAAGCTGTGAAGAATGAATCCAAACACCATCAATGTTAATAGTAAAGCCTAAAATCCTAGAGAGAGTTGACTTGGGGGCAAATAATAACACTTCAGTCTTATCAGCATTCAGTTTAAAAAAGTAAGTATCAAGCCAAATATTTAAATCAGAAATGCACTCAAGCAGACAGTGGGACAGCAGGTCAATGGTAGACCTGGTATTAGGACAGATCTGAATGTCATCTATAGGGCCGGGTACTGGCACTGATGTCCCGATTCGATATCAATTTTATTTTGAGATTTTAGTAGAAAGTCCAACTCTGCCCTCATGAGCTCTGTTTCCACCCTATCCTGCATCCTGGCAGCAAGAGCTACTGGTAGTAAAGTGCTTTTTTCCATAGAAAGCATGACATCTACTGGATCAGACACGAAAAACGAAGATAAGCAAAAATCTACATAACGTAATTGAGCAGGATAGAGATTCACATGATCGATCTTGAGACTTTAAGAATCGATATTGAATAATTTCAATGAAAAATAATGATTAATTGGAAGAAAATCTGTATTTTTACCAAGGCCTAGTCATCTGCATAACAATTAAAGCGGAGACCTGCTGGTGAATAATTTGTCCTATTTATCACATCATTTTCATTATATACAAAACTGCTATCATAGCTCTTTATCATTCCCGCCTGAAATTACATACAACATTCTTTAACACTAGAATTACCAAAGCGTACGAGAAAACACGTAAATCTGGCCCACCTTAAATCTAGTCGCACGTCTCCATTCAGAGTCTTTTGTCTTGTAAATGTTTTAATAATTCCAAGCAGCAAGCAGCCTACTATACCATCCCCCCCACCGCCTGAGAAACTGCAAAAAACCTCTCCCAAGTGAGTCAGGTACCTAAGCTAAAAAAATATATTGTTATTCGGAACACATGCATTTCACGTGTGTTCTGTGTCCACAAAGATCTGTGTAAGTGTAGCATGACAGAAATGTTGAACACATACCTAAAAGACAAACTTTTTCCATGTTTTAGTACTAACGACAAAATGTAGACATGAAGTGTATAATGTGTGAAGACTGAAGTCCAAATATCAAATAAGCACTTTCACAAAAGATACAAGTTTAACAAAACAAGTGTGCTTTTTTTCAAGACTATAACTGAAGAAAAAGAAATCAGGTTAGTGTTGCTTGTTGCCCTGACTTCTTGGGTAGTATAGTGGTTAGAGCTGCTGATTCCAATTCAAAAGGTTCTGGGTTCGAGCCTTAACGTCTCCCAAATTAAATGTTTTGAGTAGTGAGCTGTTCTTATTGTTACTATTATACAATAAAAGCATACATTTGATTTGAGTCTGTAACAGACGGTGTAAATGTATGGTACTTGTAAAGGTTAGCGTTTTTTTTAATTCCGTTTCATTCTCTCAGTCGTGTTCACACTCGCCCTGATCTGACACGGCTGTTTTCAAATAAAGACGCGCTATAACAGAGGTGAACTCAGATCGGAGAAAGAGAACAGAAGCCCTCCTCGCAAGAAACGTCCACTCACATATAAGAACAACGGAGCCGCACCAGGCGTAAAGGCAAAAGATGGCACCGTATTGATATAGGATGAAGTCCGGCGTCAACCTGCCAATCACCTGTCCTTCAAAGAAACAGCACATATTGTTCTTATATGTGAGTGGACGTTTCTTGCAGAGAAGGCTTCTGTTCTCTTTCTCCGATCTGAGTTCACCTCTTTTATAGCGCGTCTTTATTTGAAAACAGCAGTGTCAGATCAGGGAAAGCGTGAACACGACTGAGAGAATAAAACTGAATAAAAAAACGCTAACTTTGACAAGCACTATGAATTTACAGCGGCCGTTACAGACGCAAATCAAATGCATGTTTTTATTGTATAATATTAACAATAATAGCAGCTCTCTACTCAAAAGAGTAAACTTGAGAAGCTGCCAGCATCGAACCCAGAACCTCTTGATTGGAAGGCAGCAGTTCTTAGCATTACACCACACACGCTGTCGTATCAACCGCCTACCGTAACCTACTTTCTTTTTTCTTCAGTTAAATTCTTGAATAAAAGTGCACTTGTTTTGTTATACTTATACCTTTTGTGAAAGTGTTTATTTCATATTTGTATTTCAGGCTTCACACCTTATACATTTCATGTCTACATTTTTTCAATTATTACTAAAACATGAAAATCGTTTCTGTGTTAACTGCGTTTTACATTAGTTGTTGTTGACACGGAATACATATGAAATGTATGTATTCCAAATGATGATGTACTATTTTACTCTATAAAGCTTCAGCACTTCACTTGAAGATAAACATTGAGCACCGAGAAACCTCTTTGCAAAATGAAGTGCAGCGGTGGGCGGGGGGGATGGAATACCAGGCTGCTTGCTGCTTATCGACACATTTACAGGACAAAAGATGCTGATGGAGAGGTGAGAATGGATTTAAGGTGGGCCGGATTTACGAGCTTTCTCGTAGGCTCTGGTAATTCTAGTGTTAATGCTCAGATTGATATATTTCTCTATAAATCCTCTCATTTGGATGTATTGTTTGAAATCACAATGTTTATTTTTACTTGAAAGAGTTGATCACTCAGCTGCATTTATCAACTGCTTTAACGATTTTTAACATTCAACTTGGAAAAACATAAAATTATATTAGTGGGTGTTTATCCTGTAAACAAACACTTGATTTAATGTTCGGGGCTCAGAATATCAGCTTAGTGATAGTCCTTAGTACTCAAATTACTGAACTATTGAAGACCTGTTTTTTTCTGGCTAAAATAATAAAAGTAAAAAGTAGAGCAGTTTCTCACTATGTAGTTAGTATACAGGACTGCACGGACTACTTTCTTTTCTAAAATTGCTTTCAAATCATTCTTTTCAGTTTGCAGTTAATTCAAAATGATGGAGAAATAATCACAACATTACAATTTTTTTTAAAGTATCCACATTATATTCAATTTACAGTTAATTTCAATTTCAAAAATCTCCTTCTAACATAAAAAAATATTAAAGTCTTTAACCACTTTTTCATATACCGTGATTGTGCTAAACAGGCTTTCTGCAAGAATAACTAAGACCAAAAGAAAAAGGTAAACCTACAGGGCCCACAGTCTTTGGGAGTTAACGACCTTATAGTATAAGGAATGCATTTCATAAAGCCTAAATTTTAAACAGTTTTGATATTTTTCTGTGCATTGTGTTGTTCGTATATTTTATTTTATGATATCTGAAATTAAGGTTTCTTGATTATTCTTAAATTTGTATCTATCACTCCCTTGATGTTCAGATCCAACCTTGGAATCTTCTTTTTCTACAAAACAGCAGATGTTGTGATTGAAAGTTGCCCTAAGGAACTTGGCAGTGCCACACTGGCACTGTTTTACATTTCAAGGCTGCTATAACCTGTTTCAGTAAGTGCATGCTAATAATTGTTCTGTAGCTCCTGCAGTAATCAAATTCCGCATCAGCTTTATTTACTGATAGGAGTTGGTATTCAACTTCTGCCCCAGGACAAGTCGGAGTCACATCATTTGCTACTGAATTAGCAGAAAATGGATAGCATCCACTGATATTGCTCCTTCTATCTAACTATACAATTCAACTGCACTCATAGTGTGTTTAGGGTGAAATTCCATTTGTCAAAAAAATAACTTTGGCCACTCAGTTCATGTTTTGTTGTTACATGCTCAACACACTGTGGTGTGTATTTGCCCTGAGCAGGTATGATCAGTGACTGGAAATTGCAACCAGCAACCATGCTGAGCAGTAGACAAACATACCTGGAACACTGGTTTAAAATATAAATATTTTTCTTACTTGTCTTCTGAAAAGTCTGTCGAAGAAGCTGCGTTTTGGAGGATCAGGAGGCAGATTCCAGTCTAGATCCAGTGATCTAGTCTCATTTGGTCCAAAAACATTCAAATCCTTGAAACACTCTGTTTCTATCATCTGTCAATAAAACACAACCAAAATGAATCCTTTTGCGACAATACTTGCCTAACTTTGCAATGTCACCCTTATTTATAACAGAAATTAAAACACAAATTTGCTATATGCTGTTCAATTGCTTAAGCAGTAATGCCAGATTTTCATTATACTATTTATTCATTTAAAGTTTAATGCCGGCCTCATTTGTCAAACAGTTTAATTCAATTATGGGTCAAAATGACATGGTGCTAGAGGTGGTCAAACTATCTCACTGGAGGTTATGCATTGATAATAAAAAATATTTTTCAAAAAACGACAATAAGCTTTTATAACCTAATAAAATGAATAATGCAATGAGCTTATGGCAGACTATTCAGGTGATTTCAGATTTATTCAATATTATTATGACTTGCTACTTGAAGTAACAGTTATTAGTGTTTGTTGAAATTTTTAGTAAATCACACAGTGCAATGACCATTTTATAGCTTTTTTTTAAATCTATTTTCACTTTCTCCTCCAATTCACTTTAACATAAAATCATGACACTTTAGTTATTTCCTTCAGACTTCACAATTAATCAAAATGATTGTTAAGCTGTTAAAATCTTAAAAGGAATCTTCACTAAAGTTGTCTGTTTAAATTTCTCTCTGTATTTCCTTCTGGATCTTCCCTTCTTATCTTCTCAATGAAGCCACATAGCATGCTAACCACTAACATACAGTTATATAGCATATCAGAAGATCTCTACACTCAAACAATGTGTATATGAGATATAGTACCACATCGTCATCCACCCAGTTTTCAAACCCATTTATATCATTACAGAACTGAATCAATTCAAAGGATTAGGCACAACTCAGGATGTGATACCAGTCCATCACAGGACACTCACACACACACACACTGTAGTCGAATAGTTCCCAATTGACAGTTCAACATGCATGCACATTTAAGATGAGAGAATTTATGCATGGGCAGAAGTGTAAACTCACCTCAGAGCATTACTAAGTCAGGGTTCACACCAAGGTCCTTGAAGGTGTGAGCCAGCAGCACTAATCAATACACTACAGTGCATCTGATGTACTACACATCTACTTTTGCAGTGTACTTTATACTCTCCTCCATATATGTAACCCTACGGAATATGGATAATTCATATGCCTTGATTTTCTTTACTTTCTTCCCTTCAGTTAATCTGATGGCTGTTTGGCTTTTGGACATTGATTGGATTTGTTTTTTTTACCTTTGCAGAACCAGACATTTAAAGGACTGTTGTCTTCTGCTTAACAGAAAGCAAACTAATACATTTTCTTGTCTAAGAGATACTGATATTAAAATGTATTTTGTTCAGAGGTGCTTTTATTGAAATGTATGTAAAATATTGTACAATAGTTCTCACTAAGAGAGGAGCCATACATAATAATGATTATAATGTAACTTTAATGTTTTCCTTAAATCTTTACTATATTTCTTGGTAATGCTTCCAGACCATATTATTTCTTTAGATTTTCTGTGCAGAATTTTGGAATGATAAGGAATAAGAATTCATATGCTTAGTGAGCACTGTATAATAATGTAATACAGGTTAAGTATCCCTAATCGAAAATACCTGGGAAGGGAAGTATTTTGGATTTCAGATACTTTCAGATTTTGAAACATTTGTATATACATAATGAGATATCTCAAGAATAGGATCCAAGTCTAAACACAAAATGTATGTTTTATATACACCTTATGCACATAGCCTGAAGGTACTTTTATACAATATGTTTAACATTTTTGTGCATGAAACAAAATTTGTGCACAGTAGCATCAGCAGGATACCCACAACAAGCTGTTAAACAACAGAAACAAGAAACAATGGCAGGCTTTCACTCTCCATCTACGATACTGTTATAATTAAAAGGTTACTGTATACAGTGAAAAAGCAAAAAACTGAGTGAGTAATGCAGGTAGATCTGTCAGTGATAGTGGTTAATAAACTGTCACAACTGCTAATTGCCGTGCTGCTAACTCCCCCTCCTGTGCTGCAGTTTGGAAATGCCATACATCTGTTATTGCCTCTTTCGTCCTTTGTTTATGCTCCAGAATCTCCACCAGACTGCCCCTCTCATCATTTGTTGGTACTACATGGTTCTCGATACTTCACTGGGAACCTCCCATTACTTGAGTACTGGATTTCATGCTGCTCAGTATGCAAGAAGTCAGCTCTGTACACAGTAAGTGCCAGCTCATGTGTTGTTCACATCCACTCATAAGTATTAAAAAAATAAAAATAAAAATGGAAAATTAGTCCCATGGGGTAAGTGAGGTGAAACATCTTGTCAGTGCTCAAAAAGTTTTGCATTTTGGAATTTTGGATTAGATATACTCAACCTATTGTACTAACTATTCTTTAGTCAGATATTTTGATAGATGCTGCTTACCAAGTGCCCTTTGATAGTGCTGTTTGTGAATAATGAAAAATAAACTACGGTCACTCTTTAACATTCACAAGCGTTAGGGACTGAACACCCCCGCAAATTTTAAAATTTGTAAATAATATCTAGGCCCATTTAATTGTGGTGGGGTATGTCACAGAGGGATAGTTTTTGTGGTTCAATTTATTAATTGCTTTTAGTTTAGTTTTTTTTCTTCTTCTTCTTCATACTTTGCCAGTTAACCTGCATTGGCACTCGTGCACTTGCCTTAATGACTTGATTGTTATTTAGCAGCATGGCAAGGGCACGGCTTCAGTTAGGGTTGGCCGCATAGATAAAAAGAAGACGGGCAGGTAAGGAAGGAGCAAAATAAATTGCGAGAAAGGAAATTTAAAAGTAAGTGAGTGAGTGTGTGCTTGAGAAAGGTGAGAGCAGAAAAGGATACCTGGAGCTCTACATGGGATTCCGGTAGAGGCAAGTTAGAGAGAAAAAGAGTGAGAGCACGAGCGATCAAGGCTATGAAGTATGAACCAGCTTGGAGGAATGTCTGAATCTGCTGAATAATTACAGAAGCAGTGAAAGCAAAAGGTAGCTGCCGTAGATCCCACAGTTCTATTTTTTTTAATCAAAAATAACTTTTAATATCAACAATACAACATGCATTTACACTAAAGAATAACACTAATATTTATTTACTATATGATACACATTATTTTAAGTATTATTTATATACTATCAGAATACCCGCGCTTCGCAGCGGAGAAGTAGTGTATAAAAGAAGTTATGAAAAAGAAAAGGAAAAATTTTAAAAATAACGTAACATGATTGTTAATGTAATTGTTTTGTCATTGATATGAGTGTTGTTGTCATATTTATATCTATATATATATATATATATAT
>JANRMT010062796.1:58199933-58247731 GCA_026402145.1 Polypterus bichir lapradei
ACATACATACATACATACATACATACATACATACATACATACATACATACATACATACATACATACATACATACATACACACACACATATACTATGGGGTGTGAAACAGGCAAATACATTGATTTTCTGAATATATAAAGTCGCCGTCAGAATATATAAAGTCATTCCCGAATATATAATGTCACTGTCGGAATATATAAAGTCAAAACTTGAATACATAAAGTCAGCGTCGATATATATAAAGTCAAAACTTTTTTCTAAATATATAAAGTCAAAACTTGAATAAATAAAGTCACCGCTGGAATATATAAATTCAAAACTTGAATATATAAAGTCAGCGTCAGAATATATAAAGTCAGCGCTGGAATATATAAAGTGAAAACCTGAATATATAAAGTCAGCGTCGGAATTTATAAAGTCATTCCTGATTATATATAGTCAACATCGGAGTATATAAACTCATTCCTGAATATATAAACTCAAAGTCAAAATATATTGACTGAAACGACTCTGAACTGAAGTAAGTTAACAAAAACGTATTCAGAAAAATAAAAAAACACTGTTCCGTTAATGTTTTGAAAATGATGCATTTGCCCTGCCCAGGATTGGTTCCTGCCTTGCACCCAGTGTTGGCTGGGATTGGCTCCAGCAGACCCCCCGTGACCCTGTGGTCGGATTCAACGGGTTGGGAAATGGATGGATATTGCAGCACTGACTTTGTATATTCCGACGATGACTTTATATATTGAAGTTTTAACTTTATATATTCCAGCGCTTACTTTATATTGTGAGCTGGAGGGCTTCGCTATTACGTGTGGGGACGAAACTTCACTTTGGTAACTGATCATGCTCCACTTAAATGGTCATACCGACAGAAAGATACAAACTCTCGCCTCATGAGATGGTTTCTGGGCTTACAACTTTTACCGTTTCACAGTAAAACATCGACCAGGTTCTGAACACGTCAACGCAGACGTATTATCAAGACTAAATGAACCTGGTACAGAGAGTCGCTTGATTCACGGAAATGTGAATAAAGCTGAGGGGGAGGGTGTGAGCTGGAGGGCTGATCGCACCCCAAGAAGATACAGACGCCTCTGGGAAAACCACAACTCCTGAAACACAGACTACCCTCACATTGCTCCTTACTTTCTCACTTGCGCCATAACGCGTAATGCAAACCTCGCGCGATACTCCGCTAACTTAAAAGCCTTGTGCAGCGCCTGTCAGTTGAAAATTGATTGTTTGCTTGCTTTTATCGCTCTCTCTCTCTCTCTCTCTCTCTGCTCCTAGCGGAACTGTCATCTCTGACTTGTCATGGAGCACGTTTAAGCTCATGTGTTTGCAGTGTTTGAATAAAAATCCTTCTTGTTTCTACGACCTCCTGTGTCTCTGTGCAAATCTGTGACCCAAGCGTGACAATATATTCCGACGCGGACTTTATATATTCAAGATTTGACTTTATATATTCCAGCGCCGAGTTTATATATTCCGACGCTGACTTTATATATTTAAGTTTTGACTTTAGGTGGCAGTGTGACGAAGTTGCTTCGGAAGACGGCGTTAGCCGCGGAGCTCAGCTCAGAGCGAAATGAGGTAAATGGGAGGGGATATGATGACATGACTCCTCCACCCGCCTTAACTGTCAATACCCCACAAACACAGTCTCTCGGAATTTGCATAAGCACACCCCTTCACCTGCAATTTTAACTTAGTTACAAAGTGATCAAAACTCTTGTTTATATCCTGCGTCCTCTCATTAAACTTGTATCCCGCATTACCCGTGGGCATGAAAAATGCCAGCGGCAGCCTGTCTATTAACTTAATTTAAAGTTTAGGTTTATACCTTGCTTTGTTTCCGAAGTAGCTGCACTCATGAATATGGTAGTATATGTCACTCGCTCGCTTCTTATTGTTTCGCTGCCTTCTCAATTATATAATGCATGTTTTCTTCAGCGCATTTTGGAGCTCTTCCTGGTTTTCTACATAGTGCGTTGACAGTCAGTTCACGTGATTACGTGGGCGGCGTGATGATGTCACACGAAACTCCACCCCCACGGCTTTCAAGCTCAACTCCATTACAGTAAATGGAGAAAAATACCTTCCAGTTATGACCATTACGCGTAGAATTTCGAAATGAAACCTGCCCAACTTTTGTAAGGAAGCTGTAAGGAATGAGCCTGCCAAATTTCAACCTTCTACCTACACGGGAAGTTGGAGAATTAGTGATGAGTGAGTGAGTGAGTGAGTGAGTGAGTGAGTCAGTCAGTGAGGGCTTTGCCTTTTATTAGTATAGATTTTTGGCTTAGACAAGGTAAGCTCCAAAAATAATCGCGAACAATTAAATGGAAGTAACTTGTGAATAACGTAAACCGCGAAATGTCAACTTTGCAGATCTGGAGGGGTGACAACAGTGAAATTAATTTACTATAATATTATTCTCATTTCGTTATGTTTTGCTTCATTTTATATTCATTAAAGATTGAGTCTTAGGTTAAACCACAGAGTCCTCAGTCATACTTGTTTACGTATGTTCACTTTATATTCTTTGAGAATATCTTTCAGTTAAATAGTACGACATAAATTGGGTAGTTATGTTATGGTGTTATAAAATTATACTACTGTACATTTTTCTTGTGTCTAGAACCGTTTTGATTTTTTCTTTTTACTCTCACTTTATTTTTAAATATATGAATTCAACTTTACATTTTTGGGGGTTCAGTGAAATGTTTGCAAACTGTAGAACCTAATGTTACATTTTTAAAGTGAATCTTTGGAATATACATTTTTAAAATGTAGATGTAGTTTTTGCACATTATTGCAAAGGTGTAGTTTATTAATGTTTACTTGGAAAGTTCTCTGTGTAGCATTAAGGTACAGGGCATTTTACTTTTTAGTTCAAGGGAGAATCAGTAAAAGGCAACCCGGACTGACTGCTGATTAATGACATGTACTTGAATACCTCAAGAAGTTTAAATGAAACATTGACAACACATAAGCAACTCTACTTTCTGTTCAAAGTAACCACTTCTAATCCCTACTCTATGAATGACATTCATATTTTCATTCTTATTTTCTTGACAGCTAAAAAGACCCAGCTTTATAACCTAGAAAGAAGACAGTGGATCACTATTCATTCCTGGGTCTCTTTTAACAACAAAAAATCAAATCAACAAAGTCAGACTTGTTATTTAAAGTTGTAAAAATCTAGATACAGAAAAAAATTCTTTATAAAAAAAAAAAATACCTCATTCTGCCATGGGATAGAAACGCTTCCTGTAGCAAATTTGACATAGAAATCATTGTCTGTTTGGTCCAGATTGACTCCTTTAACAGTGGAGAACTGTTCAATGTCCAGCACATCTTTGCAGTAGACAGCCCTTGGCTGAGAAGGAGACAGATAGTTTATAGTTAGGTATTTAAAATATATTGTAAAATATATATTGTCATATTAAATATATACACACACATACATATACATATATATATTGTTATATATACATATATACAGTCATATGAAAAAGTTTGGGAACCCCTCTTAATTCTTTGTATTTTTGTTTATCATTGGCTGAGCTTTCAAAGTAGCAACTTCCTTTTAATATATGACATGCCTTATGGAAACAGTAGTATTTCAGCAGTGACATTATTTTTATTGGATTAACAGAAAATATGCAATATGCATCATAACACAGTTAGACAGGTGCATAAAGTTGGGCACCCCAACAGAGATATTACATCAATACTTAGTTGAGGCTCCTTTTGCAAATATAACAGCCTCTAGACGCCTCCTAAAGCCGTTGATGAGTGTCTTGATTCTGGATGGAGGTGTTTTTGGCCATTCTTCCATTCAAAATCTCTCCAGTTAAATTTGATGGCTGCCGAGCATGGACAGCCTGCTTCAAATCATCCCATAGATTTTCGATGATATTCAAGTCAGGGTGATGGCCATTCCAGAACATTGTACTTCTCCCTTTGCATGAATGCCTTATAGATTTCGAAATGTGTTTTGGGTCATTGTCTTGTTGAAATATCCAACCCCTGCGTAACTTCAACTTTGTGACTGATGCTTGAACATTATCCTGAAGAATTTGTTGATATTGGGTTGAATTCATCCGACCCTCGATTTTACCAAGGGACCCAAGTCCCTGAACTAGCTACACAGCCCCACGACATGATGGAACCTCCACCAAATTTGACAGTAGGTAGCAGGTGTATTTCTTGGAATGCGATGTTCTTCTTCCGCCATGCAAAGCGCTTTTTGTTATGACCAAATAACTCAATTTTTGTCTCATCGGTCCAAAGCACTTTGTTCCAGAATGAATCTGGCTTGTCTAAATGAGCATTTGCATACAACAAGCGACTCTGTTTGTGGTGTGAGTGCAGAAAGGGCTTCTTTCTCATCACCCTGCCATACAGATGTTCTTTGTGCAAATTGCGCTGAATTGTAGAACAATGTACAGATACACCATCTAAAGCAAGATGTTTTTGCAGGTCTTTGGAGGTGATCTGTGGGTTGTCTGTAACCATAATCACAATCCTGCGCATATGCTGGTCCTGTATTTTTCATGGCGTGCCAGACCTGGGCTTAACAGCAACTGTGCCTGTGGCCGTCTATTTCCTGATAACATTCCTTACTGCTGAAACTGATAGTGTAAACCTCTGAGATAGCTTTATGTAACCTTCCCCTAAACCATGATACTGAACGATCTTTGTTTTCAGATCTTTTGAGAGTTGCTTTGAGGATCCCATGCTGTCACTCTTCAGAGAAGAGTCAAAGGGAAGCACAACTTGCAATTGACCACCTAAATACCTATTCTCAAGATTGGACACACCTGTCTATTAGGTTCAAGGCTTAATGAGCTAATCAAACCAATTTGGTGTTGCAAGTAATCAGTATTGAGCAGTTACATGCATTCAAATCAGCAAAATTACAAGGTTACCCACATTTTTGCACAGCCAGTTTTTCACATTTGATTTAATTTCATACTACTAAATATTGCTTCACTAAAAATCTTTGTTCGGAAAACACCCCAGTGCTCAGATGTTCCTAGGAAATGAGACATACCACGGTTATCTTTTTTGTTGAAAGTAGAGTAAATTATTATGCAGGCTGAGAGGGGTTCCCAAACTTTTTCATATGACTGTGTGTGTGTGTGTGTATATGTGTGTGTATATATATATATATATATATATATATATATATATACTGTATATTATATTATATGCATAGCATCTGTAGTCTGAGTCTCGATATATATAAACATATCAAAATTCAAATACATTATTTTATATTATATGGCATTTGATTTTAAATTAAGAATACTGTATATCAGAATGTAGTTTCAATATTTATAGTATTTACATTTCTAATGTAACCGATTTCTTTGTGTCAAGACAAGATAATGCTTTATTAAAGACAAGATGCTCATGCAGAAACCCAAGTCTCCTGTTTTTCTACACTCATTCTTGTTTTAAACAACAGTTCTCAGTAAAAAAAAATATTTAAGACCGACCTTTTAAAGATCACTCCATGAATGCAAACTTTCCCAGAACAGAAGGTTAATTAATGGAATTAAACATTGTATAAAACTTAAGATTATTTGGAAATACAATTGTTTTCAGTGTTTATAGCAGAAATTACTATCTAGCACATATACTAACATATGTTATGCTTAAACTGCTTAGAACCTTGTCAAGCTTAAAAGTTTCCAGTCACTATGGTACATCTTCAGACAGAATATGTGACGTCTAATAAAATGCAAATAAATGGTACTATACAATATCTTTAGATCTTGTTTTTTGAGTTAAAAAATAAAACAAATATTTCCCAATTCATTCACTTTAGTGTGTACTTATTTAGTCATCTTCACGGACGATAGGTTCATAAAGCCTAATTTAAATTTATAATACATAAAACATACATCATGCATTATTTGTATTCATAAGGGCACATATCTGCTTAAATGAAAAATAATGGCCAAATCTTTATATGTTCACTACAATGTAACAAATGATAATAACAGATTCAGTTACCATAAAATGTAGTCAATTGTAATAGAGCAGGCAACAAGCTATCACAGCTACACCATATACATTTTTAAAGAACATGCCGAAAATTAAAAATATGGCCTGCCAAACCAGACTTTAAGTACATTTGATAAAGATTGTGGTTTTAAGATAACATTTTTTTTTCTTACAAGAGGCAAGAACTGTTTTTTTGATCTCAAGGAGAGATGAGGAATGAGAGAGAGACAAACCCATAATGTACATACACAAAGATATCAGGTATTCCATGTAGTATGGACCTCATTAGCCTACAGTTCCAGAGGGCTACATGCATCTCAGGGTACAGCTAAGATATTTAATGTTATTTGGAAAACTACAGGAGATTCAAACAAAGTCTAACAGCACCATCATTCATTTTTGAGACTACAAGGAGATGTCAACACCCCTATTATCCTGAGAATGTAGTGACTAAATAAAAGAGCAAATGAAGAGACAACATGTGGTAGTAAAACTAGTTAGGTTTCCTTTTACTCATCCACTCATAAATGAGTGCACAAAAAGTTGCATCATAAGATAGAGAGTGTAACGTTCCAAAACGAAATTGACCACTTTACAGTATATTTTGAAAAATGCAAGTGTAAGCATTAAAACCAAGCTTCAGTGGTGCAAGTACTTTTTACAAGTCTTGGGTCACAATTTATGACAGTGAGATATGACAACAAACAGTACAAGACAAACACTTAGAGGAGTCTTCTTGTGGGATGTGATTTATTCAACCTATGGCTGGAGACACCTTTACTTTGCAATTGCATGCAGATTCCATATCTTTGAATTACATTTAAAATCAAAACACCTTTCAGTAATATTGAACAGAAAAGGACAATGCAAGGAAACAAACAGCCATGGTTATATGAAGGGCCTGAAGTTTGTTGTACTACAGTAGTCATAGAATAATCAGGATCTAATTTTGGCAGTCCTAGTGAAAGCATTGTCTTATCTCAATATATATCCTTGGACTCAATTAGTCCGAGTCCTGTGCATCATATTCGCCATTGACACTTCCAAGGTATAAGTTATTTGTGCTTGTACTGTTGTTATTCTTGGGCATCATAAATAACTTTCACCTGGCCCAAGATTAAGACTCTCTCAATGACTTCCTTTACCCCTTCAATTAATGTGGAAATATGCACCAGAGTCTTTAAAGATGACGGTCTTAAAACAAGAAAACCAGAAATATGCAAGAATGTTGAATGGAGAAAATAAATGTTGATGTAAAAGTGACATATTAATCACAAAGACAAATACAATTAACAGAATTACACAGTATGAAAATTGAGCCAGGTAATCTGCATGCATATGCAAAACTGCAAAATCTCAAAAATCCAATGAAATGCTTACATCAGGAACAAAGGATGGCTCCAACATGCCAGCTTCTAGCCTCTTGAAATTAATGGTCTTAAAGAATGGATGGGCTTTCACTTCTGCAGCTCCCTCTGTACTGCATCCTAGTCGTTGTGTGTAATCTTTTGTCAGCAGCTATGGATTTCAACAATATAAACAGTACTTTCAGGAATAAAAACATGTTTATAGTGACTATGCAAAGAACTCATTATTTTTTACCTAATACTAAAAAAAAGAAAAAAGAGTCTCAAGGGATTAGAGCCTATTTCAGCAGCACCAGACTAAAGGCAGGACCCAAGCCAGGACAACACACCAGTCCATCACTGGGCCCTTTTCTATATTTACAGAGAGCAAGTAAGAACTGCCAGTTAACTTAATAAGCATGTCTATGGGATGTAGAAGGAAACAGAATTATCTAGAGGAGAATACATATAGTCAACAGGAGTAATGAGAATAATAGAACCCTGGATATTTAGCTTTCAGCACACATAACTTTATGTACTTTTCATACTATGTCTTAGGTAATGTGTTCTCACTCCTGCTTTCTATAATAACGTTATTTTTGGCCAATAGAAATTTCTGTACTAACACTCAGTAACCATGGGCAGCATACCATATGTTTGCATTTAAAATAAAATAAAAAAAATAAATAAAAAAAAAAGGAATATGAACACAGGTTTACGGAATTGTAAAAGTGACAGTTCTACCCATTTTTGGTCATTTATTATTTGACCCTGACTTAAGTTAAAATGGTACAGGATAGCCACTGCAATGCTTCACATTGTAGGGTTGAAAGAAAAATTGCCTCACAGATTAACATGACACACAGTATCATAGACATAACTTAAAAACTATTCAAAACATTTGTGGGGTACACCTTTTTATGAACAAGTATTAGTTTACAGTGACACATGGCGAGGTAAGATAAAGGTAAAAATAATAACAAAACAAAACTGAAGGTGAAGTAAGATCAATACATAAATCAATAGTCAAAGCAGAAGAAAACAAAAAAGGCTTATGTCCTGAATACTCCTTAGTAACACTACCGGCTGACAAATGTCTGGTTGTTTTTAGAATCCAGAATTTTGCACACCATGAAGCCATGACATCACTTTATATACATCCAGGAAACGGTGTGATAACATACAACAGCCTGGTGTCACGTAATGCAATCCATTTATCCATTGCTATAAATAAAATGATCAGTAAAACCAAAAAAGAAAAAAAAACAAACAAACTACAAGATGCCAATAACAAAATGAGGGCTAAGATTATAAGCAGAATTAAGGAAATCTTAAAAAAAAAAGAAGAAAACAATAATAATAAATTACCAAACATACAAAATTATGAAATAAGTTAAAAAAAAAAAAAAGAAACAAAAAAATAGTTACAATTAGATACTTGGAGCTATTCACAGTGATTCATCTAGTTACATATAATATTTATAAGAACCTGTTCTGAAGTTAGCACTAAATTAAAAAGAACATTCTAAGAAGAATTTTCCTGAAATTTTCTAGCATCACAACAACATTTTTTGTACTTTTAATTTTACAATGTCATGCAAGTTATTGTCAATATCTCTCCCTATTACAGTTGAAAGGATACGTTTAGTATTTTCAAGCTTAATTTATTTCTTCAAAATGGTTATACATAGTAATTTGCCACATGGAATTACATTCTGAAGTAAAACTAATTTTATATATTTTAATAAATAACCGGCCTGCTCTTGCATTTTATAATGTAGCTAACAGGTGCTGGGATGACAGTCATTACTTTTTAAACACTGTATACCATGACTGTGACTTTAAAAATGCCGACCTTATCCTAATTCATTTATTTTCTGGGCTGTCATTATTCAGCATGCAATCTGTCTTATCCTGTCAGTATGTTTCATGAAACACCTAGATGAGGTGCCAGTCCATCAAAAGGTTTAGTCATGAACATTTCAATCAGCGAATCAAACTTTACCTCATATAGCACAAAGGCTCAAACAGAAATAAAATGCACGCTTTTAAGTTTTTGCATTGTTTCTGTAATTTATTAAATTATTTATTCATTTCTAGTTAACTTCTGATTAAGGATTTCATCTTATTTAAAATTATTTAGTTATGTGTCCTGAAGTAATGAAGTAAATGAAACTCCTTGGTTAGTTAAGCACTTGCTAGATAATGATCAAATTGGATTGACTGATTTGAAGTTGACACTGAAATTAATACTTCTTTTTAGTGTTTGTCAGTTGGAGCTGTATCTTCTCTTTGTTTACAGAAAAAAAGTGAATTGTAATGATGAAAATGAAAAGACACAAATATTAACATTCCTGATACAAATACGGGAGAGTCAGAAAAAGTATGCAAGAATGACAAAACAGTTTTCAAACAAAAGGTTTAATTAGAAGTAGAAATTATTAATTAGACTAAAACTCCAACAACTGACAAATGTGCAAATCAAATTAATGCTGCAAAGAAAATAGTAGCTCAATGCCATTTGTATTTGTGTAATCGTTAGCTTAGCATTGTTGGCTTAAATAATCAATATATTTTAGAATATATCAAATAATCATAGTCATCATACCTGTTAGACTCATATACAGTAAAGTGAATAAACCCAATTGTGAATTTTTACATTGATTCTGTAAGATCCAGACTGAGCACACTTCTGTGCTAGGTGTAATATATACAAATTACACAAACACAAAAATAACCGGATTGGCAAAAAAAAAAAAAATTATTGATGAGTTACAGCATTCTAAACATTGTCACCTTCTATATACTCTGTCTTCTGATCTCTACACCGCTCCATACACATCTTCCACTGATTAACACAGTGCTGGAAGTCTTCTTGCTTGAGGCTCTTCAACAGGCTTGCTGTTTCTGTCTTCATTTCATCCATTGAAGAAAAATGTGTTCCCTTCAGGTCACTTTGATTTTTGGGAACAAGTAAAAATCACAGGGAGCTAAATCAGGCGAATAGGGAGGATGATCAAGGACAGGAATGTTTTTGTCAGTCAAAAACTGCTTTATGGAAAAAGCATTGTGCATGGGAGCGTTGTCTTGTTGAAGCACCCACTCCCTCTCTCAACCTGGGTGTTGAAAGTCTTTCACATTTTCTTATCCTTCCTTGAAACGTTTGTGCCACTCAAAAACTTGTGTGTGAGACAAACTGTTATCACCATACACCGTTTTTATAATTTCATAAGTTTCTTTGGCCGTTTTTTTCAATTTCATGTGAAATCTGATGTTGATTTGGTGTTCGATTTTTCACCCGACATTAAAGCGGTAACTCGTGTAGCGATTGTTGTGCAAATACTGACTGGGCTATTCACATGATATATCTAGTCAGCTGGCGGTTTGAGAGGGTGTGTAGGAGGGGATATAGTTCTATGATTTACATTCGGCTGACCTCCAGACGGTTTTCCAGGAAAGTCCCAAGCCCAGTCTGGTTATTTTTGAGTCTCACCTCATATATACAATGTAGTCCAAGAGTCTTATATAGGTAAGGAAAACCTGTGGATATATGCTACAGGACTCCTTCAGATGAGACAGTTGAAGATAAAATACTGTATGTTCAGGAATACTCATTTTTGCTTCAGAGGCTGATTGCAGGGCACACAACAAAAGGATAGTTTTTCTTATGCAGATACCATGTACTTCTGTCAGTTTATACATTAATAAAAAACCAAACAGTGAAAAACATTTTGGTTAAATAACAATGTAATTTTTAACCAGTTAGAAAAGAAGATCAAAACTTGACAAGACTTCACTTACTTTTTTGCAGATAGATTTGGCATCCTCTGTAAACTTTTTGCTGTATTCTGCTTCTTCTTCCTGTACTCGCTTTTCTACTTCCTCTCTCTTCACGCGCTCCTTGCGTGCACGGAAAGGTGAATGGCCAGCTGTCATCTCAAAAATCAGGCAACCCAAGCCCCACCAGTCTGGGCTCATTGTGTACCGCTCATTGTTAATCACCTCAGGAGCTACAATGAGAAGGTTAACAGGAAAATGTTCAAAAGTAACAGATATATCCAGACTTCAAGAACCAGCTGCTAGTATCTGTTTTTTCTTCAAGGCTGCACGGTTGTAATGCAAAAGCATAGGAGATTTACAGGCAATATGATGATTTATTGGTTCAGTGGGATTTCAAAAATTAAAGGAATACTCCACCCAAAAATGTTTTTTTATGGTACTTACCCCATGTAGTATATAAAGAAAAAACTACTGAGTAAAAAATTCAATCCTATGTTTTCCTGCAGAATGTAGATAAAGTATTTACATTATACAATAATACAAGCCAACGATGTAAAAAACATCCATGGAAAAAACAAAAAAGATAACATGGGACTGATCTTTTGAATTGAATAATAATAATAATTCTTTGCATTTATATAGCGCTTTTCTCACTATTCAAAGCAGTCAGCAATTGCAGGTTAAGGGCCTTGCTCAAGGGCCCAACAGAGCAGAGTCCCTTTTGGCATTTACAGGATTCGAACCGGCAACTTTCCAATTGCCAGTGCAGACCCCTAGCCTCACAGCCTGTCTCTTGGTTAAGTCTCCTAACCAATGAAAACGTCCCACTTTTTTGCACTTCCTGTTTATGATGTGCAGCGGGTTTTCCCCAAAGTACTGTATGTTTTAACAATATTTTAACAAAAAAGATTTGGTTTGCACATTTTGAGCATATGATTGGATAACGGACATGTGGATTATGCAATGTTATGGATGTTTTTCACGTCATTTGCCACCACTGACTCCTATTATATCATAAACGTTTTACATGAAAACACAAGAATAAAAAACTACATGGAGTAAGTAACATATAAAACACATTATTTTTTGTGTGGAACATTCCTTTAGTTCAAACCCACCCATAAAATAAATCTCTAATATTCCTTCAGAAGTGGTGATGCCTTTTCCCCCCCCACAGTATAGCTCTCCTCTTGAAAAAAAATGGTAGAAGGTCATGTCCCATTCATAATAAACACACATTCATGTTTGGTTTGTTCTAAAATTTCAAAAAGGTTCCAATTCCCCTAAAGTACTATACAGTAGGCCCAATGTGCAGAAAGTATAATTATTTTATTTAAGTTGCATATTATCTTGTATGCATTTCTTGTTCAGAGTCCTGACTAACATGATAAAAGATTAAAGCTATTTGTTTTAAAAAAGAAGCTTCAACAGACTACGTTGCATTACAGTAGCATGACTCAGGTCAGTGAAAGTAAAACTCCAGTGTATGGCCTGGATTTGAAGGTGGAAGGGTGTGGTAGCCCCTCACATACCCATGTAGCCAACTGTTCCCACTCGTCCTCTGATAGTTTCTCCTGGAGGAACCTTAACTGCGAGACCCAGGTCAGATATCCGAATGTGGCCTAAGAAAACAAATGAAGACATCCAAATAAAGAATATATTTCAACCATATTTACTCCAATTACTTCCTCTATAACCAAAAAATGCATTTTTTGTTTATTTAGGACAATTTTCTTATCATTATACAGCAAACACATTGATACAAACTGATAAAAAAATGCCCTTCAATCTACTGATACTCTTTAGATACAGTATTTTTTACTGTTGTGTTTCAGCTAGAAAGTTGATATTCTACCAATTAGACCCTAAAAAATGGGTCTAATCCATTCTAAAAAATCTAAATGGCAGTTTATGGCATGTTACATTAAGTTCAATACTCTTCATGTTATTAAAGTCATGAAAAACAATTATGAAAATTTTTGTATTTAATTAAAAGCAATTTCATCTAGATCATGAACTGCTAAACTGATAACATTTAGTTTAGGAGTAATTCATAGCTTGTTATTATGGTAAATGGGGAGCTAGCTTTGACCAGTGTTCATTTTGTTGATAAAAACTTTTTTTCTGTGGAACGAAAACTAAATAAAATGTGCATTTAATGATGATTACCAAGACGAATGCTTTTAAAATTATTGTTAACGAAAACTAAAATGTTACAAACAGACAACTGAACAATGAATGATGTGATGCTCTTTGCCTAGCTCTATTACACATGATATGGTCTGCCAACACACAGTGAGCATGAATGCAGTAGTGCAATTTTAAAAAGTTGTATGCACACTTGTAATTGAATAACAATAAGTTTGGGTACCATCAGGAAATCATCACGTCAGCCAGAATCCTGCTCCACACTGCTCTGCAATGTTGGAGAAAAAAGTGGTCAGAAATATGGACCAACTTTAATTAAGAAAATAAAACCCAGTTTATGCTATGTGGAATAGAGCTCACAGGAAAGAACACCAAAAACCTGAAGATGTGTCTAGAAGCACGCCATCCTGAGATTCATGCCAATGTATGTAACATTATCTAGATGGCGACTTTCCAGACGCCAGTACCATTACCTCTGGCTCTCATTCACCAAAGACTAATGTGTCAAGTTTGTTGGTTTATTTTAGCATGCGATATGGGAAAATGTGCTTAATAATGGGGGAAAAAAAAAATTGCAGCACACAGACACATACCGTTTTTTGTTATTGCCAGTTTTATTCCTTTACAAGTTACTTAAGAAACAGATTTGTGCAGCTTTGAGAGCGTTCAGCCTGAGATGCAAGTTGTAACTGTTCAGCTTGTAGTGTCACATATTTGTTACAGCAGATGAAATGACAGGGCTATTAACTGCTTTTAATACAGTGTCCTACATAGTCACAATAAAGGAATGTAAGCTTCGCATTCCTTCTTTGAATTGTAATAAGCACATCTACACATGTTTGTTCGTGCATCGATCCATTTTCTAACTGGTTAATAGAGTTCAGGTTTGTGGGTGAAACCATCTCGCATGGATCTACTTACAGGCACAGTGGCAGTGACGACAACTGTCGTAGCAATATAAAAATTGAAGAAGTGATTATTTGGCTTGTCCACATCGATGAAATGAGCTTTTCCATTTGGTAATACTAACATAAAATGTATTTAGGATTTCAGTGCTTAAAGCGCATCTCCCAATTAATACGATATGTACATGTACAGTACGGAAACAGTAACGATTAATTTACTACAGGTAACTTACTTTTGTAATGCTGAATTTGCACATAGGCTAAACAATAATAAAGTATGATAACTCACGGGAGACACTTTGGAAACAGCACATCAAATCAGCAAAGGCTTTTTTTTTTTTTTAACAAGAGTTGTGAAATGTTGGTTTAATGTATAAAATTTGACTCATCCGTTAATGTTACTCTTTAGTGAGTTTTTTTTTTTTTTTTTTAAAACAAGCTAATGATGAAAATACAAATCTTACAATAGCAAATGTTGCTAACCTAACAGAGTGATTTTAAAAGTATTTTGATACAAAAAAGCTTTTAAGGGTTTAATTTAAGTATCCTAAATTATTTTGGAATTCTCTGTTCAACAGTACAGATGTAATCTTTGAATTTTTATTTTTAGAATTTTAAGTAGCATTTTTTCAGCTGCTGTAGAAAAAATATCAGAGAATAAATTTAAAATGTGCACATGGCCAGATAAATTAGATAGTCCATGATGATCTCATTCTTTATGAACCCTATGCTGAAATGCCTCCCAAGATTATAACATGACCTTATTTATTGTTATACTAGGAGGATCTATATGACTTATCACACATAAAATTCAAGTGCTCCATTGTATTTTGATAGTTATGAATACTAGTTTACTTAAATGACAGTTGGGTAACTACTTGATGAATATACCACAGTTTTAAATCTGCTGTTATCTTTAGTGTTTAAAACTGCGGTGCGCTCACTGTCATAGTTTTTGAAAGAGAATAAGCATTTACTGCCATAATTTTTTGCTATATGAAAGATGCATTTTCTACATTAAAAATGGGTAAATCATATTTGCTGGAAGATTTTTTTTTTTTTGTTAAAAGACTTGTCTTTTTCCGTGAAAAAGATTAAATGTGTGCTGATTGGTCAAGCATTTTTGGTAGAATCTTACAACAGCAAAACTAAGGCATGTTGAAGGCCAGAAAACTGTGATGACAGACCAGAGCTGCCATTATCTGACCAAAATCTTTTAAAGTAAATTCTTTCTACACCTCTTCTTCATTTTATGTTCAGTAATCACTACATGGGGTTTGGCTTATTAGTGTACATGTTAATATAATAGTTTGAGGTACAGTATATTTTGCGCATATTCATATGTTAAACAAGATAGTCATCTGATTGTTCCCGTTTGACTAATTTACCTTTACTTTTAGACTAAAACTGATTTACTTTTTCTCAACCAAAATTAATTTCCTTTTTGTCGACTAAAACTAGACTTAAGCTAACATTAATTAAATGACCAAAATGTGACTAAAACTAAAATGCAATTTAGTCAAACGATTGACTAAAATTAAATCAAAATGTCTTGTCAAAATTAACACTGACTTTGACTCCATGGATCCAACTACACTCTCTCTCTCTGGCCCCCATTCTGGTGTAATCCATGGTTTCAAGCAGCTAATCATATTCATCTGCATGAGAAACACCCATTGCAGTGTCAATAGACATTGACTAACAGAAATTAATTTATGTGCCAGTACCACTGTTGTGTTTTGCTTTTGCCATCATTTCTGTGCACCCCATCATCTGTCTGTGTTTGAAAAAATGCCCCACCCATAACAAATGCAAGAAGTACAACAGATCTTTGTGTGAACATTTCTGACAAGTAACATGCTAGAACTGAAAAATTATTGGAACGGGAGCCAAGGTTTTATATACTGTACAAACTGAAATATAGTTGGCTTCCTTAGTAGTCCCTTTTTCTGCTTAAGAATGAAATGGAGCATTTAATGGCAAACACTATAAAAAGATCAGATAATTAATAAATGTGAATTATGAACTGTATTTTGTTTGGTAAGGTTAAATAGTTTTCATCTAATTTCAAAATCCTTAAGGAAATCAGTGAGCAAATAACAGAACTTTATAATTTGCTTCCAGCATATTCATATGATACGTGTTGTTGCACAAGCAATTTGGCAATATCCAATCAGCAACTCAAAGACAGGACTAAGATCTAATACTTTTTATCAAATTTTAATCACAGCTACAATAAATTAGAGGGAAAAACTAGTACAGCATAGGTTATGCTGCATTTCTAATTTATTTCTGTGTTCTCTGTGTCTGTCCGTAAGGTTTGTTCAATACTTCCTTTAAAATTGTGCTAAAGAAAGAACAATCTCATCTTTTCAGTCACTACTCAGAGTTTGTAAAAATTGGGGAGGGTGGGAATACAGACTGACCAGTAAATTGAAAGCGTCATTTGAAAATCAAGGAGCATGAACCTAAGGTAATATATGGATCATTTCCCATTTCCCATTCTCAGGTGGTAATGAGGTCAGCTTAGAATATTAAAGGCACATAATTTCCATCTATTCAGCATATATATAACACGCAACCTCAGAAAGGCAATTATTATTAAAGTATTATTAAAATATGTATATATTTTATTTTATTATTATAATTATTATTAAAATATGTATACACACAGTGGATTCAGAAAGTACAGTGGCATACAAAAGTATTCAGTCCCCTTGAAAGTCATCATAATATTCTGCACAACAAAAGATTTCTTCACATATTTATTAATTCAGTATTTTTAGTGTTAACTCTTATGCTGTAACAATACATTTTCCAAAGTCAAAATAAACCATTTTCTGTAGATATTTAACTGAAGAAGAAAATCTCAAAATTTAGTGTTTGCATAAGTAATAAAACCTCTGTGTGGTTTTGAAGCTCCAGGTTTACACAAATGACAAATTAATCACAAAGAACACAAATGTGACAGTCATTTGACTGTACTTAAACATAATTAGACACCACCTGTGAGTCCTTTACATCTTTCTGGATATATCACTCTTTGTAAAGGACATAGTCTTTATTGGATAATCACTGTAAGAATGAAGGCAAAGGAGCATTCTGCTGATGAGAGAAATAAAGGAGTTGAAATGCACAAGGCAGGAAATGGCTACAAAAAATAGAGTTTAAATTTCATGTTAAGCACTGATGGATCAATCATCAGAAGGTGAAAGATTCATCACAGCACCCATACTCTTAGTTGAATAGATCATACCTCAAAACTAAACATCAGAGCAAGACTTTGACTGGTGAGAGAGGCTACTAAAAATCCAACCATCACTCTCAGACATCTGAAGTGCTCTTTAGTTGAAACTAGTGAAGCTGCATGAGTCCACAATTTCAAGAGCGCTCCATAAAACTGACGTCTATAGAGAGTAGCAAGAAAAAAGCCATTTCTTAAGAAGGTACACATAAAGGCAAGTATGGCATTTCCTATGAAGTATGAGAAGGACCCAGTTAAGATGTGAGAGATGCTTTATTTGGTCAGATGAGACCAAAACAGAACTTTCTGGCCAGACTTCATAGAGGTATGTGTGGTGTAAAATTAATACTGCCCATCCCTCAAGAAACACCATATCTACAGTGAAATATGGTGGTGACATGATCATGCTGTGGGGTTACTTTTCATGTTCTGGGACTGGGAATCTTGTCAGAGTTGAAGGGAAAATGGAGAGACAGAAATACCACACAAAATTGTAGGAAAACTTGTTCCTGTCTGCTATGAACCTACGGATCAGGAGAATATTCATCGTTCAACATGACAATAACCCTAAGCATAAGACCAAATTAATACTGGAACAGCTCAGAAACAGAAAGGAGAATGTTTAGGAATGGCCAAGTCAAAGCCCTGATCTTAACCCTATTTATTTATTTATTTATTTATTTATTAATTATGTGGCACTATCCCACCAAACTAGATGATCTCTATAAATTCTGCCAAGAAGAATAGGGAAGAATCACTCCTGAACAATGTGCAAAAGTGGTACATATTTACCCAAAAAGTATTTGGGCTGTTATTGCAGTAAAAGGGTTCTCGACAAAGTATAAATGTGTAGGGCTTGAATACTTATGCAAGTACTAACTTTTAAAGTTTTCTTCTTCAGTTAAGTATTTACATACAATGGTTTATTTTGACTTTGGAATTGTTACAGCATTTAGAGTTCACATCAAAAACACTGAATGCATAAATATGTGTACAAATATTTTGTCAAGCAAAATATTATGATTTTCCAAGGGGGTTGAATACTTTTGCACAACATTGTATCAGAGGCCTTCACTTTATGCAAGCTTTTATTGTGTTGTAAATTTAATTTTAAATTTATAAATGTGTCATTTTCCCATCAAACTACACTCAATAATCCATAATGACAAAATGAAACCATGCTTTCAGAACGGTTTGCAGATTTATTAGTTTGACTTCTTTTTTCGGCTGCTCCCGTTAGGTGTCGCCACAGCAGATCATCTTCTTCCATATCTTTCTGTCCTCTGCATCTTGTTCTGTTACACCCATCACCTACATGTCCTCTCTCACTACATCCATAAACCTTCGCTTAGGCCTTCCTCTTTTCCGGCAGCTCTATCCTTAGCATCCTTCTCCCTATATACCTAGCATCTCTCATCTGCACATGTCCAAACCAACACAATCTCGCCTCTCTGACTTTGTCTCCCAACTGTCCATCTTGAGCTGACCCCCTAATGCAGTGGTCCCCAACCTTTTCGTGACCATGGACCGGTTTCATTCCATACACAGTTCCTCGGACCAGACCAAACCAGGGGGTATGGATGATATACGTGTAACAAAACACATTGAAGTGTGTGCTGTTGTGCAGCGGTCCCCAAACTTTTTTGCGCCATGAACCAGTTTCATGTAAAACAATATTTTCACGGACCGGTATCGAAACAACTAAAAACAAAGTGCATAAAAATACAACTCACCATCCCGCAGAATTAGTGGGAGCCCTGAGTTTGTTTCCCTCTTATGAGCCGGTCCCATCTGGGGGTAATGGGTGACAATGTCACCCGAAGTGTGTTACTTATGTCTAGTCTACTCCGTAATTTGGTTTTGGTCGCTGTCACTGCAGAAAATTCCTCTTCACAAAGGTTGGTTGTTAGAAACGGAAGCAAGGTATTCAGTGCTTTTTTGGCGATCTCTGGAAATTCTGCCTTGATCTTAATCCAGAACGTCGGCAGAGTTGTTGTTTGAAACATACTTTTAAGGCCACTGTCATTTGCAATCTCTAGCAGTTGATTTTCTTCTTGCACGGACAGGCTCAATTCATCTGGTTTGTTCACAAATGGATCACGTATCCATTCTTTTGATGTTCTGTGGTCTTTTGTGGTTGGAAAGTACCGCTCAAACTCTTTTAAAAGCAGAGACAGGTGGTCATGCATGAGCTGTGATAATTTTGAATTGGGCTCCGTTGCTTCCAAAACCCCTGCTAATGTTTGAAACATGTCAAATATCTCTCTGTTCAATCGGCGTCCCCACAATTCAAGTTTGGCTTTGAATGCAGCTACTTTGTCTGCCAACTTGAAGACATTTGTCATTTTCCCCTGAAGTGACAGATTGAGTTCATTAAGCAGATTGAATATGTCGCACAAGTAAGCGAGTTTGGCAACCCAGTTCATGTCACTGAAATGTTCTGCCAGCTGTGGCTTTTTTTCTAAAAGAAATCTCCGCAGTGGCTCTCGTAACTCAAAAACTCTGGCCAACGATCTCCCTTTAGATAGCCATCTTACTTCTGTGTGTAAGAGAAGGCGTTTGTGCTCTGCATTCATCTTATCACAAAGCTGCTCGAACAGATGCGAGTTTAGGGCATTTGCTTTGATGTAGTTAATGACTTTAATGACATTGTTCAATACACCGTTAAATTCAGGTAACATTTTTCAACAAGCCAACATTTCCCTGTGAATGACACAGTGCGTAGACTCACATTCAGGTACAACCTCCTTAACCCGAGCAATTAAACCAGAAATCCGTCCAGTCATGACAGCAGCTCCGTCCGTGCATATGCTGACACAAAAGGACCAATTCAGCTTTCCTGATATGTAATCATTTAAAGATTTGAATAGTTCTGCGCCAGTGGTGGTGCTTGGCAGTGACAGTGCACATAACATGTCCTCATGCACATCCTCCTGATATATATATCGCACATAAACAAGTAGTATTGCCTTGTTGTCAATATCAGTAGACTCATCAAGCTGAATTGCATACCAAGGTGACTTATTAATCCTCTCCAACAACTGTGTCTCAATGTCCTCTGCTATATCCTCAATTCGCCTAATGATAGTGCTTGCCAAAAGAGGAACCTGTGCTAACTTTTTAACAGCAGCCTCTCCTAGCAGTTCACGGAAAATGTCCTTAACAGCGGGCAGGATCAATTTCTCACCTATAGTAAAAGGTTTTTTCAACTTAGCAATGCGGTTAGCCACTAGGTATGAAGCTCTCAGTGCACTCGGATTTGTTGAGGTGGTGGCCATTAGCAGTTGCCTCTGTCCATCTTGTTCTTGTTTTCTCCTTTCAAAAAATTGCAAAGTCTTGTCGTTTAATGCAGGGTGCTTGGCCTCTAGGTGCCGAAGCAGTTTTGAAGGATTCATAGCCTCATTTGCTAGCATGTCGCCACATATTATGCAGAGTGGGCTTGGTGCGTGAGAATCACCTGTAGCGATAAATCCGTATTTTAAGTAGGAATCCTGATATTGTCTATTAAATGCAGCTTTCTTTTTCTTGGAAGTCGAAGGCTCTTCTTCTGTCTCCTCATTGGGCCTTTTTCCCTTTCCAAAGAAGCTCTCCAAAGACGTTTGTTTTTTACTCATTTTTGCTAGCTTGTGGGTTAAAATTACCCCAACCTTTTTGTGACCTAGGACCTTTTTGATTTGGGTAATTTTTTCCGCGGACCAGGTTAGGGGAGGGTGCCGAAGCGTGCAACAAAAGATAATGAAGTGCGCAATATATAAACTATTCACCAAGTGCGTTGGCTTATCTGCACCAATGAGTCACAGATGGAAGTGTTTTCCAAAATAAAACAGCCTCCTTATCCGTTTGGCGCGGCCTGGCACAAAATGCTCCACGGACCGGTACCGGTCTGCGGCCCGGTGGTTGGGGACCCCTGCCCTAATGTACTCATTTCTAATCCTATCCATCCTCGTCTCACCCAATGCAAATCTTAGCATCTTTAACTCTGCCACCTCCAGCTCTGTCTCCTGCTTTCTGGTCAGTGCTACCGTCTCCAACCCATATAACATAGCTGGTCTCACTACCGTCCTGTAGACCTTCCCTTTCACTCTTGTTGATACTCGCCTGTCAAAAATAACTTCTGACACTCTTCTCCACCCATTCCATCTTGCCTGAACTCTCTTTTTCACCTCTCTTTCACAATCCCCATTACTCTATACTGTTGATCCCAAGTATTTAAACTCATCCACCTTTGCCAACTCTACTCCCTGATTCCTCACCATTCCACTTACCTCCCTCTATTTTACACACAAGTACTCTGTCTTGCTCCTACTGACCTTCATTCCTCTCCTCTCTAGAGCATATCTCCACCTCTCCAGAGTCTCCTCAATCTGCTCCCTACTATTGCTACAGATCACAATGTCATCAGCAAACATCATAGTCCACGGGGACTCCTGTCTAATCTTGTCTGTCAACCTGTCCATCACCACTGCAAATAAGAAAGGGCTTAGACCTGATCCCTGATGTAATCCCACCTCCACGTTAAATGCTTCTTTCGCTCCTACCGCAGACCTCACCACTGTCACACTTCCCACGTACATATCCTGTATAACTCTTACATACTTTTCTGCCACTCCCGACTTCCTCATACAATACCACAGCTCCTCTCGAGGCACCCTGTCAAATGCTTTCTCCAGGTCCACAAAGACGCAATGCAACTCCTTCTGGCCTTCTCTAAACTTCTCCATCAACATCCTCAAAGCAAACATTGCATCTGTGGTGCTCCTCCTTGGCATGAAACAATACTGCTGCTCACAAATCATCACATCACTTCTTAACCAAGCTTCCACTACTCTTTCCCATAACTTCATGCTGTGGCTCATCACTTTTATTCCCCTGTAGTTACTGCAGTCCTGCACATCCCCCTTATTCTTAAATTTCGGCACCAGTACACTTCTTCTCTGCTCCTCAGGCATCATGTCACTTTCCAAGATTCCATTAAACAATCAGGTTAAAAACTCCACTGCCATCTCTCCTAGACACCTCCATGCTTCCATAGGTATGTCATCTAGACCAACGGCCTTTCCATTTTTCATCCTCTTCATAACTGTCCTTACTTCCTCCTTGCTAATCCGTTGCACTTCCTGATTCACTATCTCCACATCATCCAACCTCTTTTCTCTCTCGTTCTCTTCATTCATCAGCCTCTCAAAGTACTCTTTCCATCTGCTGACTTGTCAGTACGTTTCCATCTTTATTCTTTATCACCCTAACCTGCTGCACATCTTTCCTAGCTCGGTCCCTCTGTCTAGCCAATTGGTACAGGTCCTTTTCTCCCTCCTTAGTGTCCAACCTCTCATACAGCTCATCATACGCCTTTTCTTTAGCCTTCGCCCCCCTCTCCCTTCACCTTGCGCCTTATCTCCTTGCACTCGTCTACTTTCTGCAGCTCTCTGACTATCCCACTTCTTCTTTGCCATCCTCTTCCTCTGTGTACTCTCCTGTATTTCCTCATTCCACCACCAGGTTTCCTTTTCCTCCTTCCTCTTTCCAGATGTCACGCCAAGCACCCGTGTTGCTGTCACCCTTACTAAATTTGCTGTAGTTTCCCAGCTGTCTGGTAACTCTTCACTGCCACCCAGTGCCTGTCTCACGTCCTCCCTAAACTCTACCTTGCAGTCTTCCTTTTTCAACTTCCACCATTTGATCCTTGGCTCTGCCCTCACTCTCTTCCTCTTCTTGATCTCCAACGTCATCCTACAGACCACCATCTTATGCTGCTTAACTACACTTTCCCCTGCCACCACTTTGCAGTCTTCAATCTCCTTCAGATCAACTCTTTTGCAAAGGATGTAATCTACCTGTGTGCATCTTCCTCCACTCTTGTACATAACCCTATGTTCCTCCCACTTCTTAAAATATGTATTCACCACAGCTTTGTGCATTCTTTTGGCGAAATCCACTATCCTCTGACCTTCTTCATTCCTCTCCTTGACACCATACCTAGCCAACACCTCCTCGTCTCCACAGTTCCCTTCACCAACATGCCCATTGAAATCCACTCCAATCACCACTTTCTGTCCCTTGGGTACACTGTTCATCACTTCATCCAACTCACTCCAAAAATCTTCGTTTTCACCCATTGCTCACCCAATTTGCGGTGCATATGCACTAACAACGTTCATCATCACACCTCCAGTTTCCAGCTTCATAATTATTACTCTGCCCGACACTCTTTTCACCTCCAAAACACTCTTGACATACTGTTCCTTCAGAATAACTCCTACCCCATTTCTCCTCCCATCCACACCATGATAGAACAATTTCAATCCACCTGGCCTTACTTCCCCTTCCATTTAGTCTCTTGCATGCACAATAGATCAACCTTCCTTCTCTCTTATCATATCTGCTAACTCTCTCCCCTTACCAGTCATGCTGCCAACATTCAAAGTTCCTACCCTCAGTTCCACTCTCTTTACTTTCCTCCTCTCCTCCTGCCTCTGGACACATCTCCCCCTCTTCTTCTCCTTCTTCTTCTACGGCCAGCAGTAGCCCAATTTTCAACAGCACCCTGCTGGCTAACAGTACTGGTGGCAGTCGTTAACGCTGGGCTCGACCGATCCGGTATGGAAATTTGTTTTGTTTTCCGCATATTGATTTGGCAAAATTTTACACTGGATGCCCTTCCTGATGTAACCCTCCTAACTATTATTACTTATTAGTTTGTTGAGCAAAAATGACAAATGCATCAATTTAAAATTAAATCTACAATCTAATTTAATAAAGTGTGTAGAAAATGAAGGGGTCGGACTACTTTCTAAATCCATTGTACAAATACATATATGTAGGTTGCATTTTCTGTATATTTTTATACTCATTGTCCTTTTTATTTAGTTTGCTGATATTATATTACTGTCACTAGTCTGAAAGAGACAGCCAAGTAACAATTACATTGTACTGTTTACACATTATAATAATAATGATCCAAAAAACACAGGATCACAAAAAAATCTTACTGGCTTTGAAAAGTTCCAGAATCATCTGTAAATTGATTTTGTTTCTTTTTCACATTCTCTCATATTTGGTAAAATATCTATTTTATGTGAGATGAGTTATTATATTGATTTGATTTCTGATCTTTATAGGTAAGTGATGATCAGCTATACTGGTAAATTCCACATGGAGTTTATCTGAGTTATTAAAAGATTTTTTTTTGTGATCTTATGTTTCTTTTCTCCAAGCAGCTTCCTTTTGTATCTATATTAAAAGTGAGGTTTGATTTCCATGAAATGGTGTATTGCTGCACACATGATAATAACCCTGAACTTAATACTGAGCCACTAGATATATTATCTTGTGAATAATTAATGTCAGAAATTTAAACTCTTGAGAATAAAGTACATATCAAAAAGACCAATGGGATGGTTGTTTAGTACATAACCTGATAATTATGGTAAATCTAAGATTATGTAAATGGAATATTATTTATCAAAGAGAAATCACTCTATTGAGAAATGCACATTTTTTTTATTCTATCAGAAAAAAAGTGTTTTAACAGTATAGCCAAACTGGCATTTTTTTTTTTTTTTAAAAAAAGAACAAGATTATTTTTATATTTTTACTAATTATTTTCTGTAAGTTTATAAAAAATGTTTCATTCTATTTGACATTTACTGTAATAATTTACTGTAAACTATAAACACATCATTCAATTTACATGTCTGGAGCCTTATCCAAATATCAGACATACCATTGTCATCTAGCAGAATATTCTCTGGCTTTAAATCCCTGTGGAGAGGAAGAAAAAGTAATGAGGAAAAATACATAGAATTTCAACCTCTCCCTCTTTTTCATCAACGTGGCTTTACTCTTATCTCACTCTGGAAAACAACATCCATTACAAAAATTAAAAATGACAGATAAAAGTTCACTTGATTCTTCTTATTGACATAGGCAGTATCTGATACCGTCTTTAAAAGATTAAAAAAAAATGCATCCCCTCTCATTTCTGAAACATTCACCATCTGATGTAACAGTCAATCAACACAGTTCAAGAGGTGAAATTTCAGAAATGTAAATTAGTAAGCCAAAATTAGTAGTATTGTTACTGAAGGTTTTTTTTTTTTTTACCGGGTGCTGCTTTAGAACCTACAGTATGTGACATAATTTTGAGAATCCATTCTCTGCTGGTTCACCAGCAAGAATTTTTTTTTGGCTTAACCTTTCTTTTACGAATTAATTTATATAAAAGTTTAATTTAATTTCATAATTCATATTTTTGATTTCTTTTGGCAAATCGTACTACATTTTGAAATCAGTTTTTACAGATCTGTTCACATTACAGGTATTCTATACTGGATCTCCCAAAATACTCATGTGAAGTAGATAGACTATCTCATGCAACTCTGTGGAGTCTGTCATTCCCTGAAGCTTTTTTAGTACCGGCCTCTTCTGTTCTTCTGTTCATTTTAATCCAACATTTATTTAAAAAAAAACAAAAAAAAAAACAGGCTTAGACTTTGAAACTCTTGATTTCAAAAGATGTTTAGCTCAGACAGCTGTATTTCTTTTTTATGTCAAATCATACAGTACATATCTGGCAAGAATTGCTGAACAGTCTTTTGACCTGGAACCCCTACAAGATTTTGTTTCTCCTCCAGTTTACCTGGAGTTTTTTTTTTTTCTGCCCACCTGTCAATTTGGATACTTAAAAACAATTCTAGATTTAAGGACTATACTTATCTTAATTATATACCTATCCTATGTAAGTATATATTTTTTATTTTTGTATATTATATACAGTATATTTAGTATTATTCTTATCTATTTTAGTTTTTTCTTTGCTTGTAACAATTTATTTTACATCTTGTAATGCACTCTGAGCTATATCCTTTGTATGAACTATACAAATACTGTAAATGTTGTTGTTGATAGCCACCACTAATTACTGCCACTACATTTGTTTTAACTTAAGCTCAAAACAGCACATTTAGCTTTCTTGTTTCTTAAACATTTACCCTTTCTAATTTATTAGCATGTATCACTGCTTCAGCACCCAACACCTATAGTTATTTTGCTTTTTTTATTTCTCAAAGCATTTAGGGTGTTTTGTAAAGACTATCACTTGTATGCTCACTGACAGAGACATGAACCAGTTTATGATAAGATAATAATAAAGCAGATTATCTATCATTCCATTCCTTTTATCCAAGCTACTACAATTATATAATTTGCAAGATAAAACTGGAATAATTAGTATTTCTATTCTGAGATCAACAAAAGTAAGTTACACAGTTTATTCAGAGAATGAAGTAATTTATTATGATGGTGTTAAGACTTCTGACATGTATGTCTGCATCACCCTTTCTCCCTATTTGTATTTCAAATGAAGTTTCTGCCTTGACCCTAACCATTCATTAATACCCATAACTTGAAGTCAAATGCTGTAATATTTGACAAATTTTATTAAAGTTATTTTACTCTTGATTTTTCTTCCTTTCAGTGCATTAATCCTCAGATTCTTTTAATTTTCAAATACAATTAATACTATTATCCTCTTTAACACACCATTTTTAATCACAATTTATATATTTTATTGTAACTGTACATTCATATAATAAGGTTTGGTACTCATTACTTGAACAAATAAAAAAAAAAAAAAAAAACACACCATACTGAAATTTAATAAAAACAAACACCAGAACACATTAGACAGAGAAAACATGTGCCCTGACCTGTACACGATGCCTTCGCTGTGAAGATGTTCTAAACCACAGCAGATTTCCGCAGCATAGAAATGCACCCTCTCCTCCTCAAAGCCAGGAGATCCAATGTTATAGATGTGAAACTTGAGGTCTCCACCATTCATGATTGTCAGAACTAAACACAGTGCATCTTTGGTTTCATAAGCATAAGCTAAACTAACCTGTACAAAATGAAACATGCATTTAATTTATACCATATAATAAAAAAACAGACCCTGTGCTTAAGCAAACCTAGGTCTTCAATAGTCTGAGTTTCTTAATTAAAAAAAACACACTTTTTTCTCATGTGTACAAATTCTTTGCATTTCTAAATTACTCACAAAACAAAAGAAATGTTGGGTGTTCTGGTTATTCCATGATACACAAGTCATAAATCAGCAGACAGGGAGTGTGAGAGGACAGGTATTTGTTGAACCTGAGTGAATACGAAATCAAACCCTGCGGAAACCAATATACTTACTACAAATCTGCTGTTCACTTTTTCTAAGATCTGCTTTTCATTTAAAGCCATTGCTTCCCCTTTTCTTTTTTTGATTCTCTTCTTTTCAAGTTTCTTGCAGGCATACATTTTCCCAGTAGCTCTCACTTGACAAGCACATACCTTTGGGACAGGAAAGGCCAGTTACAAAAATAGCAATGGAACTGGGAGCAAGTCTAAGGTCCCCAAGGTTTCTTTTACACTTAAAAGCTGTAATGCAATTTTTTTTTAAAGGATATTGATAAAATATCACAGTTTAAATATAAAAAAAAAAGTTTTAAAGGCTGCTCTCAGATAACTTGTCTACAAGATAAAAATGTATTTCTTTGATCAAATGAGAGCATGGAAAAATGAGAAATACATCTTCAGCTCCAGAGTTGGCATTTTCATTATAACCAAAAAAAATATCAACAGACACTGTAAAACTCATAAAAGCTTGAAAAGGGTAAACCCTAAGTCTTCATTCTATCCATTTTAAAGGATAATACTTGTATAGTCAAATAGATTTTCTTTGACTAACTGACAATTTGCTTTCATGGCAACCTCAGCAACAAACATCACAAGTAGTGTAATTCCTTGGAAAGTGTAGCCCAACATGCAAACAAATTAGTGGAAACTCAGAGGTTTTCTCTGTGCTTGGTAAGCAGTTCATCAGAAGAGTCAACTGCAGAAAATAAGGACTCAAACAAACACTCAGAAGACAAAATAGTAGCAGGGTGTTACCTCTCCAAATCCTCCTTTTCCCAGTACTCTGTACTGTCTAAATGTGTCCTTTGTAACAGGTTGTCTGTAAAATAAGTTTAAATAAAAAAAAAAAACAGGCCAAGTGAGAAATTAGAAACCATCAAGAAAGAATGCTATCATAGTATTTGTTTTCCGTCATATTTAACTCAATTTCTTATTTTATTTGTAATTACTTCTTATATTATCTCTCAATTTTGTGATGGTTACGAGAATTAGTTCTGGACATTTACATGTGTGTTGTACTTGCCCTGTAAATAAGTGCTTTTAGTACCTAGTGTCAGTTCTCAGATGGATCAGTTCTAACCTAATGTCTAGGTATTTTGCGCTGTCATAAGGCAATCAAAAAATCTCTTTGAAATTTAATGTCAATAACAAAAAAAATTATGTCAAACAAAACCAATAAGGGCAAAACAAAACCCTCTAGTAATAGTAGCTGCTCTATGCCTATACACCACTCTGCTGTGAGTAAAAGTGGACTTCAATTATGTTTCCAATTGATTAAGATTTCTAGTAAATGCAATTTAAGGTATTGATAGATTTATTTTATTAATCCCCTTTATTAATTTTATCAAATATTCTTCTTCTTCAATGTTCTTCTTTGTAAGCAGATAATAAAAACATAATTTACAATTTAAAACATCTTTAGTATTTACAAAGTGCATGAATAAGAAATATATATATCAATTTATATCCCTTTATCAATGTTTGGGACATTCTAGGGATACTGGGAGTAAGAAGTCTAAATGCATAGCACGTGATACCAGGTAGGTACAATGCATGGAGGGTATGACTGTCCGCCAGAAAAAATGCACACTGTATGTTGAGAACTCACAAGAAAAACAAAGTTCTGTAAATTCCATATAGACAGCACTAATTATTGTTTCACTGAGCATTCAAGTATCAGTTTTCCTGATCAATAAAAGAATATTTTTTCTAAACGGATTAAAGTGCTCATTTTGCCTCAACATTAATATGTTATTAGTTTGTTGTGCAAATACAACAGCATAACTTCTATTCAGTCAGACAAAAAAAAAAAACTATAAAATCATATTTAGAACAGTTTAACAAACATTCCTTCAATCAGAGACATAAAATCAAAAGGTAGACACACATGATGTTGGTTGAAATATATAGCAAATAAGTAAACATGTATAACTGCAGCAATAAATGATATAAATAATGCAACTTAAGAGATCTATAGTTCTGTTTATATTGAATCAAATTTTAAGAAGCTATATACACTAAAGATGCATTGGCAAATTACCAGAGAAGAGTCTGTATAAGTGAAATATTACAGACCATATTCAATTAAAACAAGCATTAAAAAGAAAACTGAAATAAGCAAATAAGGCCATATGGTTTAACAGAAACATAAGGAGAAGCACTTACCGTTCTAAGACCTTCCATTGCAGAAAACGATCATAGTACATGGAATCCTGGTAACTGGTGAAAGGTGACCCACTTAGAAAATCATGAAGAGCTCTACTCCCAGACATTCAAGGGAAAAAACAGATAGTAATAAGAATTGCGCAAACAATAAAAACATGCAATTTTAAGCAAAACAAATTAAGTTGGAAAATCTTAATAAATGAAATATTCAATAGTAATCCTGGCAGACAGAGTCGCTGTAGTTTTCAATTCTATATAAGCTTACATGACCAACTTAATGGGGAACATCACTGCCCAACAAAGGCAGCAAGCTAGTTAAACGAACCTCAGTGTACATTTGTTGGTTAGTTAGGTAATGTTAAATTGATATAAGCATTTTCTTAGTTATGTTAAAATGTTTATCTGTGTAATAGTACACAGTTAATGGAAGGTTCTGTTATAACCCATGCAAGCTAACTTGTAAATGGAATGTTCTAATTACTTCTTGTCATTCTGACTAGACACTAGTTCTGTCTTGCACTTGGTAAGGTATGGAAGGCAAACAGTTTCAAACCAAATGGAATGTACTGAAGTGAAGCTTATGTAAGTTCACAACAGAAAAGTAACATAACTTAAGTACAGAATGTAACTGAAGTTTAACATGAAATGTTAAATGTAATGAAACAGAGAAGACACTTTTCTTCTTTTTTTCCGCCTTTTAATTCTGCATGCGTAGTAACTTATTCTTGAAATTTCATGATTATTCTTTTTTTAATGATCACTAAACATTTTTAAAATGTACTTTATTAAACTGTGGAATTTCTTTTGCTATGTGTTTGACTCATGCTGGATCCTACCTTGCCAACTCAATAGTTGCTCGATCTTTGGGAACCAGGAAAGAATGCAGCTACACTGGGTACATGAACAATTACAACTTAGTACTTTTCTATTTATTTATTGTACAACAAGTTGTATTTTTTGATCATATTTTTTCTTGGAGAATACCTTTTTATCAATGGGATGAGTCATCCCTGTTAAAAGCAGGTAACAAAAAATGGCTGTGTCAGTAATGTTATTAAAGTAAAACACAAAAATGAAACAAGTATTATTTTGTCCATTCAGGTATAAGTATGCTTAGTCGCTGTTTTACAAAATTTAAGATACTTTTGGAAATTAAAGTTATAGTACTCTACTTGAAATGTCTGTCAGTCATGAAATAACTAAGTTTCCTGTTAAATGTCAAGTTTATTGAAGAACAGAAGAAAAATGGGATTTTATGAGAAAATAAAACAAGAATATCTTCTCAGAAGGTGAAATATAGCAAAAAAAGTCCTATAATGCAACTTGCATCCATATATCTAATATATATATATATAACACTTTTCTAGTTCTTTATAGTGTAAACAAGAGCAGGAGAAAAATGAAAGATTCAATACAATGAATGGAATTGCAAAATATAAAAACACTTTCCTGTAAATAATATTTTTGTTAAAAAGGTAACAAAAGTATAAAACAAGTGATAAGCTTTATATTAGCTATAGTATCATCATTTTTTAAGAACAATGGGCTGAATTCATTCTCATTATAATTTGAATCTTCGACAATAAGAACAATGGGTAAATGTCACCCTAGACTGCACTGGCTAAAAGGCAAAGGTTTAAAATTTGCCATTGGAATCCATTTTGGAATTTCTCTGCAAGTGCAAAGTATCATTAACTAAATAAGTTGAAGGTTTCTGTTAGTTGCGACCACAAGGGGGAGCCTTAGAATCCCAAACCCCAGATAAAACTTCAGATTGGCTTATTCTCCAGTACAATCCACTCTACAATTCTTTTTCCTTTCTCTTTTCTTCTTTCTGCACACCTCTCCAGACAAGCTTCAACATTCTCCAATCCCGACCCTAACTCACCAGGGTGAGCTGGAGCAGCATCCTTTATGCTGGACTTGGGAGAACATCTGGTGCCATCATATAGCACCCATGAAGCACTTCTGGGTCAGGCAGTATTTCCACCTAACAGTGGAGTCTCCTTCCAACAGCATCCTCTCACAGCCCACAAGATCCCTACCAGGGCATTCCTCCAGAACTACAACCCCCATGCAATATTGCAAGTGTTCAAGTGAGAGATAAGCCAGATGGATGTTGCAACCAAGTGGACTGGGGAAACATGTGATACTTGAAGGCAATTATTTCCCATTCATCCATTATGTCAAGCCCTTGACTTTAAAAAGGAATAGAACCAATCCTAGCCAGGATCAACATCCACCCATGCTGTCCATCAGTAATGACTGGGTAAGCGAACTCCATCCATCCTGGTCGGGATGCCATTCCATCCATGACGTCCATCATACAGTGCAGTTTAAAACTTTGTAAATTACAACAGGGCCATGTTTACTCAAACATATATTATCTACAATGCAAATACTATTTGCTGCCACATGTCAGGGGTATCATGCATATACAACTGTACGCAATTAGTCTTCACTTTGTACTGCGTATTTGTACAACACATCTTACAGAAGGACAAAGTGTGAACTGAAAATAGGATCAAACACTATAATTTAGGAGTTTCAATTACTGTTCATCAGCCACTAAACCACACCAAATTGCTGTAGATTTTGCTCACTAATTCTTTCCATTCAGTGCATTACAGGAAGTAGTTGCGTCAAGGCATGTGATCATACTGCTTGTGATAACTATGAAATGTGCCAAAAAGAAAAGAAGGATTTAAAAATGAATGGGAAAACAGCCAATAGTATTATAAAGCAAACTAAATTTTGTAAATCAAATCTGTGTTCTCTCTACACAGCTGCAAATGACCATTACTGTTTTGAACGTTTCCATATCCGAGTCCCAGTTTTGCTGTCGTTTGTTTTCTTTCCCTGGCTATACCAATAACATAAAAGTGTCTCTTTAGTGGGCAGTAAATTCTCTTTATAGTGGATGAGTAGTGCGACTATAAAAACAGTGAGAACAGTATTAACAAGGTTCCTGATTCAGAAAGGAATTTAATAATGCACCCTTGCAAAAGCAGATTTGTAGACAGCTGCACTCGCTCAACTGCAAAGAGTATAAAGAGTGGAAAGCTACATTACTGAAAACACTAAAATAGTAATTTTAGCCATATGTTTGAGTTGTCACTTCTTAAATGCTGTAAACAACGAACTTTCTAAAAATGTACTAATGAATAACAACTAGGGTGTAAATATAAACGTTTTTTATTAAAAGATAACTCAAAATTGCTTTATCAGCAACAGAAAAAATACATCCTCATCCAGAACACTACCACATACAGCCAAAGTCATTCATCTTGGGTCAAATTGAAAATCACAAGAACCCAGAAAATAATCCAACCAGCCAATGGGAATACCTTTAAAATTGACAGAAACATTGACAGGCCTGGGAGTAAAACTGAAGTGCTAGGAAATATGAGGTATGGTGTATTCAAAAGGCAAAGTGCAATCAAGAAAATGAAAACACAAACACTTGAAAAACACAAAAAAAATCAATATGCAAGGAAAGGATGACTGTGCAAACGATATATAAAAATTAAAAGGCAAAAAAAATCAAGCTGGAAATAACATTACTTAGAGAAAGATGAAGTGGATGGGTCAGTAAAAAGAAACCAGATAATCACAAAAGGCATTTCATTGAACTTGACAAGTCATCTCAAAACAATTTTCTGCACTTCTCAAAATTCAATCTTGAGCTTTAAGGAGTAGCACTCTTTGTTCAGAGGGAGACATTTGGCTAAGTCTAGATGCACTGCAGTTTCACATATTCCATGGACTAAGGAAAACCTCTGCCTGTCTCAATTATACCTCAAATCACACATGATGTTTTGTTGCTCCCTGACTTATAAGAATCTCTGAGAAATGAGCACAGTGCAAGTGTGAAAAGTTCACACTGCTATTGCAATCTGTAAGTGCCCTTTTTATAATAATAACTCGAATTTTAAAAAACAAAGTTCCTAAAAGAGTATCATACAAGCAAGTCAGTTAGGGTATAAACAGGTGATTGCCCATAACTGACACTGCAATTTCCATGATAATATTAATCAGTCAACTTTATATCTCTGATGTATGAATGGGTATGTATAGACTGGTATGTAAACTGTGTGCAATTAGAGAACCCAGTCCTTTAATAAGATTACCCAGAGTGCTGTGCAGTTCAACCTGATTTGTTAGTTGATGCAAACAGGATGTCCTATGCAATGTTTGCTTGTCATTGGGAGTAGTGGTGTGAACGAGTGAGTGCAAGAGAAGGAAAACACCTACTACTGAATCTAATGGGTGCATTTGTTTAAAAAAAAAATTAAAAGCACATTTGAAAAGAATATACAAATACATTATACTGGTACCTACCAACACCTTCAAACTTTTTAATTATACCATGATATTCATTTGTCACTATACTGCCCATTCCCACTATAGATAACATAGTATTCTCAAAACTACTTCATTATCCAAATTAGTGTCTTCTGGGATGCATTTCTTTGATTATGAATATACAGTATTTGCTTTACTTAGGCAATGCCTTATTAGATGTAGTTTTAATTTATAGTTCAGTAACCTTAAACATCCCATTCTGACTAATTATTCCTAGCTTCATGAACACAGGAAATATGTTGGTAGTCATTTGTATGTTCTTGTTTAACTGGACATCCTTTCTTAATATGAGAGATATCTTAGTTTTCCAGACCTTTCAGTTCTGGGGACATAGATGGTCCTTTACATTCTCCCTTGATAAATCGCTTCTGGGTGCCAAGTGTAGTGCGGCTCTATTCCCTCTTCTGTGATGGATTTATTTCTGGATGGTCTTTACTGTTTCTAATTACTTCAGCAGCTGTTGCATAAAATCTTTTATTGTACATTTCTCTGTAGGTTGTCTTCTTGTGGTTCTCATGTATTGCAGTGGGGCAGCAGGGCAGTGTGGGTAGAGGTGGGAGGGGTGCCAAATCTGAATATGTTTTCTCTGTATACTCCCAGCCAGTTTTTTGGTATTTTTTTTTATATGCAGACTGAACAGCTTAGAGTTGATGGGCGGCATGTTAGCTTTGGGGTTGGGATCCTTTAGGAATGAGCTGCCTTTGGTAAGGATGTGTAGATTACGCCCAGCTATTTCTCTCATGTTGAATCTTTGGGTCACTTCTTTCCATAAATAACAATTTTAAGAGTACACTGGGAATAAACTGTAACATGTAGTTGAACCCTTACTTGGCAGTCGCATTTCACCAATGTGTGCCCAACTTAAGTTAATATCTACAGAATGTAAACCTATTTCAAACCTGAATCTGATTGGCTAATTTTTTTTACTTAATCCACTGGCTAAGACTTTCTCTTACTTCCCTCTTCACTAACCACTCTCGGTCTAACCTGGATTTCATATACTGTTTGTTTCTCAATCAGAGGTGTAATCTCTCCCCTATTTATGCTTTGCTATGGCTTCGCTATTTGATCACTGCTGTGCACTCTCTTTGCTTGCAGCCGTCTTCACTCCCCATGCACTTTAATATGACACTTGTTTAAATGACAGATTTTTTTTTTTTTTTATGTATTAAAGACTAGCCATGTAACCGTGCCTGTATCTGCTCATATGAGACACGGGCTTAAAGCGCCGTTTTAATTCTTTGAAAATAGCTCCCCCTTATGGAATGATTCTTAGATAATTTTTGAAATCCCCCAAAATATTAAAAGTTTACAGAACCTAATTGAAATTAAGCTTTTTTCAATGTAAAGACTGAAATCAAGAGAAATATTACATTTTATAATATATGATAAGATCTTATAACCAATAATAAGTGAAAAACAAATTAATTTTTTAGAAAAAATAATAATAAAAATTATCTTGGTTTCAAACGTGTCCACAACCTTTCAACTAATACTATGTGGAAGTATTTTCTACTTCAACATATATATTACTGTTCCTTGTAATAATAAAAGTTCAGTTTTAGCCAAACTGAAGATAGATACTTCATTTTAAAGACTGTGCATACATATGCAATTAAGGTGATGATTTATTTTTAGATTTTTAAGTGTTTTTTAAATGATCATTTTTCACTTAAATATTGTTGAGGATGACCTCCCCAAAGTAAATGGGCAGAATCTGGGAAATGACATCCAAGGCTTAAGAGGCCTTGTGTATAAATATTTGCTTAGATTCCATATTAAATTTTGCTTACGCTCAAATGGTACACATATTCCAACACACACACACACACACACACAAAATAAAAGAAACAGACTTATAAAACCATGCATACACCATGTAAAAATCCTTAGCAACAAAGTAATAAGTAAGACACAGTGTTAGTAACAGAATTACCTTATTCACAATCGAAAACCTACTTCAAGTTTTAGTCATCACAATTAGTAAGTAAACAAGTTACTTTTGTTTTCTTAATGCCATTGCGCAAAAAGCACATACTGTATAACTGATTTGTTGTGTTGTTCAACAGATTTCAAAAGTTTTGACTTGTGGATGAGCACAAGACAGAAAATCTCTGCTGATCATGTAGATGGATAAAATAATAATCTTATTTATTCTGTATCATAATCTGTCAAACTAGTACCTGAAGTGGAAATGCACAAGTGCTGTTACTTTTTAATAAAGTGGAGACTCTGCTGGCCAGATTAACTAACATTAGCTCAGAGAGCAAGTTCCCCCAGGGAGTTTTGAGCATCAAGATTTACTAATATTAACTCAGGGAGCATGGACCCCTCAGTGTTTTGAGCATCCATATTTACTAATATTAAACCTATGCAGTGGGTGGGGTTTGGGCGATATGCATTAGTACTCCTGGAGTTTTGAGAGACCACATTACATGTACACTTGATACACAGGACAGAACATGATGTCATTTTTTGATTGAAATGCTATCTGAAAAGTGTTCACATTGGCTAGAAAACATGACCTCATGGATTTTTGCGAACCAGCAAAAAATATTTTCTCAATCTTTGATGTGTTGCAGCTATAAGTAAACTTTTCATGTACTACGACTGTGATAAAAATATAACGTTAAATTATCAATAACTGGAATGCTTAAGCTTTAGCCAAGGTTTGATCCCTGGCTTATGTATGTATTCCTTTTTTTGTAATTTTGTTGTTTTTGAATTATATCTCATGTGTCCTTTGTCATTTTGTAAATTCAGTTAATATTTTGCTTAAATATTAATTTAGTATTTATATATTTTGTATAAAGCATATATTATTTATAGAGCCTGACATATGCACATTTCTACATAATTTACTGCTTATAAATCACAGTTACCTTGTAAATATGCACACATGAATGTGCCATGAATGTCACCCAGATACATCCATATATAGAACATGTTAATCAGTTTCATACATTTGCAGTCATGATGCTGAAGAACTTCACTGGATGCAGAGACCCACCACCTTCGTTCAAGAGTTGAGAGTGCAAAATCATGCATGGAATCATAGCGCCTCTCCTTTGTCCTCTAACTCTCCAGGAAGGGTGAAAGGCACCATTGTCAGAGCATGTAGACACTATTACTTGACTCATGTAATGATGGGATTGCTGTTACAGTGAATAGTACAGGCCAAAGAAAACACAGACATTTCGGACAGTTACCTTTTCAATAAGCAACACACTACATATGTCAAACCACCTTTGTCTCAAAATAAAAAAATCACAAGTTGACCCAGAGCAATGATAAATGTTTGCCAGTCACATCTTGAATGACTTATGCGTTAATGGAATATAACTGCTTACGCTTAACAAAAGCAGCCTCCTTCTCGCTAGGTGCCCTTATTGTAATATTTGTGCAGTAAAGTGCTACAATTATGTTAGGAGAACTGGACACTGCTGCAAAATTTTGGCAAAAACATGCTTTTTCTGTATGTACACCCACACCAGCAATTGTGGAATCATACTTGGTTGAGATATTGTTGACCTCCTCTGAGAAGTGACAACAGGAAGCCAATATATACTGACTCAAAAGCAAAAAAGTCCTCCAGTGCAAATACGCAGCATTGCCCCTTTTACCATGGAACTAAAATAAAGTTTGTGCATCATACTCACCATTTTTGAGGTGTAATTATACCTGTCACATCAACATACATTGTAATAAAAATTCAGAGATATGAATTATTATGTGTGCAAGTTGTCATTTAGCTGGTTTAGCTGAGGTTCCCTGCTCGATCAAGGGTATCATTATTTCCCAGTTTCCCAGAGAAAGAGGGGGCGGGGGTTAGGGTTTAGGAGCATGCACTGATACAGTGTGTTGCTGCACCTGCCACATGCCGAACAACCTAAAGATCCCAAATTAGGTCCCATGCACAACCAGGCAATGGGTGACACCTTAGCACCACACTATTTCGAATGGAATGGAACAGTGTGAGATTTTGTTTTTTTTTTTACAGTGGCTGGAGTGACAATCATGCCACCAACACCCAAGTTTTCCTTGCAAGTTGGAGGATCTGCTTGAAGGGCTGGATGCAGGCTAATGTCATACCCAGGATAGAGCAAAGGCAGGTTAAGAACACAGCTCAAGGGCCCACAGTGGAAACACAGGGCTGCTGCAGTTTTCTTTTATAAATCCCTAATAATTGCATGGTAAGTAGCGTATGTACATTTTGAGCCCTTTTTGTGTGTACTCATGCTTTATAAATGAGGTCACAGTTTTTTTTGTTTTTTTTTTGTTATTTTGAGGCCTGCATCCCTTTCTATCAGTTTTGTTTTATTGAATCACAACAGGTTATAATATCAAAAGTACCCAAAACATTTTCCTAGCCCTTGTCAAATTATGTACCACCATCAACCACAGTGGTGTGGACAGAAGTTGTGACTGTACCTACCTGACGCTTTCACTGAAGAGTTCTTTGCTAGGACTGCTTTCCAGACTCTCTTGACATTGTTTAACTAATTCTTCTTGCACTTCTGGAACAAAATCTGCAGACTGTTGGGAATCAAAGAAGAAAAAAAAGAATACAAGGAAGATGTTTTGTATGGATTTCATAAGGTGGCACTCAAGACACAGGCATGTTATTCTTCTTTATGGCCCCTCTATTCTGGTATATTTCAACGCAGACTATCAGCTCTATAATGATGAATCAGTGATATTTTAACACTCCAGATCCACTTTAATTATGATTACATTTTACCTCATTTGTAAAAAACTTCAGAACAATTTCCTCTCCTTTTGCCTTCAGTTGTTCATCTGGAGTTACTTCATAATCTGCCTGAAAATAAATAGGCACAAAATACTAATGACTTTTCAGATATGTGGAATTTCATTCCACAATAATTTCTTCCTTTGATGTTGGACACATACAATGCCTTTCCACATTTCAGTACCTTGTGAATGTCAAAAGTGATTTTCAACCTTTTCATAATGAAGGACTCTTGTTCAGGTCACTCCATTCCCATTAAACACAACAGTGGCACAAATAAATAGTAATCAGAATGAATATTTTTAAATTATTGAATACATTGAGCTTTGTGATGTTTAAGATAATCAATCAGGCCAAAAAAGCACCCACTGTATTTTGTTGCTGTTTTACGACATTCTAGAGATATTTCAGGGAAAATTCCTGGGTTTTTTGAATAATACAGTTTCCATTTCTAATGTCCTTTAGACAGATGAAACTAGAATTAAACAGATAATTTACACACAAAGCCAGTTGTCACAGATCTTTAACTAGCACTCAGAGTGGCAGCATGATTGTTTTAATATCAAGCAAGAATATGGCATTACAGAGGAGTTTATTTTTATCTTTCTACTGTGAAATCTAAAAAGTTCTTTAGAAAAAAGAACTTTATAAGAATTGTTTATACTTACATTTTAAAACTGAACACAAAGAGTCAGAGACTAAATTGGCAGCCCTAAGGTTAACACACTACCTGCCAAGTAGGATGGCACAATATTGGAAAAAAACTGATATTGCAATATTTTTTTCTGCAAAATATATTATATTAAAAAATCCATAAATTTCCACCAGATCATTCCATTTTCAAAGAATAAATCATTTTAGAATGTTCGGGGTGATCTTGGAAGGTGAGTGCATCTACTGTACAGAAAATAAAAAGAATTTAAAAAATGCAAAAATGACTCTTAAAACTTTGAATTTTATCTCTATATTTAGTGGAGTCTTCATGAAGCTTCTTTTGCCCAACACTACACATCTGTCAGTGAAGCAGGATGTTGTTTAGAAGGGATAAAGAAGATTACAGGAGACTACATATCTGTACTCCTGGTTAAAAAAGAACATTAAACTTAGGAGTAAGAAGGCACTATTTTCACATAGCGAATTAACATGAGTTATAAAATATGCCATTTAACATTTTATTTCAAAATTAAACCTCTTTTCTGGCAAACAGCAAAACAGTAAACATATTTTAAACAAAATTATAAAAATATAATTGCAGCTATACACCAGTCCACTGAGTGGTTTTCAAAAATACAACTTAAAATAAATATTATTTATAAAACTTTCAAAAGGTTAAACTGAATTAATAAATAAAAATCATCAATTTGCACTAAATAACAAACATCAACATAAAACCATTTTGTCATACAAACTGTTTTTAAACTTCTCTTAGGAACATTGTCAAAGTACAGTCATATGAAAAAGTTTGGGAACCCCTCTCAGCCTGCATAATAATTTACTCTACTTTCAACAAAAAAGATAACAGTGGCATGTCTTTCACTTCCTAAGAACATCTAAGTACTGGGGTGTTTTCCGAATAAAGATTTTTAAGTGAAGCAGTATTTAGTTGTATGAAATTAAATCAAACGTGAAAAACTGGCTGTGCAAAAATTTGGGTACCCTTGTAACTTTGCTTATTTGAATGTATGTAACTGCTCAATACTGATTACTTGCAACACCAAATTGGTTGGATTAGCTCGTTAAGCCTTGAACTTCATAGACAAGTGTGTTCAATCATGAGAATAGGTATTTAAGGTGGTCAATTGCAAGTTGTGCTTCCCTTTGACTCTCCTCTGAAGAGTGACAGCATGGCATCCTCAAAACAACTCTTAAAAGATTTGAAAATAAAGACTGTTCAGCATCATGGTTTAGGGGAAGGCTACAAAAAGCCATCTCAGAGGTTTAAACTGTCAGTTTCAGCTGTAAGGAATGTAATCAGGAAATGGAAGGCCACAGGTTAAACCCAGGTCTGGCAGGCCAAGAAAAATACAGGAATGGCATATGCGCAGGATTGTGAGAATGTTACAGACAACCCACAGATCACCTGCAAGAACATCTTGTTTTAGATGGTGTATCTGTACATCGTTCTACAATTCAGTGCAATTTGCATAAAGAACATCTATATGGCAGGGTGATGAGAAAGAAACCCTTTCTGCACTCACGCCACAAACAGAGTCGCTTGTTGTATGCAAATGCTCATTTAGACAAGCCAGATTCATTTTGGAGCAAAGTGCTTTGGACTGATGAGACAAAAATTGAGTTATATGGTCATAACAAAAAGCGCTTTGCATGGCAGAAGAAGAACACTGCATTCCAAGAAAAACACCTGCTACCTACTGTCAAATTTGGTGGAGGTTCCATCATGTTGTGGGGCTGTGTGGCTAGTTCGGGGACTGGAGACCTTGTTAAAGTCGAGGGTCAGATGAATTCAACCCAGTATCAACAAATTCTTCAGGATAATGTTCAAGGAATAGTCACAAAGTTGAAGTTACGCAGAGGTTGGATATTCCAACAGGACAATGACCCAAAACACAGCTCGAAATCTACAAAGGCATTCATGCAGAGGGAGAAGTACAATGTTCTGGAATGGCCATCACAGTCCCCTGGCATGAATATCATCGAAAATCTATGGGATGATTTGAAGCTGGCTGTCCATGCTCGGCAGCCATCAAATTTAACTGAACTGTAGAGATTTTTTAATGGAAGAATGGTCAAAAATACCTCCATCCAGAATCCAGACACTCAAAGGCTATAATAGGCGTCTAGAGGCTGTTATATTTGCAAAAGGAGGCTCAACTAAGTACTGATGTAATATCTCTGTTGGGGTGCCCAAATTTATGCACCTGTCTAATTTTGTTATGATGCATATTGCATATTTTCTGTTAATCCAATAAACTTAACGTCACTGCTGAAATACTACTATTTCCATAAGGCATGTCATATATTAAAAGGAAGTTGCTACTTTGAAAGCTCAGCCAATGATAAACAAAAATCCAAATTAAGAGGGGTTCATAAACTTTTCCATATGACTGTAAATCAAAGTGTTGGTCATCATGGCTAAACAAGATAAAATGAAACTTCTTAATTGTATAACATCTGGTTTCTTTCTTAACAGACTACTTAGTTTAGAGGTTTCTAGCCAAGAATACCAGTCTATATACTATTGCTAGCTTAAGGAAAGAACATTGACAAGTGATAATGTTGCCACTTGCACTGAAAATCCCCTCTGATGGGGAGCTTGTACTTGTAAAACACAGATACTTGAAGGCAAGCCTGGCAAGTAGTGGAAAGTTCACCTTGTGTGATTTCCACCATGAAAGTGGATCTTCTTTGTCTGTGGAAGGTGTTAGCAAGTACTTGTTTAATTCAACTTCCACAGCTTCCCTAAGGGTCAGAAAGGTATCACACTTTGTTTAAGAAACTTCCCAAGGACTTTTTGGCTTTCTTTGTCTGGGAGGTGTCAGCAATTGTGGGGTTAACTTCAGCACTGCAGCTTGAGGTCTCTTGGCATTCAATCATCTCTGATGCCACTCTGTCCTTGACTTTGATCTTGCCGTCTGCACTGATGAAGTCCATTTTGAACTGTGGGTCCATACAAGATGCCATATCTAGCAGCTCCCGAGTAGCTTCATCTTTGTATTTCTCAGTAAGGTAGACCAGCATCTCACTCTACAACTTCTTGGTCAGGTCTGTGTCTTCCCTCTTGTATTAATAACATTGTATTGTTAAAGAGGTGAAGAACTGGCTTCATATTGGTGACACTAACATAGTCTTCTCCTAAAAGTGCATCTGTGAAGTCCAGCAGTGGACCTAGTGACATATTGAAAGCCTCCAAGACATATATATCTTGCCACATTGGCATTAGATGTCACACCTTCTTGTTTGCAGACAGGACAGGAGTTAAAGCTTTCAGCTGCTCTAGTATCCTGCTGATCATTATCTGTCTGGAACACCATCTTGTTCGGCATTCTTATATGAGGAAATGTAATGGTACTGTAGACTGAGTTCCTTCTAGGTTTTTCCAAAGAACTTCTAGCATTACAGCTGTGATACAAGTGACCGACCAGCTTCTTGCAGACCCCTGTTACAGAGTTGATGCGTTCATCCTTTTTCAATGCATTTTCTAAGGGGGTTATATAAAAAAAAAAAAAAAAAATAAAAGCAAAGTACACATTATATAGTATAAACATTTACATTTAAACAATAAACTGCTTATAGATACAAATAACTTTGTTTCTTCAACTGAATAAACATGTTATTTAAAGATGAAATGCATAGTTTCTATCTGCTTTCTTCACACGTTTTACAAATCTATGAAAACTGATTCTCAAAGAATATTACCGTCTTACGAGTTTTACATTAGTGGCGTGCCCTCAAGTTTTAATTTGATGCATCTTTAAAAACTAATTGTACATGAAACTAACATTTTAAAATTCAAGATTCCAAAATTTTCACATACAGACTTACAGGTAGAACATGCAGTGAAATGCAAGTTATATTAAAATAATCTACCATTTAAACAATTAGCTAGAAGACAGTGTCATTGTGAAAAAGTATTATTTTGTTACAATATGGCTAATAAAATGTGTAATTACCAATAGTAAAGGTATAATACTGTATCTATATAAACATTATAGCAATAGTGGTATGAATCTTGATACAACAATATTGTTAAGTTTAATTTTAGGACACTTAGTCTAGTAAAACAACTTAGTAAACATAGGAAACTTACCAACTACGAGACGCAGGGTGTCAAAGCATTGCATCCTGGTCCACTTGTTAAGAGATACAACTTTCACCATGTTCGCCGAGTTGTCTCTTGTTATAAAGATTAGACGATTCTCTTCTACACACCAAGCAGCCAATGCTTCTCTCAAACCTCTTGTGATGTTATTGCTTATATGATCCTGTGGGAAAAATGTTGCTTGCAAACTGCAACTTTTTAGTTGGGAGATCTGATTAATAAAGTTGATGCTCAGACTTATTTAGGGCTCCGTTGTCTGGCTGGACTATAAATCCATTGTTGCTGCAAAATATTCCACTTTTGATTAAACATGTGCCTTGCATTTCTCATACAACTATGGGATAGCGACATGAGAAAAATAGTTGCACGATGGTACTACATACCGCTTGTCAAGCAACTGGATCATCTTTTTGAAACCCTCTTTGTTTACTGGGTTAATTGGTACCATATAATTCGTGAGGTGAAATGTTATTGCATCAGTGATATCTCTCTGCCAGTTAGAAACCCTCTCGTATGGTATAATACTGGCAAATGTGTACAAAATATTTTTTTGCTTTGGGCAGCATTCAGATCTGGCTATGTACTCATCCTACAGAGTTTTGTGGTGCCGATTTAAATGATCAAACAAATTAGTCGTGTTGTGGCAACAATTGCAAGGCACCATCGACAAAGTACCTGTTTTTGGTCTACATCATCCTTTCTGTAGCTAAAATAATTCCATATGACTGACGTTAGATTTCTTTTTGTAACCATATCATTCTTTCTGGCATTTTTTTCCTGTTTATCGCTCATTTTCAGGTCTGGTGTGATTGACATCTAGGGCCTGCTATGTTTATTCAAGAACAATTGTGAGTGGTGGTTCTCTGTTCATGCACTACCTGCATGACATTCATTACCTAGCTCTATGCATCCCAAAACCCATAACTGTAGTAAACTAGGGTTTATCACACAAACTAGTCTTGTAGATAAGCTGTATGTGGCTTACTTTTTATTTGTTTAATTCTTTTCCTATATCTAATCCACTAAGATTGTACATCCAGCAATGCGACTATTGTGCATGCACACATTGCAATCATGATGCATAAATGATATACTGTGCAGCCCTACTACCAAGCATGTTAAATATTAAAATAGTCAGCCCTCTCCTGGTAAACGTGGACTAGTAACTGAAGAACTACTCTGGTTATTCTCATGTGCCTAATGTGGCAATTTAGTACTCCATTAGGCAGGTCCAAAATCAAAAAGTACATAAGTAAAATACATTTATTAATTCCTGAAAGTAATTAACACAGTATAAATTCTTTAGAATTTTTGAAATCAGCAACATACATACCACTGCCACAAAAATGAAAAAACAAATGTGGAACATAAACGCTCAACATATAGCTATCAGTTTCATCAGTTTGAATTTACAAAAATTGGTTTTCATCTGATTTCATGATGATCTGTCTCTAAATGAGTTAAGAAAGATGTGAGCGGTGTAAAGTTTTGAGATGGATTAGATCTTCTTTTTAAAGACATTGATGATGAACGATTGTTTTATGAATCCCTAGTCACAATCCTAATCATAACGAAATACCTTATCCCAGATGCAATGACATATTGTTTATTGGCGTACCATTATAAGCAATGGTCTAGTTTGAAAAATCTGCCTGTATGTTAAGCACAGCTAGGAAGCAAAATGTCTACAACAGTTAGAGGAGAAGTTTGGAAACGGACAAGTTTGTTTTAACAACGTCACAAACTATCATATAGTAAAGGAAATGTGTTAATAAAGAGGCACACACCAAGACCACTGTATTGCAAAGAAGCAAATAAAGAAAAAAACAGGCTTCTTTGAATAAATTAATATATTCTACCATACAGTATATTCTCCACTCCTCAGGCATCCTCTCTCTTTTCCAAGATTGCATTAAACAATCTGGTTAAAAACTCCACTGCCATTTCTCTTAAACCCCTCCATGCTCCCACAGGTATGTCACCTGGACCAACAGCCTTTCCATTCTTTAATCTCTTCATAGTTGTCCTTAATTTCTCCCTGCTAATTTGCTGAACTTCCTGATTTACTATCTCCACATCATCCAACCTTCTCCCTCACTCATTCTCTTCATTCATCAGCTTCCCAAAGTACTCCTTCCATCTGCTCAGCACACTCTCCTCGTTTGCGAGTACGTTTCCATCTTATATCCTTTATCATCCTAAACTTCTGCACAACTTTTCCCCACTCAGTTCCTCTGTTTAGTATATCCTTAATTATTACTGCATACAGCAAGTATAATTTCCAACATATTATTTTACTGAGGTTGTCAGTAGTACCAACAGTACTAGTATGGACACACAGTGATTAGTACTACAGTCAAAGGCTCAGTAATTATGGGTTCACTGCATGGATGACTGGTAACTCTAATTAACACTGCATGAATAAGTTTGGGTGTATGTGTAAAGTTGCCTTAGTGGGAAGTGGGAACTGCCCATGGTTGGTTCCTGACCGGCACCTGATGCTGCCAGGATAAGTTTCCAGTACTGTAATAAGCAAGATGGGAAAAGAATGAATGTTTGCTGGGAACTTGCTGGACTTGAAGCACTTTATCTCTTACAAATCAAGTGTTGTGTACCAGATCACACATTGGCCATTATTTAAACAGAACAAGTCAATAAAAGAAAAGCTTGAACTGTAAAATTACTTTAAAATGGACTAAATTATAATGACACAGGTAATTCCATTTTTTTGCCTTAATTAGTATATTTATTTAAAATGCCACACTATTAGTTCAATCCATGGGTTTGATAATTGACGGATACTTAATTGTATATGCTCTGTAGAAACTTAAATTAAATCTAGGTTTAGCTCCACATCTTGTACCCAATGCTTCCTGGACAGGTTCTGGTTTTGGCCCTGACCCTTGCAGCCTTGTAATGTATATAGTAAATTAAGGAGAATGATATAAGGTTGTATCCAGAAGCAGGGATTCATAAGTTAACTTCCTAAAAATAGCCTCTGTTAAGATGCAACAGAATCTGCTCCTCATTCATAATTGCTGGGCTATAGATGTTAGCTCCTTTATTACTAAAACAGGAAGGCCTATTGTATCTTTTATTACCTACTAGCAGAATACCCGCGCTTCGCAGCGGAGAAGTAGTGTGTTAAAGAAGGTATGAAAAAGAAAAGGAAAAATTTAAAAAATAACGTAACATGATTGTTAATGTAATTGTTTTGTCATTGATATGAGTGTCGTTCCCATATCTATATATAGCTATATATCTATATCTCTATATCTATATATATATATATATCTATATCTATATCTATATCTATATATATATAGCAAAATAACTGCACTTAGCAGCAGAGAAGTAGTGTGTTAAAGAAGGAAAGAGAAACAAAAGGAAACATTTTGAAAATAACGTAACATGATTGTCAATGTAATTGTTTTGTCACTGTTATGAGTGTCACTGTGATATATATATATATAGCAAAATAACTGCACTTCGCAGCGATGTCGTGTGTTAAAGAAGTTATGAAAAAGAAAAGGAAACATTTGAAAAATAATGTAACATGATTGTGAAAGTAATTGTTTTGTGTATTTGGCGGCAGCGTCACAAAGTTGTTTTCGTCTAGCTGCATTAGAAAATGTACCACGACATCTGACACGCCTCCTTTTTATTGTTTTCTCACAGCTTGGATTGCTGCCGTCATAATGGTTTTGAGTCTATATATATATCTTCATATCTATATAAATATATACATATGTATATACATTAGATATCTACATATACACACACACATATATATATATCTCTATCTACATCATACATACACACACACACATACATACACACACACAAATTATATATGTGTGTGTGTGTGTGTGTGTGTGTGTGTGTGTATATATATATATATATAAAATGTAGATAGGTGTGTGTGTATATATATATATATATATATATATATACACATACATACAAACATGCACACAGGTATATATATGTATGTGTCTATATGTGTGTGTATAGCTTTGGTCACTGAGTGCAAGGGAAAAATAATAAAATATAGTCTATTAGTTATTAAACAGTAAAACATTAACGTTTTAAGAAGTACAGGTACATT
>JANRMT010062796.1:58252731-58275601 GCA_026402145.1 Polypterus bichir lapradei
TGTAATGCATCTAATTTTGCTCGGTTTTCACTGTGCACAAAACCATGCTTTTATCAAGGCTTCGCTCGGGTAGTTTTTTGAAATTAAATTTTCCTCCGATCAGGAACGCGCTTCATTCAGAGTGTAACATTTTTGTAGCTGTGATGTGTGCATCTGTGTAATCGATGTACCAGGAAATCTTGCATTGACAAAAGTTCACCTTTGCTTGGAATTGAAAATGTGATTAAATGCGTTATTTTTTGTTATGGAGTACATGCATCGAAGCTTCTCAGCTGTGCTTGTGCTAAGAATAGGAAAGATTTTAAAAATAACGTAACCTGATTCTGCGTTAACTGCATATTTTTTCATACGTCTCAAACCAAGGAGATGCGAGGTTAAAATGAACCGAGAAGCACGCGTACATACTCAGTACATCCCCTCTCGGGAATCAAACCTCGGATGTAGGCGATAGAGGCGAAGCCTCTACAATTACGCCACGGTGTGTGGCTTATTTATTTGAGAGTATGTAGATCGGGATATATATATATATATTCGCAGCGGAGACGTAGTATGTTAAAGCAGCTATGGAAAAGAAAAGGGAACATTTTAAAAATAACGTAACATGATTGTCAATATACAGTAATTGCTTTGTGAGTGTTGCTGTGATCAAGGATTCGATTATCATTATTTGTTTCAATCAGGGTCGTATTTGTACGATGTGTTGTGTTCAAGTTACATTCTGTGTTTGTCAGTCGTTGTAAAGATTAAATTCTGTAATTACAGCCACATTAGCTCCACAAATGAGACACACAGGTTTACCGGCAATGTCAGTAAACATATACTCAGCCTCCCATCGGTTTTTAAAGGCTCTATTTTCAGAATCAACGTTTCTCTTCGGCATCGTGTGGGCTAGCTTCGCAATAACTTGCAGCAACGCGGTTAAGTGTTTGGCAAGGCAGGTGAAGCGCTGCATTATGGGATCTGTAGTTTATTGTGTTACCAACGCTTCATATACCCGGGCCATTAATAACAATAATACAGTATATAAAATGATCTCGCGGGCCGGATATAATTACACGCCGGGCCGGATGTGGCCCGTGGGCTTTGAGTTTGACTCATATGGACTAAATTGAACTTGAAAAGAAATATTTTTTGGAATGTGATCGCGCAAGTCAGTACATCGAGCCCGCGTGCTATTGTGGTTTTGCTTGTGTGCTTCAGTAAGTTACCGTCCCCTCGCTCTTACTTTTTTACCGTTCATCTAATGAATACACTGAGTATGGCTTTACCAAAACAATCATTGATCGCGAATAAAGTATCCATTATTCATGAAGCTTCAATAGGTGAATAGGTGATCTGTCTTTCTGCGTTAACCGCATGCGTTTTCATACGTCTCAAACTAAGGGGATGCGAGGTTAAAATAAATCGAGAAGCGCGCGTACATACTTAGTGCATCCCCTCTCAGGAATCGAACCTCGGACGTGGGCGCTACAGGCGAATGCTTTACCATCGCGCCACTGACTGTGGTTTATCTATTCGAGCGTAGCAGTGTAATTAGGTTTTTGTTCAGCACTGTTTGGAACTGTTACTTTTTGTCTGCGCACTGCGTCAGTTCACGTGAGCCGCTGAATATGGTTTTATATGTCAGTCGCTCGCTTCTAATTGTTTCGCTGCCTTCTTAATTATATAAGGCATGTTTTCTAAAGCGCGTTTTGTAGCTCTTCCTGGCTTTCTACGTAATGCGTGATTATGTCATACGAAACTCCGCCCCTCCAGCTCAACTCCATTACAGTAAATGGAGAAAATCAACTTCCAGTTATGACCATTACGCGTAGAATTTCGAAATGAAACCTGCCCAACTTTTGTAAGGAAGCTGTAAGGAATGACCCTGCCAAATTTCAGCCTTCTACCTACACGGGAAGTTGGAGAATTAGTGATGAGTCAGTCAGTCAGTCAGTCAGTCAGTCAGTCAGTCAGTCAGTCAGTGAGTGAGTGAGTGAGTGAGTGAGTGAGTGAGTGAGTGAGGGCTTTGCCGTTTATTAGTATAGATAAGTTATCCAAAATGTTTCCAGGGCAAGATTCAACCAGTGAATGTTGCAATCTACCTCCAGCCTCACTGGGCCACATGTTCTAGGTGTGCACCAAATTAACAACATTTTGGACAAAAATATTTGCATGCTTATAAGACAACCTTGGCGTCACAATCATACCTAGCCCATTAACATCTGTGTCTGGTGTACTCCCATACGGCCTTAAAGTGGAGAAAGACAAACAAACTGTAATTTCCTTTACTATTCTACTAGCACATAGACCTCTCTTCAAGTGAAAGAATCCCACCCCACCACTCTTAATTCGGTGGGTAACCAATGTTTGATTTTTTCCAATTTGAAGTAGTATAAAATTCTCACATAGAGGATCTGTTCAAAATATTTTAAAAAAATGTCAGGATCTAATCAATAACATTTTAGAATGAGCTTTCATTTCAGGGAAAAATTATATCCTTCTTTTCTTGCCCCTTCTATAGAGGACCTTCAGTTGCTAGCTCCTCTCTCTTTCTCTTGGGTGGGGATGGAATTTTGCTTTGATTTGTTACGTTTGTCTTGAATTTATGGAATGTTATCTGTGTCTAATTAAAATGTATAAAAATACAAAAATACAAAAATACAATTCAGAAAGGAAAACTATTACTACAGCCACTATGTTTAACCATAACTCTTTACGAATCCATGACTAATGTAGTACTGCCAAAGCTAGCTAAATATTAAATTCACATCTTGCTTGCAATTAATTTATTTTTTCTCAGACATCCTGACCAAGCAAGTAAAGAAAAAGACTATTTTCCTATGTCCTTTCATTAACCAGGTTCAAACCCAAATATTTTGTCTACTTGCTAGTAATGAATCTGCAAGAAAATAATACACATTGAGAAAAAATTTTTGATTAACAGTAATAAAACTTTCAAATAAATAAGGATCATTAGAAATGTTCACTAGAGTGTTATGTAGCAGACAATGAGTCTCTAAGGTACATTTTAAGCAGCTTTTTCAAACCACTATAACTACTTTGATATATTTGTGAAAGACCACATTGGAACATGACATACATTCCAATAAAAGATTGGGATATGCAGAACATTCCATAGAAACTTTCCACTGGGGGCTCTTTGTATGCAAAGTGATTAAAATTTGGCATTAGAAAAGGTACAATCAAATTAAAATTCTCTGGCCCACTTCTTTTCCCAGCCTGAAAATCCTAACTCATGTTGGCATGTGAAATGAGTGAGCTACTAATAAAATATCAATATTAAAAAAGAACAAATGCAATCTTTTAGACTGGTGAAAATGTAGAAGAGGTATGATGATGGTGAAGGTACCAACTACATTTACAGTCTTACTGTCACAGCATCTACAAAGCAGGTGCATACTGTACTAAACTCTGAATCTTTTCAACTTGACTGAAGCCTTGCCAAGCAGAGTGGCTCCAGCCACCTGATACCATTGGCAAGTTAGAAATCTCTAGATCCAATAACAAGGTTTCCCTTTCCCCAGCAGCAGACCCCCCTCACCCTTCCCTAGCCCCTGTTAGCAAGCCTGCCCAGTTGGCTATATATTAAATGTGCCAGTAAAGCACAAACATCTGCTAACTTTCAGCAGGCATATACTGTCACCCATCCAGGTCTATCCTGTGAGACACTGGGTTGACTTTATGTTTTGCACAGTATGTATTGTCCACAAAATAAATTGGACATAGCATTATTGAATGAAATGGATGATTGTTTTAAAAATGAAATGATTTTACCAGATGTAAAGATTCAGAGTGGCCCCAGTCAATTCATGCCTCTGGCAAGCTTAAAAACTCAAACTGGTGTTAGTCTAATTCAACAGGTATTGTCTACAAAAATAAATTGGACAATATATTGGATGAAATTGGTGGTTATTGTTTTAAAAAAGAAACAATTTACCAGAATCAAACATTTAAGAAGCTTTTCTGTGATATTGTGTTTAGCAGTCTGTTTGTAGTAGATACAAGTAGACGACAATAAACCACACTGACTGTAATCCCAAGTTTGACAGGGTTTAGAACGGATTCATAATACTTGTGAAAGACGGCCGGCAGCTCAATCCAGCTCAACGGAGAAGGGCAGCCTTTCCAGGACATTGCCTCCTCCAGGACGCTAGGTGGCAGCTCCCCTGGACGGTAACTGAACCCCGGATTCCCTCACGGCATCATGGGACATGGAGTCCATTTTCTCATCCCTGTTGGGTGCCATGGCTGCTGCCAGGGGGAGCTCATAAAGGACTTGCGGACTCCTATTTTTCCTACAACCCAGAAGTACTTAGGAGTCACAAGGACAAAAGCCCACAGTACTTCCGGGATGCTTGAGGATTGATGATGCGGCGTTTGACCCGGAAAAAGAGAAGGGGCACTTCTGGGTCAAGGAATATATGAAGGACTGTTGGAGGCCCAGCAAGCTTAGCCAGAGTTGGGATGGTTGGGTGACGAAGCTGCTGGGAGTAGAGGATTATTATTGTATTATTATTAATTATTGTTATTAGTGAATTGTGGCGTGTGTGGTGCTTTGTGCACTTTATTGAAGAAAATAATTAAAAATTCTTCTTGGTGCTTTTATACGTCTCCTGGACGTCTGTCTGTTGGGTTTCACGGGGCAACAGTGACCCCTGGCATCCACATACTTTAAAAGTCTTAATGATTATTACTTTAAAGTTTTCCATTAGTTGATGGCCATTGCTAACCAGGTTTTACATTTCAGGAATATTTTTTAATTCCACTTTTCATTTTGTTATCACAACAGTATTAGCTAAGTGAGACTATAATTTATTCCACATCCTTCTTAGGAAACTAATCCAATTTTGATTTGAAATACTATAAATTACTAACAAGAAGAGTATGTAAATTATAACAGTTCTGTCATATGCAAATATTTGTAAACTGTATATGTGAGGAAACTTGTGGTTATAGGTGCTATATAACAGCATTGTAATTTAAACCATTATGTATTTTCTAACTCATTCTCTGAAAGTGGAGAAAATAAGGATGAGTAGACCATCTGTAATGGCTTTCATGTATTCACCTTTACTTCAGATTTCCTAAATATTAATTTTCGTTTTGAAACTGTTTGGGAGGATTTTTCTTCTGAGCAGAATTAGGCTTGACTTTTACATATCAATTAGTGTTGCCAATAAATTGAAAAATAAAAAAATAAATCTCACTTGCATGAGAAATTTGTTTGCCTGTTGTGGGGCCTTTGAGGTTTTTAAAGGAACAGTTTCCTCCATATAGCATTTTTAATTCACACTCCATAAAAAGGGTAGACGGGTCCTTCCACAACTTGCTTCCATAAGTTTGAAGTATACACGGATAAAGGTTTTGCTTTCTGCACTGACTTGCAGAGTGTGACAGACCACGAACAGAGAGTAAAGTCACACAAATCAAAAAAAAGTCATTCCTGAGTGATAATTGAATCTTGACAGGAAACAACATGCTCTGGCATATGGATTTCAGCATGGCCAAATGGCAGGCCAAATAGCATTGACGTCATTGAGCTCAGCAGCAACTCTGCACCACCCCCTCGCAAATTCTTTCCATCATTATCTCTCCCTCTGGCTTTGGCAACGCAAAGGCCTCTGGTGCCTCTATTTGGTGACGTAACATTTTGCAGCCGAGCCCAGAAATAAAGCCAAACACAACTCATCAGCCCACCATGAATCAGAAAAAAGACAAAATGTTCAAGCTTAAATGCCTTGATCCCTTCTCAAACATCTTACTGTTATTAATGGAAGAGAAATGACATCCATCAAAAGAAAGGACGCATGAAAAATTTATAAATATACAGTACTTAATAAGGGAGAGCGCTATATCTCACTAGGTCTCACTAGTCGGCTACAACAGCCATTCTTCACAACATCTCTAGTAATCAGCTAACCATATGTTTTTAAAGTGTAGCAAGAAACATCAAACTAATCACCCAATTCTGCCACTTGGGGGGGAAAAAAAAAAAACACATTATTATTCTATACCTTGTGAAATAGGCTGACTGTTCTGAGCCTCTGTAAATTAGAGTGAATCGATTCATTGTACAGTCTTCTGGCAGTGTGTAGTCACAGTTAAAAATTACATTAACGTTTTGACAGAAACATTTAGCTGCAGATGATGCCTGCATACTTTTACCTGGAATAGATGTTCTCAGTCTAAAAAGATACAAATTTATTAAATAAAATGTAATTCCCTCCTTCCATTCTAGTACATGTCCCTTCACCATGTGGCCTCAAAAAGGAAAAGTTTTGAGTTAGGCATATTATCTTACCACAGCATCCAGGAAGCGGATACAGCGCAGCAGTTCCTTACGTGTCTCACAGTACTGACGAAAAAGGAGACGGCCAATGGGTTGTTTGTTACAGAGGTTGTTGTAATCCTTGTCTAAAAAAATTAAGATGTGTGAAATCATGTTTAGATTCTCATCGTTTCTATGAAATGGTCTCAGCAAGCTGAATAACTTACCAGTTTCAATGCAAAGAACAAAAAATACAAAAAAATGCAAAACAAGATATTAGAAGAATTTTTAACAAAAATCACTCTGAAAGGTTTTATGTAAAATAGTATTCCTACTTATATATTTGTCTTTGTTTTACCAAATCACACTGAACAGCCATACAATGTTTACGCATTGGTCTCCTACCAACTTTATTTAATTATTCCCCCACCCCGACCAGGATACTAACAGCAGTTCAAAGGTCAGCTTCTGACTGCAACTCTATACATAGGCAACCAAAAGCACGGTACGTGATAACAGGCAGAGCAAGAAAAAGAAAATACATATTTAACCATAAGCTAAGAAAACTACTATTTTTTGGCATAAAGATGCTTAAAAGGATAAGTTCAGTATTCAGTATAGTCGGTAGCCATACCACTACAGAAGAGGTCATACACCTGAAGGGAAGCATGATCGAACCCAGCCAGTTCTTGGATGGGAGACCATCTGGGAAAAAGCTCAAGTTGCTGCTGAAAGGAGTATTTGGTGAGGCTAGATGGGGATGTTTTTTTTTAGATGTCTAAATGCGGATCCACTGTCCTTCAGAAGTGATGTAAAACTGAGGTCCTGACTCTACTTGCCCATCCTTTATAAAGAGCAAGGTATATCCCAATGTCTTGGCTAAATTGTCCACCTTGGCCAAGTCAATATGGCTCATCACTTTACCAACCAATAACTCATGAGTAGTAAGCATAACGGCGCAAAAATGGCTGCCGTCACATCATTCTGGTGGATGCTACACATTAGTGGTGGCTGAAGTGACTCTCCAATCACTAAGAAAAGTGGTATATAAATGTAAAGAATTATGAATTATTATTGTTATTCAAAGTTTTTTCTGTGGATTTGACATACAAAATCGTGTTCTATAGTTAAGTGTTTTCTATACATTTTTAATAATATCTTGCCTTCACTGACATTTTATAGCAGATTCTAATGGGGCATCATCGGAAAATGAAAGCTTAAAAACTTACTAGATTCGTCATGATTGTTGTCAAGTATTGATCTGCCTCTTGCAATTATACACAAATTGTAAAATTGTTTATACGTGTCATTTATTTTTAATATACTGTATATGTATTCTTTTCACACCTGCATATGCTGGATTCACATCCAAATGTCTGCTAATGGGGTTTTCATTAAATAGCCATGTTTCAGCCAGTTCTCTGGCACTTTTAATATTAGCTTTGAATTTCACTTGCACTGAGTCCTGTTTAAATTTGTGTCCAGTCAAACTTGTATGTGCATAAATCAGGGACTACAGGTCCTTTCTTCTAACTGTATTTTGATGTTCCTGTGTATGTGTGGTAAGTGTTTTTGATGTTTGTCCCATATATACAGCTGGACATGAAACAGCTGGGAAACTACAGCAGATTTAGTAAGGGTGACAGCAATAAGGGTGCTTGGCGTGACATCTGGAAAGAGGAAGGAGGAAAAGGAAACCTGGTGGTGGAATGAGGAAATACAAGATCAGATCAGATAGATGCAAAAAGTAGACAAGAGTACAAGGAAATACGGCGCAAGGTGAAGAGAGAGGTGGCGAAGGCTAAAGAAAAGGTGTATGATGAGTTGTATGAGAGGTTGGATACTAAGGAGGGAGAAAAGGACCTGTACCAATTGGCTAGACAGAGGGACCAAGCTGGGAAAGATATGCAGCAGGTTAGGGTGATAAAGGATAAAGATGGAAACATACTCACAAGCGAGGAGAGTGTCTTGAGCAGATAGAAAGAGTACTTTGAGAGGCTGATGAATGAAGAGAACGAGAGAGATGAGGTTGGATAATATGGAGATAGTGAATCAGGAAGTGCAACGGATTAGCAAGGAGGAAGTAAGGACAGCTATGAAGAGGATGGAAAATGGAAAGGCCGTTGGTCCAGATGACATACCTATGGAAGCATGGAGATGTTTAGGAGAGATGGCAGTGGAGTTTTTAACCAGATTGTTTAATGGAATCTTGGAAAGTGAGAGGATGCCTGAGGAGTGGAGAAGTGTACTGGTGCCGATATTTAAGAATAAGGAGGATGTGCAGGACTGCAGTAACTACAGGGGAATAAAATTGATGAGCCACAGCATGAAGTTATGGGAAAGAGTAGTGGAAGCTAGATTAAGAAGTGAGGTGATGATTAGTGAGCAGCAGTATTGTTTCATGCCAAGGAAGAGCACCACAGATGCAATGTTTGCTCTGAAGATGTTGATGGAGAAGTTTAGAGAAGGCCAGAAAGAGTTGCATTGCGTCTTTGTGGACCTGGAGAAAGTATATGACAGGGTGCCTCGAGAGGAGCTGTGGTATTGTATGAGGAAGTCGGGAGTGGCAGAGAAGTATGTAAGAGTTGTACAGGATATGTACGAGGGAAGTGTCACAGTGGTGAGGTCTGCAGTAGGAGCAACAGATGCATTCAAGGTGGAGGTGGGATTACATCAGGGATCAGCTCTGAGCCCTTTCTTATTTGCAATGGTGATGGACAGGTTGACAGACGAGATTAGACAGGAGTCCCCGTGGACTACGATGTTTGTTGATGACATTGTGATCTGTAGCGATGGTAGGGAGCAGGTTGAGGTGACCCAGGTTGAGGTGGAGATATGCTCTAGAGAGGAGAGGAATGAAAATCAGTAGGAAGAAGACAGAATACATGTGTGTAAATGAGAGGGACGTCAGTGGAATGGTGAGGAGGCAAGGAGTAGAGTTGGCGAAGGTGGATGAGTTTAAATACTTGGGATCAACAGTACAGAGTAATGGGGATTGTGGAAGAGAGGTGAAGAAGAAAGTGCTGGCAGGGTGGAATGGGTGGAGAAGAGTGTCAGAAGTAATTTGTGACAGACGGGTATCAGCAAGAGTGAAAGGGAAGGTCTACAGGACGGTAGTGAGACCAGCTATGTTACATGGGTTGGAGACAGTGGCACTAACCAGAAAGCAGGAGACAGAGCTGGAGGTAGCAGAGTTAAAGATGCTAAGATTTGCACTGGGTGTGACGAGGATGGATAGGATTAGAAATGAGTACATTAGAGGGTCAGATTAAGTTGGACAGTTGGGAGACCAAGTCAGAGAGGCGAGATTGCGTTGGTTTGGACATGTACAGAGGAGAGATGCTGGGTATACTGGGAGAAGGATGCTAAGGATAGACCTGCCAGGGAAGAGGAAAAGAGGAAGGCCTTAACGAAGGTTTATGGATGTGGTGAAAGAGGACATGCAGGTGATGGGTGTAACAGAACAAGATGCAGAGGACAGAAAGATATGGAAGATCCCGCTGTGGCAACCCCTAACGGGAGCAGCCGAAAGAAGAAGAAGTCATTGAGTGTATCACTTAACACTAGAATTACCAGAGCCTACGAGAAAGCTCGTAAATCCAGCCCACCTTAAATCCATTTTTACCTCTCCGTCAGTCTTTTGTCCTGTAAATGTGTTGATTAAAAGCAAGCAGCCTAGTATTGGAAGGCAGTAGTTCTTAGCATTGCACCACGCCAGCTGTCGTATCAACCTCCTACCGTAACCTGCTTTCTTTTCTCTTCGGTTAAATTCTTGAATAAAAGTGCACTTGTTTTGTTACACTTGTACCTTTTGTGAAAGTGTTTATTTCATATTTGTATTTCAGGCTTCACACATTATACATTTCATGCCTACATTTTTTCAATTATTACTAAAACATGAAAAACGTTTCTGTGTTAACTACGTTTTACATAGATTGCTGTTGACACAGAACTCACATGAAATGTATGTATTCCAAATGATGATGTACTATTTTACCCTATAAAGCTCCAACACTTCACTCGAAGATAAACACTGAGCACTGAGAAACTTCTTTGCAAAATGAACTGCAGAGGTGGATGGGGGGATTAGATACCAAGAGGTCGCGGTTTCAATATCAGCTGCTTCCCAAATTTACCATTTTCAGTAATGAGCTGCTCTTATTGTTAACATCATACAATAAAAGCATATATTTCATTTGTGACTGTAAATTTAGTTGAAGTTAGTTTAGTTTCAGTTTTATTCTCTCGCTCACATTCAAGTCCACACATCCCCCGGATCTGACACCGTTTTCAGATAAAGACGTGGTATAACAAACAAACTTATTTTGTTATACCCCCTCTTTATTTGAAAATGGCTTCAGATCTTGTGCGCGAATGAGACTGGGACTGGGAAAACTGTGGACGTGAATTTGAGTGGTGTGCATGACTGAGAATTACTGTGGATGTTAATTTGTTTTTATTAAGTTTTATTCTTGAGTGCTCCTGCTCACGCTGAATTAGTATGCATCTTCTGATCCATGATGTCAAAGCTGCGCTGACAAAAAACAGAGACTTAGGTATATATGAGATTTGGAATAATTCATTTTATGACCTATATCGTACATTTCGGAAAATGTTGTTGGACTAATGCAACAATTATATTCATTTGCATACCTTCATGCGGTTGTAGTTAGTGACCGCATTTGGTTTTTTGTTCCGATCTTGGTCAGTGTCCACATGTTACTGCATGTTGGTATTTCTTTTGAACTCCAGGAGATGCAGAGGACAGAATAGTATAGAGAGTTCAGTTCCGCGCTATATACAATCATCAGATTCAAATGTTAATAGTTCCCACACACACCCAAGGACCGTCTTTACGACATGTGTATAAGGTGTGAAGCCTGGAGTCCAAATATCAAATAAACACTTTCACAAAAAGTACAAAGTATAACAAAACAAGTGCACTTTTATTCAAGAATGTAACTCCCAATCAAGAGCTTCTGGGTTCGATGCTGGCAGCTTCTCAAGTTTACCGTTTTGAGTAGAGAGCTGCTATTATTGTTAATATTTTACAATAAAAACATACATTTGATTTACGTCTGTAACAACTGCTGTAAATTTATAGAGCTTGTAAAAGTTAGCGTTTTTTTATTTAGTTTTATTCTCTCAGTCACGTTCACATTCGCCCTGATTTGACACTGTTGTTTTCAAATAAAGACGCACTAACACAGAGGTGAACTCAGATCGGAGAAAACAGAAGCCCTCCCCGCAAGAAATGTCCACTCACATATAAGAACAACGCAGCTGCACCAGGCGTAAAGGCGAAAGTCCGGCATCATCCTGCCAATCACCTGTCCTTCAAAGAAACAGCACAGGTTACAGAGCTTGCCAACGCTACACCGTCCAGATCTAAACACTAGTGTGGTGTATGTGCCCAAAAAAAGTCTAACTGCATTCTTGTACTATTGCTCACGTACTAAAGTGTCAGCAGGTATTTTTCGTGGCATTACACGTGTAATTTGTGAGCATGCCCTTGACGAACAAACAGAGGAAGCTCTGCAGTATACTTGTGACTTTATGCTGTAGGAAGATAAGTAAATAAATCAAGATAAGTAACATTCGATCTGGCTTCTTTATAAGTAACATATAAATGCTTCTTATGTAAAGACCATCACAAAACATAATCACAAACATGAGTCTGCACGATACGTTGGCGAGCTCTGTAAGCCATGCTGCTTCTTTGAAGGACAGGTGATTGGCAGGATGACGCCAGAATTCATCCTGTATTCAAACGGTGCCATCTTTCGCCTTTATACCTGGTGCGGCTGCGTTGTTCTTATATGTGAGTGGATGTTTCTTGCGAGGAGGGCTTCTGTTCTCTTTCTCCGACCCGAGTTCACCTGAAGAGCACTCGAGAATAAAACTGAATAAAAAAAAAATTCACATCCACAACAGTCATTCTCAGTCACGCACACCACTCACATCCACAGTTTTCCCAGTCTCGTTGGCGCACAAGATCTGACACGGTTTTCAAATAAAGAGTGGGTGTAACAAAACAAGTTTGTACCACGTCTTTATTTGAAAACAGCGTCAGATTGGAGGAGGGTGTGTGTGTGTGTGTGTGTCTGGAAGCTTGAACATGAATCAGACAATAAAACTGGGGGGCTGCACTGAATAAGCTCCAGTTTTATTCTCTCAATCACAATCACGCTCTAACACCCCACCCCCCCGATCTGACTCTAAGTAACAGTGCCAGCGTAAATTCACACCTGATCTGATGCTGTTCGTTTTCAAATAATATTGCATTAGTGTGATGACGTTTTCTGATTAATTTTATACCCAATGTCTCATATATTTGTCTCTTTCTTTTTCTCCGTGCTGCTTCGACATCGTGCACCAGAAGGTGTGAGCTTATTCAGTGCAGCAGGAACACTCAATAAAACTGAATAAAAAAAAATAAAGTGACGGTGAGATACGAAGAAGGCAGATTCACCAGCGTTTGTGTGTCAGCTTTTATCCCTCCAGATCAGAGAATGTCCAGTTTGATCTGGCTCTTACATACAAAGGACGGTGCATGTATCCAAAACATTAACATTTATATGTTACTTACATAAAAGCCAGATTGAATGTTATTTACCTATATTTAATTACTTGCTTCCTACAGTCACAAGTTGAGTGCAGATGGCAAAAGTGCATTTTTGATCTGATGTAGAACTGTCGTCATGATTTGAGTTTACCTCTGTTATACCGTGTCTATGTGAAAACAGCAGTGTCAAATGTGGGGGTGGGGGTGGGGGGTGATGAGTTGGGATCGTGAACGCGGCTGAGAGAATAAAACTGAATAAAGAAAAAAACAAAGCTAACCTTTACAAGTATCATAAATGACACCAGCTATTATAGACTGGAATCAAATGTATGTTTTTATTCTAAAATAGTAAGAATACGAGCAGCTCACTTCTCAAAACGGACTCATCTGGGATCGAACCCATGAAGCTTTGATTACCAGTCAACACCTGATACCGTTGCGCCACCGAAGCTGTCGTAGCAACTGCATGTAAATGTCGCACCCTAACGCGGGTTTTTTCTGCAGTTATAATTTTGAATGGAAATGCATTTGTTCTGTTATATTTTTACCTTTTGTGAAAGTGTTTCTTTGATATTTGGAATTCAGGCTTCACACATTATACACTTCATGTCTACATTTTGTCAATTATTACTAAAACATGAAAAACGTTTCTGTTTTAACGATGTGTTTGCATAGATCGTTGCAGACACGGAACACACATAAAATGCAAGTGTTCCAAATAACAATATAGTATTTATAAAAGGTGTCATTTTGCTTGACTTCTCACTCTATACAACTCTAAGCAACTGACATGCAGGTAAACAGACTTGAGCTGAGAAAACTGTGCGGGGTGGGGGTTGTGACAGCAGGCTGCTTGCTGTTTGCTGCTTATCAACACATTTAAAGAACAAAAGACGCTGACGGAGAGATGCGAAGCGTTTTAAGGTGGGACGGATCTACGAGTTTTTTCGTAGGCTCTGGTAATTCTAGTGTTAAAGGGAAAAAATAAGTTACATAAATAAATTACATATATAGGAGTTCAAGGAATGATCAATATCAGGAGAGATGAAATGAGTGAAACACCAGAGAAGGTAAAAAAGCAGCCATTAGAGGAAATAAGAGGAGAAGTTAAATGGTTAGTTGGTCATTCAGTACAACAGAAGCACATGAAAGAGGATCTGCTTTGTGCAGGTACCCAAGGACAAGAAGTTATAAATTAGGATGTGAAAGGAAGGAGAGTAAAGGTGAATTAAAAGAAAAAAGGTTTCATCTGTAAAATGAAGAAATTTTGTTTAATGATCTGTTGAAAAGGCAGAGTGCTAAAAAAAATGTAAAACAACTGCAAGACAGGTTTATGCAGGAATAATAAGGTCCCCAGGATTCTCTAGTTTGTGGACTTTGAAAAGAAGACAAAACTGACATTTGAGTTTTCAACAATTACAAAATTAGCATTAGGAGTAACAGTTTCTACTAAATAGAAACAAAACAGCCGTATTGGTGTGAACACTGCTTTTTTCTCCAACTTCAGAGTAGCTTTTACCTATTGTTTATTAGGCAGACACACACTGACACCACCCTTCACCAACTGCAAAGTATTTGCATGGAAGTCTTTATACTCACATGGACATCGACACAATACATACCTTTCATGTCATATTAAAATAATTCATTATTTTTATATCTGCTTTAAAATATGTATTTGCTGTTGCTAAAGAGCAAGGAATGTTGTTTTCTAAAGCATTTGATTGCTGCAGTTTAAATTGGCAAGAATATTTTCTTCATATTTCATGTTTTTCAAAATAACACTGAAAGACCAGACTAGCCTTCTAGCAGGCCTAGGTGTCAGATTTCCGTGCCTTCAAGAATTTATAATGATCAAGAAGATGAGATTATATTTAGGGGCCAAGAAACATCTAATTTTTAAAAGGAACTGACTACACTTGAAGGTGGTCACAGCATAGATAGGAACTATATGCTAAGACCTGTATTATTTCTTAACTTCACTTCCCAGCATTACATTTAAAAAAAATCCCTATTTATCAGTATATCATTATAGCCTGGTAGTTTTCCCTAGTGGTCTCACACATGGCATACGTTGATGATAACAATGAATTTATAATAAGTAAAAGTACACTTTTTAAAAGGTCTGCCTTATGACCTTGAAGCTGTATTCAGTTTGAAAGTTTTTTTCATTTATGTGTTTCTGGTCAATAGCGAAGACATACCTATGCAGTTGCGAAGGTCCCCACACTGACTAATGTGAGGAAATTTTAGGATCTCACGCCATTTTTTACTGCGTCCCTTCCGCTTGCCTCCCCCACCTGTGAAAATATAAGGAGAGAATAAAAAGTATAAATCACATTTGTGTATCAGCTTAGAATCCTCAGGACAGAACCAGACATGATGGAATCCCACAGAAACGGCATTTTGACTTATAATATTTATTGTAAAGTTCTTTTTGTTCCACTTTACTTTGTACAGACACTAAAATATAAAACTATGAGTTAATCTAATTTGGTCATTTTTAATCATGATAAGGTTTACTTGTAAGTGTTAAAAAGCACTGGAACACTTTCTTAACTCATGGAAGATGTATAGTTTGCACATTACAGTTTTTAATACTGTATGTGGCTTTGGGTACAAGATACGAGGCAGTATCCTACTGATCAATTTCTGTCATTTGCATATAGCTTTCGGTCGATGCCTTTGTCCACACTAAATTATACATATAAATGCAACTTTATTCATAATATCCTACAAATAACCTATCATTTAGTTATCTGCCCACTCTGTGGTATTAAACGGTGTATTTGCTTCCTAGATGTATGGAAAAATAAACGAGTGAGGTGATTTGTAGTTAGGAAAGGTGATGGTGTAGTACATACAAGTGGAAGGGAACCAGGAAGTTAAAAGTGAATGCCGCAAAATCATAAGACAGCCATTCAGTATTAATTCCTCTTTTGAACTGGTGCTGCAACCCAGATATGAATGCCAAAATCTAAGGGCTCAGAGATGTTGCTGCATGTAGTAGGAAGTGAGGAAGTATGTGAATGGTCTCATTGCCTCTAATTTCAAGTATTAATAATAAAAAAGGTATTTTGAGTGACAGCCCAGGAAACACAAAAGCATGAACATCTGTATTGTCAGGGATTACTTACAAACACAGAAATAAACACAAAAATTCACCTACCCATTTTGTAAAGACAATGCAGAAACAAGCAGCTTTTTCAGATTTGGAATATTTTGAAAAATATGTCCTTGTGAACTTCAGTTTTCAACTATGCCCACATGAACATTATCCTTTTAGAATTGATTACAGAATACAGCTGCTGACTAAAAAAAATTAGCTCAAATCTAAATTAAGTAAACTATGACCAAAAGAACTTACAGTTCCTTATTTATTATACAAAGTCCTTGGGAGGTGATAATTTAAATTTGCAGGTATATTTCATTGCAATTATTCTTTTCATTTTTAAGGTTTGTGATCATTATGTTACACAGAATTATTTTGTAGGAAATGACTATGATATCAGTTGCATGTCAAAATGAAACACAGGAGGTGTATTTACATCAGAATGATTAAATATGTAACAAGGAAGGGCTGAGACCATTCTCTTTTCTCATTCCCATGAGAACTGCACTACAAAGTGACTCCGTAAAGTTCCCCCACTCTGCCTAAGACTTATGTCAAATCTCCCTAAAGTGCCAGATTATTGAGTTGTATTGTAATAAACAGATATTGAAATTTTAAAGCAAATGTTGGCAATTAAGGTACAAGTTTTGGGTGTATTTTTCAGGACATAAAAACTCCCTAAAACCAGATCATGAAAGCACCTGCTAAAAATGTACCTCCTTTGTCTTCCACATAGTCAACATTGTTGACTGTAGGTGTGAAAATAATTCGTAACATGTAACCTTTCCAAATACACAGCCAGTTGGGATATATGCAAAAAGAATTCCCATTATCTATGCAGTACTGGCCTGTTAAAGCCAAAGTCTGCTTTATTTCTATACACTCCACTGTATGCATGTTTAGTGTGGTTAATCTCATTTTTTCTTTTCTAAGAGGTATTAGGAGTAGAGACCTTTAGACTTTAAGAGATCAGTCTGGTGAAATGGATGTAATATAGTATATTACTACAAATGGTGGAGAAGAGGGATGAAAGGGAGAAAAATGTGAAAGGACAATTGTGTAGAAGAGGTCAGACTGGTTAAGATGTGCTTGAATATTATATAACTACTTTTGCTTATTCTGTTTAACTAAAAAAAAAAAAAAAAAAAAAATCACATTAATTGGACTCCGTGATCTTCTGTTAGGATATAGCAGGTTTGGTAATGACTGACTGACTGACATTAACTGGACTTGTCTGACTTTAAACTGCCAATAGGACTGCACAGTTTCAGTAATAATGGGTACAATATTTTATGTTACAAAGTATGACACCACCAAGATTACTATATAAGTATTTTTGTTAATAAATCAAAAGTCAAAATTACTCTAGTAATACAAGTCTGACAAGCATAGCTTAGAGTACCCTTCTTATCCAGAGAGTTTTCAGCTTTTTACCAAAAGTTGGTTAATGCTGGATTGTCACATTGGTCTTTCATCTCACTAAACTGTTTTATATTTCAGAATAACTAAATGAAATTAAGCCCTCTCCTCCCCCCTATTGGCAAGTAACATGCATTGCCATACCGTGATACATGCTGCACAGAGCATTAACAGCCCTAAGGGATTGGGGAGACTGAAATTACACTTAACTTTGACAACCTTAGTACTATATATACATATCCATACACATATATATCTATATATTGTATATATATATATATCTATATAAATCTATCTATATATCTACAGTCATGGCCGAAATTATCAGCATCCCTGGAATTTTCCCAGAAAATGTACCATTTCTCCCAGAAAATTGTTGCAATGACAAATGTTTTGGTATACACGTTTATTTCCTTTATGTGCATTGGAAAAACACAGAAAAACAGAGAAAAAAAGCCAAATCTGACCTCATTTCATACAAAACTCAAAAACCGGGCTGGGCAAAATTATTGGCACCCTCAACATAATATTTGGTTGAAGCCCTTTGGAATAAATAACTGAAATCAAGCACTTCCTATAACCATCAACAGGCTTGTTACGCCTCTCAACTGGAATTTCTGACCACTCTTCTTTTGCAAACTGCTCAAGGTCTCTCAGATTTGAAGGGCACCTTCTCCCAACAGCAATTTTGAGATCTCTCCATGAGTGTTCAATTGGATTTAGATCCGGACTCATTGCTGGCCACTTCAGAACTCTCCAGGGCTTTGTATTCAACCATTTCTGGGTGCTTTTAGAGGTATGTTTGAGGTCATTGTCCTGCTGGAACACCCATGACCTCTGACGCAGATCCAGCTTTCTGACACTTGGCCTTACATTGCGCCCCAACATCTTTTGGAAGCCTTCAGATTTCATGATGCCTTGCACACAGTCAAGGCATCCAGTGCCAGAGGCAGCAAAACATCCCCAAAACATCTTAGAACCTCCACCATATTTGACTGTAGGTACTGTGTTCTTTTCTTCGTAGGCCTCATTCTGTTTTCTGTAAACAGTAGAATGATGAGCTTTACCAAAAAGCTCTACCTTGGTCTCATCTGTCCACAAGACGTTTGCCGAGAAGGATTTTAGCTTCCTCATGTACATTTTGGCATACTCCAGTCTGGCTTTTTTATGTTTCTGTGTCAGCCGTGGGGTCCTCCTGGCTCTCCTGCTATAGCGTTTCATTTCGTTCAAATGTTGACAGATAGTTTGAGCTGACACTGTTGCACCCTGAGTCTGCAGAACAACTTGAATATGTTTTGAAGTTGATTGGGGCTGTTTATCCACCATTCGGACTATCCTTCGTTGCAGTCTTTTGTCAATTTTTTTCATCCGTCCACGTCCAGGGAGATTAGCTACAGTGCCATGTGTTGTGAACTTCTTGATTATGTGGCGCACAGTGGACAAAGGAACATGAAGATCTCTGGAGATGGACTTGTAGCCTTGAGATTGTTGATATTTTTTCACAATTTTTGTTCTCAAGTCCTCAGACAATTCTCTGCTCTTCTTTCTGTTCTCCATGCTTAGTGTGGCACACTCAGACACACAACATAAAGGCGGAGTCACCTTTTCTCCATTTTAACTGGCTTCAGGTGTTATTGCTGTATTGCCAGCACCTGTTTCTTGCCACAGATGAGTTCAAACAAGCATCATATGTTTGAAATAAAATGATTTACCCACAATTCTGAAAAGGTGCCAATAATTTTATCTGGCCCATTTTTGGAGTTCTGTGTGACATGATGTCAGATTTGGCTTTTTTTCTCTGTTTTTTTGTGTTATGCCAATGCACAAAAAGGAAATAAACATGTGTATACTAAAACATTTGTAATTGCAACAATTTTCTGGGAGAAATGGTACATTTTCTGGGAAAATTCCAGGGACGCTGATAATTTCGGCCATGACTTATATCTATATATATATCAATATATCTATATATATATATATATCTATATATCTATATATATATATATATATACACACAGTATACACACACACACACTCACCTAAATGATTATTAGGAACACCATACTAATACGGTGTTTGACCCCCTTTCGCCTTCAGAACTGCTTTAATTCTAAGTGGCATTGATTCAACAAGGTGCTGAAAGCATTCTTTAGAAATGTTGGCCCATATTGATAGGATAGCATCTTGCAGTTGGAGATTTGTGGGATGCACATCCAGGGCACGAAGCTCCCGTTCCACCACATCCCAAAGATGCTCTATTGGGTTGAGATCTGGTGACTGTGGGGGCCATTTTAGTACAGTGAACTCATTGTCATGTTCAAGAAACCAATTTGAAATGATTCGAGCTTTGTGACATGGTGCATTATCCTGCTGGAAGTAGCCATCAGAGGATGGGTACATGGTGGTCATGAAGGGATGGACATGGTCAGAAACAATGCTCAGGTAGCCCGTGGCATTTAAACGATGCCCAATTGGCACTAACGGGCCTAAAGTGTGCAAAAAAAAAAAACATCCCCCACACCATTACACCACCACCACCACCAGCCTGCACAGTGGTAACAAGGCATGATGGATCCATGTTCTCATTCTGTTTACGCCAAAGTCTGACTCTACCATTTGAATGTCTCAACAGAAATCGAGACTCATCAGACCAGGCAACATTTTTCCAGTCTTCAACTGTCCAATTTTGGTGAGCTCGTGCAAATTGTAGCCTCTTTTTCCTATTTGTAGTGGAGATGAGTGGTACCCGGTGGGGTCTTCTGCTGTTGTAGCCCATCCGCCTCAAGGTTGTGCGTGTTGTGGCTTCACAAATGCTTTGCTGCATACCTCGGTTGTAACGAGTGGTTATTTCAGTCAAAGTTGCCATTCTATCAGCTTGAATCAGTCGGCCCATTCTCCTCTGACCTCTAGCATCAACAAGGCATTTTCGCCCACAGGACTGCCGCATACTGGATGTTTTTCCCTTTTCACACCATTCTTTGTAAACCCTAGAAATGGTTGTGCGTGAAAATCCCAGTAACTCAGCAGATTGTGAAATACTCAGACCGGCCCGTCTGGCACCAACAACCATGCCATGCTCAAAATTGCTTAAATCACCTTTCTTTCCCATTCTGACATTCAGTTTGGAGTTCAGGAGATTGTCTTGACCAGGACCACACCCCTAATTGCATTGAAGCAACTGCCATGTGATTGGTTGATTAGATAATTGCATTAATGAGAAATTGAACAGGTGTTCCTAATAATCCTTTAGGTGAGTGTATATACAGTATCTATCTATCTCTATATATATATATATATATATATCTATACTAATAAACGGCAAAGCCCTCACTCACTCACTCACTCACTCACTCACTCACTCACTCACTCACTCACTCACTCATCACTAATTCTCCAACTTCCCGTGTAGGTAGAAGGCTGAAATTTGGCAGGCTTATTCCTTACAGCTTCCTTACAAAAGTTGGGCAGGTTTCATTTCGAAATTCTACGCGTAATGGTCATAACGGTCAACGACGTCCGCCATATTGAACTTTCTTATTCATGGCCCCATCTTCACGAAATTTGGTAGGCGGCTTCCCTGCGCTAACCGAAACCAATGTACATACTTATTTCGGTGGTATGACGCCACTGTCAGCCGCCATATTGAACTTTCCAACGTCACTAATTCTCCAACTTCCCGTGTAGGTAGAAGGCTGAAATTTGGCAGGCTTATTCCTTACAACTTCCTTACAAAAGTTGGGCAGGTTTCATTTCGAAATTCTACGCGTAATGGTCATAACTGGAAGCTGTTTTTCTCCATTTACTGTAATGGAGATGAGCTTGAAACCCGTGGGGGCGGAGATTTGTCTGACATCATCACGCCTCCTACGTAATCACGCAGTACGTAGAAAACCAGGAAGAGGCCCAAAAAGCGCTGAAGAAAACATGCATTATATAATTGAGAAGGCAGCGATACAATAAGAAGCGAGCGAGTGACATATACAACCATATTCATGAGTTCTGCTACTTCGGAAACAAAGCACGATGTAAACCTAAACTTTAAATTAAGTTCATAGACAGGCTGCCGCTGGCGTTTGTAATTTAGTGCCTGCCCATATAAGGCCGTCCGTCAGCGGCAATCCAATAGAAACACTGCCACTAAATATTCACGGGTGAAGGACTGTGCTTATGCAGAGGAAGATGAGATAGTCAGGGTGGTGTTTGGCACAAACTCAGCGAAACTGCGAGAGAAAGTTTTGTGCCGGGACTTAGGTAACATTAGATAGAGCCATGGACATAGCACGACATGGCACCAGCACAGCTGGGAAACTCCGATGCATGTACACCGAGCGGCTCACGTGAACTGACGCAGTGCACAGACAAAATACAACAGTTCCAAAGAGCGCTGAACAAAAACCGAATTACACAATTGAGAAGGCAGCAAAAAAATATGAAGCGTCTGATACATACAAGCATATTCATAAATGTAGCTACTGCAGAAACAAAGCACACGGTGCAAAAAGTGAATGTCCCGCTAAAGGAAGACAGTGTAAAAAAAAAACCCGTGCATGCAGTGTGTCACATCTCAGATAAAGAGGAAGACGAGCTGTTTATTGATGCAGTAAGAAACGAATCGATAAATGAAACCTCTTATCTTTACAATGATTGACAAACACGGAATGTAACTTGAACACAACACATCGTACAAATAAGACCCTGATTGAAACAAATAATGATAATCGAATCCTTGATGACAGCAACACTCAATAACACTCACAAAACAATTACTGTATATTGACAATCATGTTACATTATTTTTAAAATGTTCCCTTTTCTTTTTCATAGCTTCTTTAACACACTACGTCTCCGCTGCGAATATATCTATATATATATATACCCGAATCTACATACTCTGAAATAGATAAGCCACACACCGTGGCGCAATTGTAGAGGCTTTGCCTCTATCGCCTACATCCGAGGTTCGATTCCCGAGAGGGGATGTACTGAGTATGTACGCGTGCTTCTCGGTTCATTTTAACCTCGCATCTCCTTGGTTTGAGACGTATGAAAAAATATGCGGTTAACGCAGAATCATGTTACGTTATTTTTAAAATCTTTCCTTTTCTTAGCACAAGCACAGCTGAGAAGCTTCGATGCATGTACTCCATAACAAAAAATAACGCATTTAATCACACTTTCAATTCCAAGCAAAGGGGAACTTTTGTCAATGCATGATTTCCTGGTACATCGATTACACTGATGCACATATCACAGCTACAAAAATGTTAGAGTCGGAATGAAGCGCGTTCCTACGCCTGATCGGAGGAAAATTTCATTTCAAAAAACTACCCGAGCGAAGCCTTGATAAAAGCATGGTTTTGTGCACACTGAAAAGCAAGCAAAATTAGATGCATTACAGAAAGCGGACTTTGTGGCTCTTACTGGGGATCATTGGACTTCCGTGACCGTTAGTAATTCTAATTACATCTAATTACAAAATGTTCAATGATCACACTGTTTTAGC
>JANRMT010062796.1:58276001-58388937 GCA_026402145.1 Polypterus bichir lapradei
GATTCAAGTCTGGGCTCTGGCTGGGCCACTCAAGGACATTCACAGAGTTGTCCTGAAGCCACTCCTTTCATATCTTGGCTGTGTGCTTAGGGTCGTTGTCCTGCTGAAAGATGAACCGTCGCCCCATTCTGAGGTGAAAAGCTCTCTGGAGTGGGTTTTCATCCAGGATGTCTCTTTACATTGCTGCAGTCATCTTTCCCTTTATCCTGATTAGTCTCCCAGTTCCTGTCGCTGAAAAACATCCTCACAGCATGATGCTGCCACCACCATGCTTCACTGTAGAGATGGTATTGGTCTGGTGATGAGCGGTGCCTGGTTTCCTCTAAACGTGACGCCTGGCATTCACACCAAAGAGTTCAATCTGAGTCTCATCAGACTAGATAATTTTGTTTCTCATGGTCTGAGAGTCCTTCAGGTGCCTTTTGGCAAACTCCAGGCGGGCTGCCATGTGCCTTTTACTAAGGAGTGGTTTCTGTTTGGCCACTCTACCATACAGGCCTTATTGGTGGATTGCTGCAGAGATGGTTGTCCTTCTGGAAGGTTCTCCTCTCTCCACAGAGGACCTCTGGAGCTCTGACAGAGTGACCATTGGGTTCTTGGTCATCTCCCTGACTAAGGCCCTTCTCCCCCGATCGCTCAGTTTAGATGGCCAGCCAGCTCTAGGAAGAATCCTGGTGGTTTCAAACCTCTTCCACTTACGGATGATGGAGGCCACTGTGCTCATTGGGACCTTCAAAGCAGCAGAAATTTTTCTGTAACCTTCCTCAGATTTGTGCCTTGAGACAATCTTGTCTTGGAGGTCTACAGACAATTCCTTTGACTTCATGCTTGGTTTGTGCTCTGACATGAACTGTCAACTGTGGGGTCTTATATAGACAGGTGTGTGCCGTTCCAAATCATGTCCAATCAACTGAATTTACCACAGGTGGACTCCAATTAAGCTGCAGAAACATCTCAAGGATGATCAGGGGAAACAGGATGCACCTGAACTCAATTTTGAGCTTCATGGCAAAGGCTGTGAATACTTATGTACATGTGCTTTCTCAATTTTTTTATTTTTAATAAATTTGCAAAAATGTCAAGTAAACTTTTTTCATGTTGTCATTATGGGGTGTTGTGTGTAGAATTCTGAGGAAAAAAATGAATTTAATCCATTTTGGAATAAGGCTGTAACATAACAAAATGTGGAAAAAGTGATACGCTGTGAATACTTTCCGGATGCACTGTATATTTTATATATATATATATATTGTGGACACTGGCCCGGACACAGACAGACGGACAGCATATTTCACCCAACACACTGTTTATTTATAAAGTATTTGCAAACTGTGCACTCACACCCCAGTGCCTCTTGCACCGATTCCCCCAAGTCCAGGCCTCACAGTCTCTGTGCCTTTCTCTCCTGGCCGCCTCCAGTCCTCACTCCAGCTCCGTCCTCTTCCACCCGACTTCTGCTGCTCACTGAAGGGAGGCGGCCCCTTATATATGCTTCCCGGACGAGCACCAGGTGTTCCCGGCATTCTTCCCTTGGCCATGCCCCAGCGTGGCGGAAGTGCCGGCTGTCCTCCCGGCAGCTCTCCGGGTGTCCTCCAAAGCCTTCCTGGTGTGGCGGAAGTGCCGGGCTCCCGGGATAATCAGGCACTGGGGCGCCGCCTGGTGGTGGCCACGGGTCCCTACAGGGCTGGGCTTCCAAGCCCTCTACCCGAGGCCCCCAACATAACCAGGACGAACGCCCCCTCGCGGTCTGGAGGAGGTACAAGCCCTCCTCCGGTCCTCCTGGGCATCACATACCTGTATATAGTACATAGTTTACTGACAAATAATGCAAAAAAGTCCCCGACACGTGTTTCGCCCTTATTTGGGCTCATCAGGCGTACACGCTCCACTGCTTCCCTTGCAGGGAGCAAACCTCGAACCTACCAGGTAACGCATGTGGTACCAGTCGGCAAACATCCGCCACGGGGCCTTCTTCAGTTGCGAGAATCAGATCATAGAATGTGATAGAATTTAACCACAGAACACGGATACTATGAATGTAATTACCATGATCTCCAGGCTGTCAAATAAACAAACCACACGCTGTGGCGCAGTGTAAAGGGACTTCGTCTCTGACGCTGATGTCCGAGGTTCGATATACATATATACATACTGCCATACTGGGGTCCTTGTAAACATGCTAATGCAGCATGAGCACAAAGGAATATGAAAATATACAAATTATATGAATCACAGAAAGAGATGCATGAAGCAAGAGATATAATTGGATTGTCACCGTAACCAACTGGCCTTTCCTTTTCTATTTTAGTAGTGATGCCAGGAAGAGAGATCTTATAGAAACTGGAACCTCGAAATGCAATAAAAGACAAACCAATGCCAACTTTTGACAACTTACTTTTTCTCTCATGAAATAAACCCAAATACAAACATAAACAAAAATTCCTTTGAGCATGATAAAATGTTCCCTTTAAAGTTAAGAGGACAATATGTATTTTCAAATGAAAATCCATATTAAATATTAATATCTCTAAAATGGGCCTTCCCATACACATACCATATTCTGGGCACCCACAATGCAGGGCAGTGACTGTTGACAGGTTTACCCCTGCCCTATTAATACATACTCTACAACATAAATAAGAAGCAAATATCAGCTTCTGTCTAACCTGAATATGAAAAGGACTTGCATAATTGTGGTGAGGAAGGAATCAACTGTATGTATATAATATAGGAGAAAGGTGAGGCTGTAAGATGCCCTTAAAGATCATGCTGCTTCTAGCAATACATACAATTATCAAAACAGTGTGTTTGAACTTATAATTGAATATAATGCTTAAAAAGGGATGGGGAAAGAGAGAACAGTATGCTACTACATGTCAACTGGCAGAAGTTACATTGTCTGGTAACTGCAGCAGGCAGAACTCCCTACTACTTACCGAAGTGGACAACTGGATTGGGACAACTGTCCTTTTAATTTAAAGCTGTGGTCTTCAACTGTAGGTACATCTGGGGTTACTAGATGGGGCACAGGGAGAACAGCTCCAGGGTTTTACAATTCCGTTCCTAACCCTGGAAATAAACACTGTCAGGTACAGGTGCAAGTAGTTCCAGGATGAATCTCTTCACAAACAAGGTATATATGCATTTGCCACATGAAATTGTGTTCTAAACTTAAGCGTTTTCTATAAATTTAAAAAAATATTTTGCCCACAATGCTGCTTTACAATGGAATCTAATGAGGCACCACTGGAAAATGCAATACTAGAAACTTAACAATAAAGAAGCAAAATTTTAGTATAAGAAAATATGCCTCTGGTGTTTTTGACAACAAACTTAATCCATAAATAATCATTTTACTGTATATTCCTGGTACTATTTTTCTTATGGTAAGCATACATTTTCTAATCATTTGTGTAAAATTTCACATAAATACAGAAGTGAATCAAAATAAAATCAACCATGTGACACTAAAAGTTTACTGGTATTTCCTCCATATTCTTCAGACTGTACTGGTAGACACAGCAAACTTTCTTGTGATGGCAATGGCATGTGTGGATGTACCATCCTGGAGAAGCTGGGCTACCTGTTCAACCTGAATCAGCTGCAGGTACAGCCTCGCACTACCAGTAATGACAAAGGATACCAGCAGAATACAAAACTAGAGAAGAATCAGTCAGGAAGGATAAGGAGAGAGCAATTGTCTATGGATACCATCTGCAAAACCATTCCCTCTTTGGAGGTTGTTGCCTCACTAGTGCACCTTTTGTCACTTTCATTTGCAATGAAGCAAGTGAATTTGATTCATAATTGCTTATGCTTCCTAACTGGACAGATGGGTATCCCTGAAGCTTAACTGACTTGGTGTTATACTGTGATGATTTAGTGTTCCCTTAATTTTTTGAGTAGTATTTTTTTTTTTTAATTTAAAGAAAATGTTTAACTTCAAAACATACATTCATGTGGCAAATGCATTTATACCATGTTTGTGAAGAAATAAAGTTTACTTGAAAAGTACAGAATTTTAAGTGCCCCTTCTAGTTATTGCCTTGTTTAGCTTGGACATAGGCAGGAGAAAGAATGATTAAGAGCTTAACTAGTAAGAAGAAGAAGAGTCATAAGAAAGGAGGTTTGCATGTAGAGCACTAAACAATGTACACTTAAGCAGGAAAGTAGATCAGCAACACCACCACAATAAAAAGGGCAAAAACGTGCATTAGGAAGTATATAGGGTTGTTTGTTTCTTTTAAATGTGTACATTTTGCCTCCCACAACATGTTTCCTTCTATGTATTATTATTATTATAAAAACCTTCCAGTTTTGTTATTACAGCTTCCATGACATTATTTGGCATATGAGACAGCTCAGGAGTGCCCATAATGGTCACACAGCGTACTAATTTTTTAGCTTCGCTTTTATGACACCGACTTAAAAAAATTCACAATCAAAAGGAGACAAGTCTTTAAGACTAAAAGTGATGAAAAGTAGGCACTACCACTGAAAACAGGTTTCCAACATAATAAAAACGGCACTACTCTATGGAGGCTTATCTTCTCTAGAGAAACACAGGATTAATAGAGGAGACTGGAATTAACAGAACAACACAATTAAGCAGCACTATGATAAAAATACAGAATACTTCTTCTTTCGGCTGCTCCCGTTAGGGGTTGCCACAGCAGATCATCTTTTGTCCGCATATTGATTTGGCAAAATTTTACACCAGATGCCCTTCCTGACATAATCCTCTCCTTTTATCCGGGCTTGGGACCGGCAAGAAGAAACACACTGGTTTGTGCATCCCCTGTAGCTGGGTTCATGTGTATATATGCATATAAAATGCATATAAAAAGACAGGATACAAAATTCAGATTTGCTGACTTGCTACAAGTGTGCTTTGAGCAGAAAGCATATTGTCATGCCATGGTTTGTGGGCAGCAATGACCATCTCGTGTCAAAATTCTTGTAAAAGGGAACTACATATACCATTGACTAAGAGGCAGACACTGCTTAAGTTTTTCATTTTAAAGTGAACAATATGGTTTAAGAAGCACGAATGAGGCATGAATTTTGCAGAAGGTTACACTGTATCAAGACAAGAGAATTCAGTGGGTAGAGACACATTGTGGCTGGCCACTATTTATAAACAGATCTATCAAACAGCAGTGCCAAAAAAACAACATAAAAATTGTAATAGCCATAATCACAAGAGGATCAAAATGCTTTAATAAAAGAGGAAATTACGAATAATTGTTTACCAGTTTAAAAAATTATTTAACTTGAGCACCCTGTATCTACAGTACTGTAGTCAGAAAAGCAACATGAGATAACATACTTAAGATTTGATTTACAAACATTACTATCTCATTAATATTTTACCTGGTCAAAATGTTCTACTTGAACGAAAGTTGAGAAGAGCACCTGGTCAACTGCAGCAAAGCTGGTCTGATTCACAAAGATTTGCACAGTACGACTCATTTGGACTGCTATACAACAGCTTGAGGGCAGAATAGACATGAAGGGATTAATGCATCTGCAAAACATTGGCATAAGCTAAGATGTATTGAGTATCAGGCACTGCACAATTGCTGAAGGAACTAAATCTGGTTTGCAAGATGATCCACTTTAGGATTCTTCAAACTGGCCCAGGCTGAAGCACAGGGCTATCACCAAAAAAAAAAAAAAAAAAAAAAACCCAAGGCAAGACAAAAACCGCAGTCAAAAATATTTTAACACAAGGAGCATATGAAATCTAAGGAAAACAGAAAATAAAGAATACTGACACTTCAGCAAAGTTAATCAAAAGAGCCTGTTTAAATATGTTCCAGGTTGCAAAAAGTCCTCTAGAAGAGTGATCCATAATTATGTTTGCAAAGCAACAGGAATCACAGTTTACTGACAGAGGTGTGATAAAGATCATATGCAGGTGTGAAGCATATTACATAAAATAAAAACTACAAAAATCTGTTTTTTAAATTCTCTGGAAAATTCTGTGTGTGAGACAATTTTTATTACCCACTTTGGTGCAACTTAGTTCTAATGTCACTGCAATGTCTATATAACATGAAGTTTTACATAATTCTTGATATGACATGTGAAGAAAAAAACAGGTTGCACAGCACTGGTCTGGTTATATAGTTACGTATTTTGGTATGTACTTATGATATTTCATTGATACCCAGGAAAGGGAGGGCTCCTAGATGGCTTAGTTCATTAGAACTATGACTTTGTTTATTATAAATTAACCGTGAGCCCAACAATGTTTACTGTATACCAATCCAGAAGCTTCAGTTTGTATTAACACCATTAATTCAGAATACTTTAAATTAGAACGTGGTAGTCACTAGATCTTGTTAAGAAATTAGATTCAACCATAACCTCATTTATTTGGAATGCAAAGTATCCACATATCCAAAGGGTGACCCTACAAAGACCTAAGGCAGAAGGCGGCATAGCTCTACCTAACTTTCAGTTTTATTACTGGGCAGCAAATATACAAGCTATAAAAACATGGACAGGGACACAAATAGATGAACATACACAGGCTTGGTCCACAAATAAAGTTATTGCCAACATACTAATAACCCAATTGTGCTTCACTCACTCAGAATATGGAACCAATGTAGATCGTATTTTAAGACAGAGAAGCTTTACCTGTGGCACCTCTTCACTAGAACCACCTTTTTCCACCCTCTCAAAATGTATGTAGATTTTAATGTCTGGAAAACATTTGGGATTAAATCACTTAGAGATCTGTACATAGACAACGTCTTTGCATCCTATGAACAATTACACTCCAAATTTAACTTTCCAGCAACACATTTCTTTCACTACCCTCAAATCAGAAACTTTGTTAAACAGAACCTGACCAATTTTCCTCACCTCCCACCTACCTATATGCTGGAAAAAATATTGATCAGTCTTGAGGACTCAGACAGCATTTCCTTAATATATAAAACCATTTTACAGTCCCTCCATTTCAAAGATCCAAGAGTACAATGGGAAAAGGGTCTCTCACTCAACATCTTAGAAAAGGAGTAGAAAGTAGCAATGCACAGAATTCACTTGTGCTCCATATCCGCAAAGCATAAACTTATTCAACTCAAAACTATATATCGAGCGCATCTCTCTCATTTAAAATTGTTCAAAATGTATCCAGTGCAAAATCCAACCTGTGAATGCTGCAATTGAGCGCCAGCCTCACTGGGCCACCTATTTTGGGCAGCAAGCACCAAATTAACATCATTCTGGACCAAAATCTTTAAATACCTTTCAGACAGCCTTGGCATCATAATCCCTCCTAATCCACTAACAGCTGTGGTACTCCCAGATGGGCTTAAAGTGGAAAAGGACAAACAAATTGTAATTGCTTTTACTACACTATTGGCATGTAGACTTATCTTGTTCAACTGGAAGAATCCTAACTCTCCTATTCCAAGTCAGTTGGTAACTGATGTTAAATACCATTTGAAACTGGAAAAAATCAAATTTGCACTCAGAGGATCTGTATAAAACTTATTCAGAACCTGGCAGGATCTAATCAATAACATTTTAGAATAAGCATTTAAATTGAGAAAGCAGGTTCTCTCCCCTCTTTTACTCCGTTTATCTTTATTCATTTATTAATGTACAGTATCTGTTTACTTATTTTTACTAGCTTTAAGTTTTACTCTGCTGGCCTAGGTCTTTCTCAGGGGTGTTTGAACCTTTTTTTGTAAAACTTATTTATCATTTGTATGGAATGCTATTTGATTTTAATAAAATCAATAAAATAAAATAAAAACTTAATTTGTGTCTCTATATTTATGTTGTATTGCTTAGTAAGTTACTGTTGTCTTTTTATACTTGTAATAATGTGTAACAGCTTTGAATCTGCACTCAGCAAAATTAGTATGCAAGATTAATTGAATTATTTCTATTTAGCATATATACACTTTGTTACAGATGACTACCTTATATCAATAAATAACCTCAATAAACTCAACTCAAAACACAAGTTTTAAAAAACAGAGTTTTGGAGTGTAAACAAAAAAGAGTGAGAGTGAGAATAAGATCTTCAAAAATCACTGAAGTTTGGCAATTAACAAAGGTATTTTTTGCCTTGAAAAGGTCTATAGACGACATTTCTAGTAAGTTAAATTCTAAAAAGTTAATTAGCCTCAGTGTCATCTTCCCTATATCACATATACCACTTACAGTAATTCTAAGTTACAGTACCAATAAAACACAGTCCAATTACACAAAATATAAACAACAATTATAACTAAACAAGGTTAATTTAAATTCTAATAAGCTAATTCATTGTTTTCACTACCAGCCTCGGTTTAATCTCCCCTATATGGCATACACCAATAAACACTTTTTTCAAATACCAACAAAACAATGGCCTTTCAAATGCATAGTATATAAAAACTCCATTGTAACCAAAAGTGCACAGCAATGGAACAGAAAAAAACAGCTCATTTTAATAAGAGAGGAGAACACTCATCCAACCACCCCAATTACATGACTCTTGACATTGCTTCAGTGTGGTATGAGTTTGTCTAGTACAGGTGGCCAGCGATCTGTGTTCCATGAAAACTGAAGCTGCCAGGCATCACCATTAATTCTGTACCACTTATGCAGTAACAATCTCCTTATGAGTCAGCAAGTAATGTCTCCATGTCAGATCTGAAAGCATCTTTTCTTTCATCTTTGCCAATCACATACTCCAAGGGAATACTAAGTAGTGGCAAGTAATAATGACTTCAAGTCCTAACAATCAAGCGGTTCTTTCAAAAGGCAATTTCCTGCGTGGATGGTTAAATTAAGTGCACTTATAACCAAGTCTAATGCAAGCTGATCATACATGAATGCGAAAGAGGCTGCCTAACTACATTGATCTGAAAACATATTTTTGAATATTTCTACTACACAACACATGCCATACTACCAGAAGTAAGACATCACCAGCTTGGTAGCTATTGTACGATGCCTGCCAAGAACCAAGTCATTTTCTTCAATTTCCTTATTGGTTTGTGTTTTAAGTTCTGAAAGACAGAATTCTTTAACATAGAACACAATGTCAAAAACATGTTTTTGTTTTCCCTCAAGTTATCCTAATTATCACCAGCCAATTCACTGTACATTGGTATAGAATTGGCAACTCACGAATATTAAACGGCTAGTTAAATTTTCACAGCTCAACAAAAATCATTGTTTTTCAATTGTACACAGTACATCTTATGGTAAACAATATATAATAATATTTAAATATACAATACAATGTATAGAGGCATAAAAGAAATTTGTTCAGGTTACCCTAGCATGCCAAAGATATGATTTAAATCCTGCAGTTCCAGATTCTTAGGCTTTAGCTACTTTCCCAGCTAAGCACTATAAATTGTTCTAAGTTTCATTTCTCTTTGTCTTGTCAAACAGAACTTAACAGAAAGTGTGATCAACTCCATTATGAGAAAGTTGGAGAAGAAATATCAATTATGTGGCAATGGAATACAGTGCATAGTACCGGTAGTTGTAACCAAAACAAATAATAGCTTAAGAAATGAAGGGTAGAAAGACAACTCAACAATAAGCAATGGTTACTGGAGAGGGGGCAGAGAGAGTGTGCTTAATTTTATCAAAGAGTGAGCAACATTCACAATACTAAGATTGAAATATAAACAAATATGAAAGACTCAATAATGAGGTGTCTTTTACATTAAACTTAATAATGCAACTTACAGTTAGCTACAAAACTGTAAATCAGCATCCAAGAGTGAAAAATAATATACTCACTTACATCCTTAAAGTTAAACATTCATCTCAAAATTATAGGGAACACATTTCTGTGGATGTCTTTGAACAGACCTGGGCACCGTATGGCTTGCGGGCTGAATGTAGCCCATGGTCTGGTTTTGTCTGGCCCTTGAAAGATGCGGACTGAACGTTCTTGACTGGGTGTGTCAGTCTGCATCACAACTAGATGTGACCGTGCAGATGCAGATCAAAATTGATATGTATGGGAAATTGAAGGAGATTGCACCAGAAAGGATGGGATATAAAAGAGGGAAACTGTGGGACAGTGCATCAAAGAAAGAGGTGATGAAGAGATTGTTCAATTTATATTGAATAAAGGAAGACACCTGTTCTTAATCTGTATCCTCTCTGCATTTTGTGCAAAGACACAACAAAAGTGAGTAGTAAAAAAACAAAACGTTGATACAGAAAACAGATCATTTAACAAGTCCTGGGATCCTATTTTATTATAAAGGTTAGCGGTAAAGCAATTTGTTTGGTATGCAAATAACATGCATTTAAAAATGCATTTAAAGACTACAACTTGAGCTGTCATTTGGAGACTAAGCATGCTGAAAAATACATAAATTTATCTGAAAAGGAGAAGGTGAGGACTGCAGAGGAATTGTTAGGTAAACTGCAAAAACAGCAGTTTTTTTTTTTTAAACAAAGCTTCATACAGCAAAGGAAGTCAAGTCAAGTTGGGGAGCATGCACCGGTACAGTGTGTTGCCGCACCCACTACACGACAAAACAACTCGGGATCCCGGTTGGGAACCCCCCAGGCAGACACGCAGTCCAATTCCACCCTCCGAAAATGACCATCTATCTGCCGCAGCCAGGTGTTATGTGGGCGACCCCTTGGCCTGGTTCAGCCACTCGGTCCCCAGCGATGAGGATCTTATGAGCTGGATCACCCTCTGGGAAACGCGCCACATAGCCATAGTGCCATAACTGACGCTCCCTCGCAATGCAGGTAATGTGCCTCATTCGGGACTCCATGAGCAACTGCTCATTCGATACAAAGTCAAACCAAAGGAACCCAAAGACTTTCCAGAGAGACACAGTACCAAAGGAATCCAGTCTTCGTTTCAGGTCACTGGATAGCGTCCATGTCTCGCAACCATATAGCAAGACAGGAAGCACCAGGACTCTAAGGATTTGAACCTTTGTCCTATTGCATAGATATCGGGAGTGCCACACACCCCTTTCCAGCGACCTCATGACCCCCCCATGCTCTCCCAATCCGTCTACTGACTTCATAGGAAGAGTCACCAGAGACATGACTGTCACTGCCAAGGTAAGTAAACCTCTCAACAAGGTTGACACTCTCTTCGCAAACAGGCACACTGCTGATGGCTGTGCCCAAGAGGTCATTAAAAGCCTGGAACATGGTTTTATCCAGGACACTTATAAACCCAAACACTCCGACTCCTCGCTCAGTCTCTCGAGTGTCCCGATCAGACCCTCCATTGACTCCACGAAGATCACAGCATCGTCAGCAAAATCAAGATACGTGAATCTTTCTTCACCAACAGATGCCCCACAGCCGCGGGACCCCCCCGACCTTGCCCAACACCCAGTCCATACAAACATTGAACAGAGTAGGAGCAAGAACACACCCCTGACAAATCCCAGAAGCAGCTGGGAAAAACGCAGAGGTTCTGCCTCCACTCTGCACAGCACTCACAGTACCAGTGCACTTGCCAGCCATGATATCCAGCAACCTCGAGGGGATCCCACAAACTCTCAGGATGTCCTACAGGGCAGTTCGATCAACTGAGCTGAACGCTTTACGAAAATCAACAAAGGCTGCAAAGAAACTCTGCCGATATTTGCGTTTGCGCTCCACGTGAATCCTCATTGCCAGGATACAGTTGATGGTAGACTTCTTAGGCATAAAACCAGACTGTTCCAGTTGCTGATAGCTATATACAAGCTCACAAAATTGCCAAAAGAAGCAAACCGTTTTCTGATAGAGAATTTGTTAAAGAGTGCTTATTGGAGTCAGCTGTAATCCTCTGCCTGGAGGATAAGGATGCATTTGAAAATCTGTCCCTTCCACGATGAACAGTTGCAAGACGGATTGAGGAAACTGCGGAGAATTTGGTGCTACAGCTGAAATGCACATTGGAAAATGTTGACTTCTTCTCCTTACCTTGGATGAGAGCTGTGATGTTCATCACACAGCGCAGCTGCTGATTTTGGTGAAAGGAATAATACTGTAAAAGACTTCAAAACAACAGATGAACTGGCTTCTACACAGTCAGTGAAAGGGACAACAACTGGTAAGGATTTGTTTTCTGAAGTCAGTATGTGCATGCAAACGTTAGTTGGTGTGACAACTGATGGTTCTCCTAATCTGACAGGTAAAAATGTTGGACCTTTAAAAAGAATGTAGGAAAAAGCGTCTGAAATTAATCCAGCCCAAAAAACTCATATTTTTACACTGTATTTTCACCAAGAAATGCTATGTAAATCAGTGCTGAAAATTAATCATGTGGTTGAAGTTGTAATAAATACTGTAAATTTCATCAGGGCTAGGGCATTAAATCACAGACATTTTGTTACACTGTTGGAGAAGACACAACTCTGGGCTACCACACAACTGTTAGGGGGCTAAGTTTGGGCAAAGTGCTCAAACAGGTCTGGGATCTGAAATCAGAGATTCAGGAGTTTTGTCAAATGAAAGGAAAATCCATCCCTGAACTATGCAGCACTGAATGGCTATCAGATTTAGCATTTGCTGTTGATGTGATTGCACTTATGAATGAAATGATTACAAAATTGCACACAACATGCACAGCCTAGTCATGGACTTCATGAAGAAGCTGCCGCTACTCTCTCAACAACTAAAGAGGAACACAATGACACACTTTCCCACACTGAGAGGGAGGAATCTATCTTCTGATCAGCTTAACAGACATGCAGCCATGTTCTGGGCACTGCATGGTGAGTATTCCAGGCTATCTGAAGACTTAAAAGCAGTGGAAACTGAAACTGTGCCCCCAGTGAGGTACAACTTGAACTTTCACTCTGATGCACTGGGGGCAGAACAGATAATCTCTCAGTGATGACCATTTGTCTACTCTACTGCAAACAGCAACATCAGGAATTATACCTGACTTCGCTGCAATAGTTGAAACTTATCAAAGACTTAATTTGTCCCACTAAGTTGACAAAGACACAGAGACACAACTGATAAAATACTTCATCAGTTAGTGTTTTGTCTTGGTAGAGTAATATTTTACTCTACTTTCCCCTTTTGCATTATTAAGATGTAGCCTTTGTCAGAATGCCTCAAATCTCGCAGACTTACCACTGTTTATAAGGTATTATACCATATAAAACTTCTCCCCACCTTCCCTTCTACATCTATAACCTCAGGCAATTAGGTGTAGTAAAAGACAAGCAGGAGTTAAGTTACAATTTAAACAATGTATTATTGATAATATTCATAAATAATAACAATATGCAAAGTACATTTGAATATTGGCAACCATACAACCTGATAAATGCTGATGTGTAGTTTCAGGTGGCACACAGACTTGTAGTTACTTAAAATGTCTCTAGTTAAGGCATCATTTGTGGTCAGTTTTCTTCAGAACAGGCCACATGCCTGTCTCAATATGGCTGTCGAGCTGTGCTCTTCATTGTCTTTTTCAGTTCATGGTGTGAGATGGTCTTTCGGTAGTTTGGTAAGAGAGAGAAAGAGCTGGGTAAAGTAAGCAAAAATGTATAGGTTTTCTGTCCAACCCCTAAAGCCAATAGGGCGTCGTGGTACTTAAAAGCCTTCTGATGCAAGCCAGTTACAAATAGCCATACTTCAGACCAATGGGGGAACAGAAAAAACATCTTCATACCTGCCCCCCAAACCATATATTAAGGTAAAGCTTGGCAGTTAGGCAGCCTGGCTCTGTGTGGGGGTTTGAGAGAGACTTTAGCAGAGAAACACTTACCAAACTTGTTTGAGGCACTTACCCCCAATCCTATCATAAAATTCAAAGAGACCCATTCCCAAGAGGGGGGAGGGGTAAACATGAATGCTTCTCACTAACATAAGGCTAATATTACATTGCTTTGCCTAAGTTGCAAATAAAGACATACAAAATATTTATCAAGTTGTATGCAAAATTTCACATTTCAACAGTTAGTAATACAGTAAAATGTATTTCTTATTTTGTTTTTTTTGTTTTACACAATCAGGATTTGTAGATTGTGTCAGAAAGCATGCTATACCATGAGCATGTTCTATCGTTCAATAACATGGTCTATATTGATTTTATTATGATGAAAAAAAAGAAATAACATGTTGATGTTTATGCTTATATTTACCGTAGTTGACAGAATGTGTTTGGCCCTCCTCAGCAAGCTGGTTTTCTCATGTGCCAAACCCCCCCCCGTTCATAAAAAATAGCTACCCCACCCCTGTCTTAGAACCTGGTGCCATTGAGGTCTCCTCTGCTGTATTACTTGTAAAAGGCAACCTTCATGGGAGTATGGTGACCGGGCATTCATCCCTCTTTGTGTTAATAATATCTTTAGCTCTATTAACAATATTTTTCCAAGCTTCAAATCTGCAACATTATCTAAGGACTGAATGAAATAATGTTTTGACAAACTTGCAGGTTGTGTGCCTAATTGATACTATAGCAACAACAACACTAATCAAATTATTGCTTGCAATACGTTTAAAGTGACGGCTTACTCTATCCTAATGATTAAGGTGCATCAATGTTAATGTTAAAAACTTTGGGAACAGTTAATTTATTCATTTGCCTGCTCTTCAGTTCAGAGGCCATGGGTAACCTTAAACAATTGATTATAACTGTGTGTATTTTAAATAACCTTCATATTAAATATTATTAAGTGGCTAACTTCATTTATAACATGTTTCTAATTTCTACATAATTTATATACAAAACTAATTGGCTAGGTCACCCTTCGAAAGGGAGTGTTTAGACCTACATAACTTGTCAGACACTGGAACCATTGAAACAGTTGATGCATCACTGTGTGACTCCAACCTGGTGACTGGCAAAAAAGAAAACAGGTGATATCTGCCTATGCAATGACCCAAAAGTTATGGCAGTTATCAAAAATGACCCCCTCCCCACTAATGATGATATCACTGCCCAGTTATATGGCTCCAGTTTATTTTATAGGTTAGGACTTCACCGTGGCTATTTACAAATTCCTGTACAAGCTGATAGCCAAGACCTTACAGCCTTTATCACCCATGCCAGTGTGTTTAGGTATACCAGAGTCCCATTCGGTCTTGGCACCACCCCCTAGCTCTTTTCTTTTCTGGGATTCCTAGGATGGTCCTTTATCGTGATTACACTGTAACAAAGCGTCCAACAGCAGCAATAAATGATGAATGGCTTCAAAAGGTGTTTAAGGTTTTAGCCAGTCACAACCTCAGGTTTCACCAATGTTCTCCTCTCTATGGGAGGTTGCCAAACTGCTGACAGTCTCCTACCACTTCATTCTAATGTGGAGGCATTACACAACCTCACCAGTGATCTCATTCCTTGAAATCGCTGCCTTATATTTCCAGTTTTACTCTAATATCAGGGTTCTACCATATCAGCTGTTCAATAATGATGCTACTTGGTCCTGGACATCTGCCTGCTCTGTGGTTATTAGACTTTAGAAGGACCCCATTAATTCACCACCTGCAGTGGCTTACTTTGACCCTTCAAGTCCCACTTTCTTTATTCAGAATGCTTCCAGTACAGAATGGAATGCTGTGTTCTCCTAACTACAGGGTGACACAGAAAAACGGGAACTTTTGAAAAACCCAATAAAAATAAAAGAAATCCAAAAAAAAAATTTTATTGACAGCAATTGAACCACTACAACTTGCCTTTTAAGAGACAGTAATCCAAATTATCAATGTCTGAAAATTACGTCCTGTAGATGGCGTCCTCCTGTACGTATGCAATTCTTCCAATCTGCTGTTGAGGTTCCCCATTGATCGCTGTAACACCTCAGCTGGGATACCACGAATTTCATCTTTAATTCGTGTAGACCCGACTCTTAAGGTAGCCCCACAAGAAAAAAATCACAAACGGACAAATCCGGTGATCTTGAGGGCCAGGGAATGTCACCGAATCTTGAGATGACACGGTTACCAAACAATTCTCGCACAGCTGCCATTGATTGATTGCCTTGCAATTGATTACTAAATGGCGAGATTGTTTACACCTCAAGGTCCCTGTTCCACAGTGCTGCCAACTGCACATGGCTGCCACTACGCATTTCAAAAGTTCCCATTTTTTCTGTGTCTCCCTGTACAAACAAACTTAGTTTAACAGAATAAAAATATCCTGCAGTTCAGTGATTTTCCTTTGAACAATACCATGTGTATCTTCATGAGCATGCATTCACACTGCAGATTGAACGGCAGGTACTGACAGCTCTGCTGACAGCCTTAGTCATTGCACACTGAAACGGGACATATTTAGATGCATCATTCCTCAATTCATGCCTGTTTCCGTTCAGAAGCTGCAACAGGCCTTTGAAAACAACCATGTTCTCCCTCAAGTACATGTTTTAAATTGAAGAGACTTGCCCTAGTCTTGAGAGTTACCGAGTGAGGGCATAGTTCTTGTGCTGAAATGAATTGTGTATTGTCAATGAAAACTATAAAGTTGTTCCCAACTGCCTTCAAAAACATATCATGAACATGGTTCATGAGGGCATTTGGGCATTTTACAGTTTAAGCAGTGCCTCAAACAGCAGGTGTGGTGTCCTGTGATAGACAAGTGCATTAAAAACCCTTGAGAAAGGCTATATTGCTTGCCTTTTTACAAAAGTTGATTTATTTAATGAATAGATAGGAAGAACACACACTAGAATGACACAAAAAGAAAGAAATTAAAGAAAGAAAAACTTGGCAGGGACAGTAAAAGTGAGGCATTTTGCTGGCGTATGCCGTTGGTATGAAGGAACCCCAGTAGTGTTTCCTGACACACTTCTACTGAATAATTTGCTGGATGAAAGTTGTCAGTGTTAGTATGTCAGAGCGAGAATGTGCAACATTGTTCATAAAGGCACTCAGTTTTGTTTTAATTGTCTCCTTCACTATTACCCACGGGGGTTCCAGCGTGCGTCCCATAACTGAGTCTGTCCTTTTAATTAGTTTGTGGATTCAGTGTGCCTATCTTGAGGTGATGTTACCAGCCCAGAACACCACAGCCTAGAAAATCACACTGGCCATCATAGAGTTGTAGAATATGTGAAGGATGCCGTTACTCACATTAAAGGAACAGAGTCCCCTAACAAAAAAAAGAGCCTGATCTGCTCTTTCATATACAGTTCCTCTGTGTTATGAGAACAGTCCAGCCCTTCATTTATATATACCCCTAAGTACTTGTAGGAGTGGGCCACCTTTGCATACACTCCCTGAATAGTTACCGGACAGAGACTCTTTGGTGCCTCTAACTAACCCAGCTGGGCCTGAGGAGCTCCTGCAATTAAATATCTGTGGGGACTCAGGAACCCCATGGAATTCAACATCCTCTAGGTTTCACCATTGTGGTTCATGACCTATATTGAATGCGGCCTAAGGTGAAACCCACACTAGATTAATTACTGGAGTCTCTTTCTGACCGCTAGGAGACATCTTTGGCAAATGCCACAGACATTGGTATCCAGTTCACGTCATGCGAGTTGTCTTCTGACTTCAGTCTGGCGTAGATTAGTTCAAACTTTATAACAGGTCATTAAAAAAATTCCTTGAGTTTATTGTTTCATGTACTGAAAAATCAGAACTTAATCAAATCTGCATTAGAAAATAGAAAAGCCTTACTTTGATATTAACTTTGCATTGAAAAAAAATTTAAGTGAATGCTGACCAACCCCTCCACCCTTTCTACATCCCACTCAAACACTGTGAAATTTATCACAAAGTACCACCCAAAAGTATAAAGTGTGCTATCACTACACCCTATCCTATAATATACACACTATAATCATGCAACAGAAGCAGTCTGTGCTATGATTTACTCCAACCCTGTTAATGAATGACACTAACTTTTCCATAAAGTTTCTGAAACATGAGCCTTTGATTTTGAGATTTAAACACATGCAGAATTCTGACATTACAATTTATTTTTGATAACCATGTTTTTAATATTAGTATTCTGGAAAAAGAAACTGATTTTGTAAAGTCAGAGTTTTCAAAATAAGTTAAAAAAAAAATCAACAATAGTTTGAGAGACCATGTCGTTCTTCTCTTTTTTCATCTTCATTTTATTAATACTAAGACTTCGCTGTCATAGTCACAGTGAGACATTATGCAGATGTATTGCTGTTAGTATAAAGGAGACTCAGAAGCATTTGACACACTTCTGCTGAATAATTCATTGGATGAAAGTATTCAGTTTTAGTCTGTTGTGACGATGCAGGTTCAGCTCCACGCTCCCATCACTGTTTGGAAGCCCTTGAACCCAACACCGTCGATAATGTCACTGAGATGAGCTAGACAGTTGAGGCAACAACATAGCAAGGGGATGGTTCAAATGTGCAAAAGTGCTTTTATTAAAACAAGCAAGTGTCCATAAAGTGCAGTGATCCAAAGTTTTCATTAAATAATCCAATAAAACATGTGGGGGTTAAAAATACACACAAAAAAAAAAACCAATCCTTTAAAATCGAGGTTAAAACGTTCATACAGGAAGCAGTTTTTAAAACAAATGACAATGCCAAGCTCGGTGCTTCTTTCCTGTTAGCATTAGCGTCTCACCTGCTTCTCCAATACGGGCCCTTCAACAGGCGAGACGCTCTCTCTGCAGCTGCCCTTTTCTCCTACATCCATCCACACGAGACTGGAGACCTCCCGATCCCTGGCTTCGGTCTGGCACTCATCCCAGTCCCGAGACTTGGTTCACTTCCAACGGCCAGGACGCTCACGTTGGGGAATCCACCACCAAGCCTCTTGACTCCCGCTGCCTTTCCGGCCTTCCGCGGCCAGTCGCCTTTCCCTGGTCACTCCCGCTACCTGATCGCTCAGCGGGAGCAACTTCAACTACGACTCCTGGGTGTCGGCCTAAAACACCCAGGCTTCCTTGCAGGTGCCCACGAGCACTTGTTGGCTCGCTCACCCACACGCTCCGTGTGTCTCACTCTTGCATCGACTTGCTCGATCGCTCCCTGTAACCTCCGTCCTTTTCGTTCTCTTTTTTTTCTCTCCTCCCTCCCAACCGACTCACGCTTCTTTTTATATTGCGAGGGGCCATAGCAGCCGCAGCACATTAGCCACGGGAACAATCACGGATGTGGGCAGTCCCTCACCATGCACTAGGTGAGAAACGCCCACACCGCAGATTGCCCCGTGGTTTGCTATGGCCACCACGCCCCCTCACTAAGCCGCCGCGAGTGCGGTGATTATTTATTTAAAATCGGCCTTTGCTCAGCGAGCTGTGGACCCATAACACCACATATGTCAGAGAGATGATGTGCAGCATTGTTCCTAACGGCACTCAGTTTTGTTTTCATTCTCTCGTTCGCTACTATTTCTATGTGATCCACAGTGCATCCCATAACCAAGCTTGCCCTTTTAATAGCTTGTTGATTCAGTGGGCCTCTCTTGAAGTGATGTAACCAGTCTTTTATCTCCTAAGGGATAGAAGCCTGATCTGCCCTTTCTTATATATACTACACAAAACAAAGTCCATGAAACTTATGGAATATTGATCTGGTCAGTTAAGTAGCAGAAGGGGTTGTTAATCATTTTCAGCTACTGTGGTGTTAATGAAATGAACAACAGGTGCACTAGAGGGGCAACAATGAGATGTTCCCCAAAACAGGAATGGTTTAACAGGTGGAGGCCACTGACATTTTTCCCACCTCATCTTTTCTGACTGTTTTTTCATTAGTTTTTCATTTGGCTATGGTCAGTGTCACTACTGGTAGCATGAGGCGATACCTGGACACTAAAGAGGTTGCACAGGCAGTCCAACTTCTCCAGGATAGCACATCAACACGTGCCATTAGCAGGTTTGCTGTGTCTCCTTCATTACAATAATTATCATTCTTGGTAATCATTATTTGAATCTAAATATTAGATTAATTTGTATATGTTTTAATGAGCATTCCTTCTAAGGATTAGCCTGGGGCATGCAACTATTTTTTTCATGTGAGTAACAAAAAAAAAAAAGAAAACACACATATCATTATTACTGTATTGCATTTTTTACGTTAAATACCAAAAAATTAAATGAGCTAATAGTTTTAATAAAAAAGATTCTCTCTATTCAAAATCTCTCTGAATATTCAAATAGTTTCTCTTCTGAACTTTTCTGTCTTTAGTAAGTCATGAAGTTTTCCAAATACTCGACATCTAGATGAATTTTTGTATTTTGTTTTTATATTGTTTATTACGTTAAATCAACTTTCACAGTTTTACATATTGAAAAGTGAGAACAACTCTTTGAAGTGATCCTATTTAGTAAATGTAACCATATCTGAACATGTTCTTACAGGTCCAGTTTCAAATTTTTCCTTAATCAGTATCTTGAATCTCATTTAGTGATTTAAATGCATTCACACCTGCCTCTTCAGCTAAGACAGGTCCTTTGAATTTTGCCTTCTTAACAGATAAGCTGCAGAAAATTGTGTAAACAGACCTTAGCAACATCTCAACTCATCAGGAAAATGTTTTTCCAACCATCATCGGTACCCAGGTCCTCACAATGTTGCTCTAATAACCGTGGAATGAACTGCCGTAAAGAGTAGCTGCACCTTTTCGTTTGCACTGCAGGACTGATGCCCTGTTTGAGGTAAGCATGACCATCTGGTTTAATTTAACTTTGTTTTCCATATTAAACTGTTGAATAGCCCCAAGAATAGATTAACTGTCACATGCTGTTAATGTTATTATGCCTGTAAACACAGTAGTTTTATGTTTGAATTTGCTTTAAGATATAGAGAAAAGCCAAGCAAAATGACACCTTTTATTGGCTAACTAAAAAGATTACAATATGCAAGCTTTCGAGGCAACTCAGGCCCCTTCTTCACATTTTGCTTGGCTTTTCTCTAAATTCATAATGGCTAACACGGTACAACACCCTAGTACTTTAAGATATAGAATTAAACATTTTTAAACTAATTTGTCAGTTAATTCATCTACTATCAAAATGTGCTAAGCTGATTTCTGATTTAACACAATTTTAATTGATAAATATATGCACTTCTTACTTATTTGATATTTTCACATATTTGGCAGCATGATCTTGAATATCCTGGTCCATCAATACAGAAGAATTTATTTTCACAGCGAGCAAAAGGTTATCTATTAAAACTTTTTACCTCATCAGATGTCACTGGTTTTCACTGCATACATTCTTTTCTGCTTTAATCATTTTCTTCACCAAAACCTTTCAATTTAGTTTCCAGGTTTTGTGACTGAATCAATATGAGATTTCTGGTTCAAATTGACATGGTCTATTTTCCGGTTGCTCTGTGCTTTCCACGGCGTAAATTTGTTAAAAGATCCAGCCTTCAAACATATTTTGCAAATTACACCATCTGTCTTACTAGTTAAAAAATTTTTCCTAGAAGCATGTGCTACCCAGCGCTACACGATATGTCCATTTTAAAAAAACTTTCCAGTGTCAACCATTCTATTTTAACAACCAACATCATTTCTATGATTTACTATTTGAACTCTCTTCAGCTTTTCACTTGGATGCAATGGAAGTGACAATGAGACAAAAACATGACTGCTTTACATAACACAAATTTCAGGAAAATAATTTAAATGAGGTCAGGAATTTTTCATTTTTAGAGTATAATTTTCTTTGAAAAATTTCTTTGAAAGTCAGGTCTTTTAGAGAGCAACGGTCCTAAAACGTATTAGCGATTGCTAATACACTCAGCTCAGAAGAAACATTGGTTGTAACTATGATATGATATTGTGTTATTTACAAGTTATTTTCAGGAACAAAGATACTGTATATTTTTATGATGAATAAGTTTTTGTCTGCTTCTTATGTGATGTTCTGATCGGTCTTAAGCAATGTAATCTGATAAACTAAATTTTCAATTTAACTGAATGTAGTCAATCAATGACTGAATGATGAAATAAACAGGCTAAGAAAATTGGTAGATAACTGGCTAAAACCAAGCAATGAACTTTTCTTTTGACTCTCTATTTTTAATTTCTTCTCTTTATTAATGCACATACACATTACGCTGTGTCATAATTTAATAACAAGAAATGAAGAATTACTTTTAATCTAAATTTACCACCCATTTTCCTTTATGTGACATTACAAGTCATGACATTCCAAGTTATTCCAGGGGAAGATGTGTCACATTCTCACACCAATTTGAAAGTATTTTTTTTGTCTGGTATTAATTTACTATGAACAAAATACAATAAAATTTCTTTATTAATCCTAAGATCAGTAAGTATCAATAAAACATATTTGTTCAAAGATTCTTTATGAATGTATTGTTTTTTGTACACTATACAAACTATACAAATCCACATTTTCAGCAGCAACTCCTTCAGTGCCCTAAAGTTAAATTACCTTAGCATATCCTTAATTATGTTAATATGTTAATTGGTTATTAAGGGCAAAAAAACTGAAAGTATTTAGTGTCAAAATCTTGCAATAATAGATACAATCAGGAAGTAAGTTATGGTAATTACATACAGTACTATTAAAAAGTAACACATCCATTTATTTTAAAAATCTAATTCCTTAATTAATTTTATTGAAACAATGCTTATTTAGAAAATTTAAGGCTTTTCTCCCTTAGGCTGTTATAAAATGGGTTTGATTCAGGGCTAAGTTGCTATGTTGAAATCACTACTTACCCACTCTAGTACATTAAAATATACACATAACTCTAAAGCTTCCAAATGCTTCTTGATCTTATACAATGATTTTCAATTTTTAAATTATTTTACTTTGAAATTTGGCTGAAACTATTACATAGAACCCAAAAATACTTCAAGAAAAAAAAATCATGAATTAAAGTGGAAATTCACCCTTATTGTCATATGGGCTTATTGTCACATGTACAGTACTAGGCACAGTGTTGGTACTCTTTTTGAAAAAGAAATGGTTATGAAAAAAATAAACACACACATTTCAGAAAGCTTGAAATTGCCTCCTGCTTCCCAAAGAAAACCACTGAATGATAGAAACATTGTATTTTTAGTATCTGTATCATTTTTTCTCAAATCTGACTACTGTAATCATTTCTCCTTTTGTTTTATTTGAAACTGAAGGATGGCAACACAGATCTTCTGTTTTTACTTTATCCCTATCTGCAATATCCTCTGCCCTCAGAGCTCTTATTCCACCCACAAGCATTCACCATGACGTTCCAGTTACATCATCCTCTGTATTGCATACAACATGCCCAAACCATCTTGCCCTACTTCCAATTACTTTCTTCACAATACATATGACCCTTGGCATTTTGTGAACTTTATCATTAGTTTTTCTTTCTCTTAAACATATCCCCATTAGCCATCTCAGCATACACATTTCTGATATGATAAGCTGATGGATCAAGTTTCACACCCATTGAGCAGCACTTGTTGGAATACTATCTTATACTGTACAACTTAAGTTTTCTTAGCAATCTTTAATCAAATTGCAACTCCTCCTACTTCCTTTTATCCATCCTGCTCAAAATCTCTCTTTACTGCTGTTTCACAACACCTGTTGCCTTCAACACCAAGCCTAACTACTTGTCTGAGCTCTGATTTCCATCATCTCCTCCTTTACTGCACACCAAAATAGAGGTCTTTCTGGTATTTATTCTTAGTCCTCTGTGTTCTAGTGATATTAACAATTCATGTAAAATTTTGAAAATTAAAGAAGTAAAAAAATATGTACTGTGAGTGCAAACTTTTTTTTTTACCATATTCAAGGCTAATAGAAAAGGACCTTGTTTCATCCCACCTCCAACTAATGTAAAAGAAAATGGCCAAAAGAAGATATGATTGAATTATGCTTGTAACGGGTAGGTCTTTTTAACCACTAACATAAACACTGTATTACTTGTGATACTAACATTTCATACAAAAATTACAGCAGAGTATGTCGATTAATGTGTTGTTTCACTTTCAAAATTAGAGAAAAATCATGAAAAACACACAAAAATACTTGAAGTTAAAAATCAATGCAACAGATATAAAAACAGTTTCAAGTATTGACTCAACAGCTAATAAATGTTACAGTATATTGACCCACACATGAAACAGTGAACTTCACCATTAAATTTTTTTAATGAAGTAAACAAATAGTAGTTACTTTCAGTTAAACTTAAAAAAATGTGTAAGTCCTACTACTGGGTGGAACTTCTCAATACAGAAATAAGGTATTAACAACTAACATATAACATTAAAGGATGTCTAGATTTGACAAAGCATTGATTAATATGCAATGCATAGCATAAGTTTGAATTATTGTATTTATATTTTTTATGTCTTGCTTACTGTTTTCATTTTGTGGCTGTATCAATATTCCAAAATTCTATCTTGGTAATCATGTTAGGAACATGAAGTACTGTATGTACACCCACAGTCCTTAAACAAAAATGCATTTAAAAACTTACCCAAAATTGCATTAGAAGTTGATAAGTCTCTGAAAATCTCTTTTCAAATACTGATTTGGAGTTTACAAAAACATGAAAGAAAATCTAAATATTTAATTTTTCACAAACTTGGAATTTAGTTTTTCAATCATTTCTCGTTCTGCTCATGTTTTTTATATTTTTCTGTGGTGCAACAAAGTTACTCCTTTTTGCCTTACAAATGAGGCATTAAACTGATTAACAGCCAATGGCATTAACAGTGACAGACATAGTGTCAGACCAATGGAAGATTCAATTGTACCATAATAGAGAAGAATGTGCTAGATCAAAGAATAATTACACTATTCCAAAGAACTGTGAGACCCCAGGAGTTTATTTTGTAAAGTTTGTATTCCATTCCTTCATAGCCAAAGGGACACATTTTATGTTACTTTAATTTACTTTCTACCTATGGAAAAACTAAATCAGAATGACCAAAAAACTTTTACTTACGGTTCGTCTTCCCCTGTTAAGGATCATGATCAAGCTCTGGCTCAACAAATCAGACCAGTCCTGCCATATCCCAATGCAAATTATCAGGGGCCTCATGTATAAACGATGCGTACGCACAAAAATGTTGCATAAGAACGTTTCCACGTTCATATCGCGATGTATAAAACCTAAACTTGGCGTAAAGCCATGCACATTTCCATGGTAGCACATACCCTGTGCTACGCTCGGTTTTGCAGACTGGCGGCACCCAGCGTCAAAGCAGTGCTACTGTTCCTGTGTGGTTTATCTTTCTTTTTCAGATCTACATCCCTGACGCGGCTTTAGAAACAGTTTCATCACAAGAACTCTAAACGCACTCCATCAGTCCTTCAAGTGCTCCTTTTTAGAACTGTTTGTACTTATAAGTACAATCACCTCACTGTAAACTTGCGATACAGTTATAATATTGCACAACCTGAGCCACTGAGCATATTTACATATGATGATGATATTTTTAAGATGAAATGCAGGAAAATATATTTATTATATTATACAGATAAAACTTTAACTACACGGTGCCGCAGCGCTAGCCAGGAGCTGGTGCTCCGTTCACAGATTGTTCCTACCTCGCGCTGTATTCTTGCTGCGGCTTGCATGACACTGGAAGGATAGATGGATAGAATAATTAAACATTATGAAGATATTTCAATGTTCCTTAAAAGTTTTGAACAATCTGCGTTCTAAGCTTATAGATGGCTCCAAATCTATTACAGAGTTGATTGTGTGGCAATTGGTTATTTGGAGAAAGAAAAGTAAGGACAGGAATTGGGGGTTAGTACGTTTGAAAGAGATAGTACTTCTGTAATAAAATATTTCACTGAAGGTCGCACATGGTGCAGCAAGCATCTTGCGTGAGACATGAATAATCACTGCACCACCGTGTTCCTATGTTTAATAACATGCTTTATTTCCTATCATCATGAAAATGTCACGTATACTTCTCAGTATTTTAATTATTCAGAGAGCTGTAAAATTACGAATGTAATGGATTCTGTGTCCTGTCAGAGGAACAGAAAGCCCAGAAGCACGTAGTGATTCACACACATAGAGCACATAGAAGATCAAATACAAAACAAAGCATTTAACGTGCTACTTTAGCTACGATGGGATTTGAGAAACTAGTAAATTAAACAATTTTAAGATGAAGTTTATGATGTTTTACTTTAATGACAAAATAAAACTACGTGATTAAAGTGGAAATTACGAGATTAAAGTTGACATTTCGTGCTTTTTTCCCCACTGTGTGCCTTTTTTTTCCTCTGTACCCTAATAAGCTTTCATATGACACTCAGATGGTGGGCTACTACTCACATTTTCACGGCGACTTTGATATGTGACAACTTCTTTTTTATTTCGGGCACTGTGCAACTTTGTGAACTTTTGAGTTTCTCTGACACGCTATGTCACTTGATCAACTTCCTGTTGCTGTTGTATACCACTGTTTAAACCAACAAATTAGTATGTTCTTCTTTGCCTTCACTTGGTATTCACTGAAATGCTTCTATTTTCCCTCATATATTTGCCAATGTCTTTTCACAGAAGGCTGATCTTAAGGGCTATTTATATTGATTTGCATATTCAAAGAGGCGTAATTCTGGGATGAGACGGGGCGGGACAGCAGGCACGTGCATGTGCGTTACTTTTCACGCTGACCAGGATTTATGTAGCGGAAGAACGTGGAAGATGGCGAACGCACAGATTTATGCATCTAGATTTTTTTGTGCGTAAGCACATTTTCTCTTTTGTGCTTACGTCATGTTATAGTGCGAATTCTACGCACGCCATTATGCATGAGACCCCAGGTCAGCTGGCAAATAAGATGTTTCCTATATAATGCCATGGGAGGGGCATATGGTCTAATATGTGAACCATAGATACGTTATCATCTGTGGGATGAACCCAGAGGGAAACTTCACTGGATCTCAGTCCAAAATGAACAGCAGTTATACCCTGCATTTTCCAAGATTGCTCATTCCTCATCCTGTTGCATATAGTGAGCACAAGAACCACCATTTGGATACCTACGTCTGCATTATATTTATTCAATCAGTTTGTCAACGTTAGGGGTGAAGATGAAAACATACATCTACCTTTACATAAATGAATGTATACATATGTATTTCTAATGCATGCATATATTAAAATTGTAACAAAAATTCAATAACATGCGCATTTATAAAACCAAGACTGGTATCAATGAAGACCACATAAAAAGTAACAGACATGAATGCACAAATACAAGATGAAAACAGTCAGACTAGAAAGACTATCTTGAAAAAAAGTGCTTCTTTTTCAGAAAACCATCAGTCTTTATTTCAAATAATCCAGTTTAATGGTATGGGTCCATACAGCAAAACTCTGACTATTCTCCCAACAAATAGAAAGGAAGTGGATATCTCCCCTTTAGAACTACGAGTTCTGGTAACATGAGAAAGTTTACAGCAAGACTTGATTTTTTTCCCAGAATATTGGTGACAACAAAAAAATGAGAAAGCCAAGAGGATCCCCCTTTGCACTTAGTAAGAGTAACATATTATGTAAAATTGAATTTTTTTGATACTCGACTTGTACATGAGTAGATGAATTTTAAAGAGTCAAATGTTATATAGACCCTAGACTTCACACTTTAGTCTGTGCGTGTTGTGTATAAATTTGTTGGCAAGTTCTGCTCCACCACTACTAAATTTTCCAACAGTGGAAGCAAAAGTAAGGCAATGGATTTTTGTCAGGGTACCACCTTTACCACCTTCTCTCCTCAGTGGCAGTTTTGTGTTTGATCTCTAGATATGAGTATAATATGTATCTATACACTTTTATATATAATTGTAAAGGAGTGCTTAGCTGCCAAAAAATTGCTTGAAATGAGGACACGACTAAAGAGGCAGTGGGCAAAAGCAGTTTCAGAATTCAAACTCCACAAAAAGAGGCTCACTGGCATTCTGAGAAAGAGAAAGTGCAAGTCAGCAGAGCCGCAGAGGAAGACAGGTGCCTTAGGGCAGCGGTTCCCAAACTGTGGTATGCGGAGCCTTTTCAGGTGGTACGCATCGCGGTCCCTGAAATTTAATTTATCTGTGCAAAACCCTTTATGACAAGCCTGTTGTGAGCAAAAACCAATGAAACTGTTTAAATACAATAATACATGCATTCCCAAATTTAGTGTGGTGTGAAATTTCATCATCTGAATAAATAAAACCTATTATTCGAATCAGTACTTAGTTCATTTAACGCTACCATAATTCCATTTCGCGGAAGTCAACTTCTACTTCTTTACTGTTTGAGCTTTTGGTCACTAGATGAAAGCACAATGCCGACACTATTTAGTCTTCGGTAACTCTGCCTCACAGAAACCGCTCGCATTTGTTGTTATATGTGCACTGCCGCTGTATCGCATCGTAGTCACTAGATCTAAGCACAAAGCCGATACCATTTCCTCTTCGGTAACTGCGTCACATACAGGCCGAAGTAAGGATTTAGTTTCGGGGCGGAATTTATCAATTTATGTACATGCACAAATTTTTTCATTAATTTTATGCATAATTTCTTACAATTCTTTAACTTTTATTAAGATTTCGGGGCAGTTTAGACCCGAACTCCCCCCCCTTACAGCTCTCCCTCCTTTTCAACAAGGTGCGGGTGGTACGCAACACAACTCACTTAACCTCAGGTGGTACTTGACGTCCAAAAGTTTGGGAGCCCCTGCCTTAGGGGATAGTAGCCCTGACATGCGTTACAGAAGATGGTGTTCACTTGGTCATATTATTTCAGGTTGAAAGAGACGGAGCAAAAAGATACTTGCTGTAAAATGATTTATTTATTGTAAATCACTTACTTGGTACAATATTAATTACTTGTTTTTTCACTTCACTCACAGAAGACCTGGCAAGGTGGAGGACAAAAACTTCAGTCTAGAAGGAAACAGAACTGCTGCAGACATAGCACCAACCTACTGTCATATATTAAACATCAATCTATTCAAGGTACAACTACATGTAATTGTCATATCTTTGAAGAAAAGAAAAAAGCATTCTGTTTTCCTCAAGACTTTGCACTTGATTTGGATTGATAAATCTATTGCATGGGTAATATATACCTAAACTCAAAACACATTTTTATGAAATAATATGACAATTATAATAAATATGAAAAATTATTAATTTATAATGAAGAAATGGCTCTTTACAACCAAGATGTGGCAACGTTAAAAGTTTCATGTCCCTTGTTATCCTGAGTTGTAATCCATGAAAATCTAACTGAAGAAATTCCTCAACAGAAGTAAGGATAGGCACAAACAGATTTGTTGCTCAAGCATAACCTACTTTTTTATGATTACTACAGTAAAGATATATTTGCCTTCTTTCAACCTTCCTGCCATCCCCACCCATTTCAGGCATTTCTTCTTTTCCCGATGCCTTCTGGCTGCTATCCTGGAGACTGCAAACACTCGGTTACAAAAAACACAGAATCCCTAAAGCAACCCCAATGTATTACACAACTTGAAAAGTGTGTATAAGCATCTCAATAACATAAATTAAACTATAAATAATAAAAATAGTTCTAATATGAAATGAAAAATACAGCAATGCACTCATAATTCTCACAGGCAGAGAGAACTCATTGGCAGATGTTGCGCCTTTTACAACTCTGAACAAAGAGAGAAGGCCATTGTTTTTTTTCTTCTTGTTTTCTGGTCTCCGGTATTATATTACCAGTTGCAAACTATTTTTAGCTTAAGCTGCTTTCAGCCTTCAGGGCAATGAGGATTTACACTAGCCAGACCTAGAAAGCAACCACTGTTCACTACTTTAAAGTTCAGGAGTCACAGACACATATTTTCTCCACCCATCTTCTCTTTAAACAACATTTTCTAGCAAAAAATAAAAATAAATAAAATGATAGAAACCTCAGTGGAACAGAAACAGCAAACAAACATGAATGGAACGCACTGGCAACCTCTGAACAGAAGCATACTTCTCGATCTCCGGGCTGCACTGTCAGTCGGCCAATTCCAGAACAATAGCTTGGGTCAAATGCAATTCACATGGCATGTTTATTCTTCTGATAGCTGTGTTTGAGCTGCCATTACGTTTCCAGAGTAAACACAAGCAAAGGCCAGCCAGCACTTAATTTTCCCTCCATGAAAGTGAAGTTGTGTAACTGATCTTACAGCTGTCTATGGAGTACAGAATCCCCAGGCTGTCAAGAAGTTATAAGATCCAAAAGGAAAGGCCTATGGGGTTGCACAATACCTTCTGCCATCACAATTCCTTTGGTCATCAAGATCCAAGACATTTTGCAGCAGATTATTCAGAATAGGATATGCAAAGTCTCACTATCTGTACTGTATATATAATATAATATAATGTTGTCAATAAAATAAAATAGCAGGTGCAGCCAGCTGTTACAATGGCAACATACCTCAAATTTGACAATATCTGAACTCAAGTGGTTATTATTATTATTATAATTCTTATTGACTGACCAATGATAAACATATCCACTCAAACTGTGTTTTATAGTGCCTTTTACAATGAAAATAAACATACTGCAAGGTTGAATGTGCTTTCTACAGCAATCACCTTCCTTCACTCAGTAAGATCTACTTTTGTCTTAGTATTCCAACTAAGTATGTTTAGTTTAATTTATATTTCTTTACCTGCTTGTTATGTACAACGAATTAGTGAACTTGATGACCTGCCATCCCAATGAACCAAGAAAGTTTTAAAATATAAGTACATCACACAGTTAAATAAGAATCCACACTCTGATACAGGAAAAATAAGTAATATCTTACAAATGGCAAAATAAAGCTGTTTATAGCATTATTAAAAATATGCTGCAGTGTAATGAAATGCTTAACAACTGGCTGTGGATGAACAGACATACAGTGGAACCTCGGTTTGCGAGCATAATTCGTTCCGGAAATGTGCTCGCAGTCCAAAGCACTCGTATATCAAAGTGAATTTCCCCATAAGAAATAATGGAAACTCAGATGATTCGTTCCACAACCCAAAACTATTCATATAAAAATGATTAATACAAAATTAAAAATACATAAAACAAATTAACCTGCACTTTACCTTTGAAAAGAATCATGGCTGATGTGAGTGAGTTTCTAAACTCTTGTGGGATTCCACCCAACGGGAAGACACGCGGAAGAGAGTCCCAAAGCAACCACAGTCTCCCAGCACTGTAGCAGTTCGCCGTAAAAGCGTATCCAAAAAGATCGTGGACATGCTCTAAGCGCCTGCCGTCAATGGGTGATACAAGGAACGTTATAAATGCGCAGGGCACAGTACTGCTTGGCAACGACCCTGCTTGACTGCTGTGTCTGTGTATAGGAGAGTGGCAGATCCCGCTGCAATAAATAACCGCACTGTTGCTGTTTCAAGCTGAATAAAGCTGGTGTTGTTAAAGTACTGAGACTCAGCTTCGTGTTTTGGGGCACAAGATAGGGACTCGCATGTCACAGCACACATGCGCGCACACACACACACACACACAGAGTCACAATGCTGAAGTAAACAGTATATGCTCGTACAGATGTTGACTATATGAGTGAGGCACGCAGACTCAGACGGAGAATAGGAGACGATTGCCAGAGAGAGAGAGAGAGACGCGCACGCACAAGCGAGAGAAGAACCATCAGCTCAGTTGTGATCACATGACGCTCAGCAGACAAAGCGTATCCATACTACTCGTATTACAGGACCTCGCTCGTTTATCAAGTCAAAATTTATTAAAAATTTTAGCTCGTCTTGCAAAACACTCGTACACCAAGTTACTCGCAAACCAAGGTTCCACTGTATATACAAACAGTCTATGAGCAGAGACTAGGCCCAGTGGCCAAGTCAGAAAAAAAAATGTTAGCTTAATATAGAAATACAGGTGAGCTGCTATTTCACATTTAATGTAACATAACATTCTCAAGCCTACTTAATCTGATCTGGGTCATGAGGGGCTGGACGCTACCTTTGTAATACTGGGAAAATTGCGGGAAATAGCACTGGACACGGCATCTTTCCTTTGCAGTGCCCAGTCACAAACACACATATGCACACACACACTCACCTAGGGACTAATGTGGAAAGAGCAATTAACATAAAATACAGGATTTTGGGAATGTAGAAAGAAAATATTGTACACGGAGGAAAGAAAACACACACACAAGCCCAGGGAGAATGTGCAAACTCCACACAAACAATAACAAGAATGTAATTTGAAGGAAGAATGCAATTAATACAAAAACAGCCACAAGTTACTATTCAGTTTCTCTTTCTGTTGCTATTCCTCTGATGGGATACAAATGCCACTGTTCATCCTCTTTTTACTATTCCCAAAACAGAACTGCTTGTAAAATACTTCAGCTCAGGTATTAAAAAAACTTTTTTTCACTAAATGTCAGATCCTGCCACCATATCTCACAGTTCTTTGTCCACAGCATTTTAGTCTTGAAGGTAATTTAAACTATATTTATCACACACCAGTAACGACTCACTGCACTAATAAACTTGACTTGAGCATTCAGAGAGCCACGGTTGGGTATTATATATAAAGATTGGCTGTAGTAAAAAACTTATCTTTGAAATATTCCCAGAGCTCTTCTTCATTGCATCTTAGCTAGATTTTTGCAAATGCTTCTTAAAACACTGTTTAAGTGTAAATGGACCACCACATTACCACAGTTTAACAGGTTGTCAGACTATTATCTTATCCTATTTACTCATCCACATATGGCTCAGCTACAGTGACTTTCTTAATAATCCAGAAGCATCATAAAACCTTTGCGACAAAATTACAAAGGTAGACACAGTGTACCTCTCTGTTCCTCTGCTCCTGCTCCACAGGATTAGGACTGATTTCCTTCTTTTACAGGGCTGCAACTGAAACTTTTGACTCCTCTCCAGTAAAGCAAGGATACTGTTTTGATGCTTCTGATATTCAAAGAGTTTCTCTTCTGCTACATTAAAAATTCATAGCAAAAACTACTGTGATGTCAAAACTGTCAGGGGAATACGGTTTTGCTGCACTCAGAGTTCACAATCCATTACACAGGAGTTTAAAGGATCATGGGATGCTTTATGCTGACCTTTAATTTTAGGGATAACATGCTGTTGCTTCTTAATACAGGTATTCATAAGATTGTATTCTGCTGCCACTTACAAGCTGCCATGCTGCAACAGATCAACAGTTATGTTCAATGGTCATAAATTTCTATTCTACTCAAAAACATCACATCATTCTTTATATGATAAAAAATGCTGCTGCAGCTAAACATTACCTAACTTGCAAAATTCTTCCTTACGGTAGCTCAATGACAGTAATATGTAGGAGATTAGAAGTGAAATCGGTTATTATCATTTATGAATCAATGAAAAAACGCTGAGATGATAATTCATTTGCAGTATAAAATAACTGCTAGATCCACAAGTGATTATGTACAAACAGTGCAGTAATAAAAATTGAAAACAGTGTCCTGATCATCAAAATTCCTTCTACTTCACTGTATATAATATAACCGTTTACAACAACATTCTTAACAAAAACACATATTACTACATTTGGAATCAAAGCAGGTTAAACTCTTTCCTCAGGATCACACAGTGAAGAACTGGTGGTTTTACTTATTACCTATTTATTATCTAAAACATATACCTTTATAGAGTGAAGAAAGAATTGAAGTTTATTAACCTAAACAGAAATACAGTACATATGAATTTCCATGAATGCATATACCATTACACATACATTATAATATATTATATTCACACATCCTTATTAATTAAAAATCTTTATGTATATTCTTCAAGAATCAGCTACCCACTTTTTTTTCCTAGAACCTTTTTAAAAAAAAAAAAAAAAAAAAAAGTCACCCAACTCTGACATAAAAAACATTCCTTACAATGGAATGACTTTACCACCACATACCCTCATGTCTCTTTAAAGAGCTGCAACCTACATAATCCACATTTCCTGCTAAATTATTTACAATATATAAAATATAAAACATTTTCATAAAAGACCCAGGGGTCACTGGAGAAGCACTGACTAGTCAGGAGAAAATCCAACCCCCATTTTGGCAGAGATGATATAGCTTAAATTAAAGTGACCTCCTTTTCTGGCATCTGTACAAATGTACAAGTTCTATAAATGCTTATTTCGGACATAAGGATCTTGAAACATGAGTAATTTCATATTTAATGAGGGTTCATCACAAAGAGCCTGATTCTTTTAGACAGCAGTGGCCTAAAGCTTTAATCTTCTGACGTATTAATTCACTCAGATCACGAATGACCTAAGATTCACTACTTGATGCAGAGTGTGATTCTACAGCTTCACCTCGTTAAGTCTGGTCTTGTCATATCTCAAGAGGCCATGGTACTTGACTCTAAGTTTACTTCTCCAAGATTAATAACTTTGAGCATTTAAAAATACATATTCTCTGAGACTTTAAAAGCTTGCAGCAAAATGAAACATATGGTTGAAGTCATAGTTGACAAAAAGTAGAATGCAAAACTACTGGGAGTTTTAAATGCTAAATCAGTCTTTAATGAGGATGGTAACTTCATTACAGTGTGGGGATGATTTTGTCAAATTACAGATGTCTATGCCATTAGATGCAAGAGACCTGCCTTTTTTTCTCTAACAGTCTTAAATATTTAGTCATCTTTCATGATACGATTTGTTCCCACGACATTACAGGAATCAGCAGTGTCTCAAAGTGCAAACTGATTCTATCACATGCTAGACGGATGCACAGCTAGCACTGGAAAAAGACCCGATTAGTCTTAGTGACCTGCAGGTTTGTCACATCAGAGAATACAGTCATACCACAAAACAGTTCCCTTTTGTCAATGTAAAAAACTGCCTTGTCATATTAGTTACAACAGATTATAAAGGTGCAATAAACTACATAGTATAGCAGTCTACACCACTCACACAATTGAAATTCTTCATTAAGCACATAACCTCCCCCAGAGTGGGTTGGACAATATTTTCCTGAGGCCCTGTAACCTGAACTTGGAAAATCACATGGGTCTATGGCTTTAATATTTGATGTTTGAAACCATCAGATTTCAAAGGTCATTTGATCCATCTCCGACTCGGAACTGAACCCAAGGGGACAAGAAAATGTCACTATATTAATAAAGGTTCATACTACGATCATTTTTAAGTCGTTCGGAGGCAACAAGTTATTAAATAACCTTTTGTTAAAAAAGTGTACTCCAGATTTAGGTATACATATGTCTTCTCTACTGTCTCTTTTAGCAAAGACAAATAAAAGGTGGCAATATTAGTAACCTTTTTTAAATTTCTTCTAAAACTGCCACAATGGAAGGTTAAGTAATTTTCCATTAATCACTGTCAAGGACAGAACTATGGTTTCAAGTCCAGAACCTAGCAAGTTTCACAGCATAATTCATAATTTGCTTTTGCTATTAGCATGATTAGATTATTGAGGACGTATGGCTTGTGAAAGGATGGCAGCTACTGAAAATGAGTAAAGAGTGAAAAAACTTTGACATTTAATTACACATTTCTGAGGAGTGTGAAAGGAACAATGTAACTCCTCTTAATCTGATATTCTTTGTTTCACTACTAACAAATTCGTCAAAGCAATATGCACACAGATGATAATATTAGCCAGTACAAGGTGCAGTTTCTGCTACAAAATGATTGTAAGAGATTTTTTGACAAACCAGGGTACATTGCATTAAAGCTAACACTTTGCTGAGCTCACTTTACTCAGCGACAAATTACCAGCAGCATTAAATTCTACCAGAATGTAATCACAAGACAAAACAGTTAACATATTTCTTTGACCCTACATAGTGGTTTGTGAAATGTAGCTTCTATCTGACACAATTCAAGAATATGAATCCTTTACCCCTACCCCTCATTGACAGCATGTGTATTTATTGGATGAAAGTAATATGTCATTTTAATAAAAAATAGGAAATTTAATAAAGAAACTGCAGAGAAACACTGCATAACCAGCAAAAGGGTTAAAGTCAGCACCAGACCACTGGAGAGTCACAGTCTTTCCTGTCCAGCTGCTCTCAATTTCCTTTGCCTGCCACCCTGGAGGCTGTCTCTCCCAAACTCTGCCAAATTACAAATTGTCTTTTTAAAGTGCGCCACAAGAGTGACAACATTGAATCTCTCACTCCTTAAGAAATTAGGCCCTGTAAAACCCATAGTGTAAAAACCCTAATACATTTATCTTCTATTCCATGTTTTACTACATTTTCTAAATGTGAAATTATATAAAGAAATCTTTCCTATTTATAAACTTTCACTATTGAAATCTTGTAAATGCACTGCTCCAGGATAGAACTCCTTTCACAAGGATGCCACATACTACACAGCAATTCCAGATAACCTGATTACTATCAGAATCACCACGGAAGAAAGAAAAAAAGTTTAACATTCAACTAGAAAAACCAGAAAAGCTGCAATTGGGATTTTTTGCATCTTGGGTGTAGCACATGTCAGGGCTAGACTTTGGCTTTCTATTCCCCACAATGACATGAATAGTGTTTACTTGTTTAAAAGTAAGAAAATAATTATCAATTAGTGATTTTGCCGCTTGTTTCTAACGGAATCCCCTTGAGAACTCAGTTTACTACCATCAACCTCTCAGGCACTCTGTAAGGTCAGCCAGCTTTTTCTTTTTCTCACAGTAAATTCAATTCCAGAAAAACCACCACGTTCCTCCAATCCTCTTGAATTAGGTGGAGCATGGACATGGTTTTGCTGTATGTAGCCAATGCTACAGAAACAGGCACGAGAGACCCTTTTGAACCTAGAGTACTGCAGGCTTTGTATACCTCCCAAATGTCAGCTGATAGGCTTCATGCTTCTAAACTTCAATATATATATATATATATATATATATATATATATATATATATATACACACACATACATACAGTATATAAAAAAGGGGAAGGCACCTATTTCAAGCTTGAAGGAAGTTTTTATATCTTGCCACCTTTCTTGTGATGCCTTAAAATTGAAATATATTATTGGAGAGGGTAGATGGAAAAAGTCTAACACAGTGGCAGTTATTCTAGACTTAGAGATGTAAAGTGGCAAAGCATTGCCAAATGAAGACTGATTGTCCCTTTTACAGACTATGTGGAATATTAATAAGAATAAACTAAAACACTTCATGTAAAATTTGGGTATTGGACAAGTGCCTACTTAAACTTTAAATCACATCTTCCTTTAAGGGAGCTTTTGTTAGCATCCCCATAGTCATCTTAATGTTGCAAGGAGAAGGCAATCTGTAAATGGTAAAATAAAGCAGGGGTGCACTGAAATTGCAGAGAACCCTGTCTTGGCAACAATAAATACACAATACAAGCCTACTTAACACAGGAAGCTAGGTCACCTCAAACGTGCACAGGAGTTAATTTATTAGTATGTGTCATAGGTAGACTTGGCAAGAAAGCACCATATCTGAAATTAAACTGGGGGAAAGACGGTAGATCAATCTTTTCAGATCTACATCACTAACACAAAGAAACAATAAAGGATGCTACTTTGTATTACTTAATATGAACTGTAAGCATGATGGAGACTAAGGCCAAGAGTGGCATTGAGCTCATATACGACAGAGATAGTGCCTGACAAGGGCCAGATAAATAGAGTGAGAGGGAGAATAATAGAAAAACCCACCACGCCACCCATTGGAAATTGGAAAACACCTTGATAAACTAAGGGGTGGTAGGCAGTTTTTTTGCAAAATGACACTAAAGTGACCCTGTTAATTCACCTTATGCCCAACTCCTCACACACATTACTCACTTAGAAGTAAGCCTGTCAAATTAGCCAAAACTACTTCTATTAAAAATAAGTATATATTCAAATGTGTTCAAACTTGGCTAAATATTTTAGGTGCTACATACAAATTAACACCATGTGTGTTTTTCTTTTTATTTATTATTGTTAACATTTTTACATTTTTGCTTATAGTGTGTCTGGAAGATGTGAAGTTCACATAACTAGTTAAACATTCTAAAAAAAGCAGCAGCTTTCAAAGAAATGTGACACTTGTAAATACACCCCTTCACAAAAACAGGTTCGCTGGGCACACAAAGTGAGGAAATCAAAAGGAAAGCACAATGGGGCATAGTTCAGACTATCTCCCTGTACTTCACATGCCAAAAACAGAAAATCGCTGGCAATGCTTAATTATTAAACACAGCTATAATTCATTTTTTTTTTTTTTTTATAAATAAAATGCAGTCAATGGACTGTGCGATGTTAGTTGAATGCTGTAGGCGGGGCAAAGCATCAATAAACAACATGAGGGAATACACCAAACATTTTCTTTAATTCCTTCTTTGACGATATAGCAAAAAATCTAATACAGGTGACTTATGTTTTACTCCTCATTACACCCATGGTACTTTGGTGGTGCTCCGTCCTTGTCTGTCACTTTGTGTTTCGACCATGCAAAGTCATAACATACAGTATACAGTACACTGGAAGTGCTTCTGAATATCCGTCACAGTGTGTCATCTGATGTGACTCCAGATATTAGAACTACATCTGTGGATGTTACAGTTTGTTGATCACTGGTGCTCATATGGCTAAACAAGTAGACCGAAGGCAGAGGACCAGAGGCTGACGAACTGGTGCCCTGGTTCAATTCAGAAAGTAAAAAGACTACGGCAACCATTGCCTGGAATACCACAGGGATGATGTGTCCTTTCCCACTACTCTTCTTACTTTATGCAAACTACTGTACCTCTGGTGATTCGTCAGTCAAACTTCTTAAATTTGCAGATGACGTAACACTAACAGGCCTCATTTCAAACAATGATGAGTCCATATACAGAAAAGAGGTGGAAAATCTGACATTGCGGTACAGCCATAATAATTTAGAACTGAACATTAAAAAAATTCAGGAGATGATCATAGATTTCAGGCAACACTCTGCTGCTCATCTTTAAGTTGCCATAAATGGCTCAGTCATTGGGATGACAAAATCATTTATGTTTCTGGGCTCTGTGCTGTCACAAAACCATAAGAGGGTCAATAACATCACACACATTTTTAAGAAAACCCATCAGAGAATGTTCTTTGTGTGTCATCTGAGGAAATTCTGTCTCACTAAAGTAATATTGGTCCAATTCTACACATCCGTCAGAATCCATTCTGACCTCATATATAACTGTCTAGTTTGGTGCTGCCTCTGTTCATACCAAGGCCAATCTGTAAAGCATCATATGCTGTAACGTACCAGACATTGGAGTCCTATATGAATCCAGGGTAAGGGCCTCAAAGATCATTGCTGATTTGACTCACCCAGGGCATCATCTGATCCAAAGACTTCCCTCCAGCAAGCATCTTCGTGCAATGAAAGCTAAAACAACACATCACCTAAACAGTCTATTCTACATGTATTTATTCTTACTAAATCAGGTCTGAGCACTACTCAATATTTATATATACCTACCAATTAGACAGCTTGGACATTTTAATCATACTGTATGTATTTTGTTTTGTATTACCCTTATAAGCTGCATCATATTTTAAAATTTTAGATTTTATTTTCTTATATTTATCTTTTGTATTCTGTGTTGTCCTTGCATGTGCACCAATAATATCAAGACAAATTCCTAGTACACATTAGTGTACCTGGCTAATAATGTGAATTCTTATTCTGATTCTAATTCTGATTCAAGACATTGTGTGTCAAGTTAGCATCAATATAACACACACTGTGTTCAAACCTGCTTTTTAGCTCAACCAGAGGTGACTAAAATGAACAATGCTAACATTGTTTGCATTGACAGAGAAAAATCAGAAATAGTCATGTTCCATTGTCTTTAGTGACATAGAAATCCAGCTTTAGTTTGCTTTGATGGATTCTAGCACAAAGTTGCAGCAGATCAGAAATCTCAGGATGAAGAAGCAGACGGCTCTTCATTTTTACATTAACAGGGTCACTATTCCCAAATGCACTAATGATAATGCACACTAACTGGTAAGCCATAACATTTTTTAACCCCTCTCTCTGTTGTTAGCTTTTTTGAAAGTGCCCAAATGATTACAATTAGTTATGCAGTGTATTTCTTTCCTTTTCTCCTATTTTCTTCTTTTTTTAAATTTACAAAAATAAAAAAACAAAATATGTTTCTAGCTGTTATAAAGTAACATACTCTTCTTTAAGACTCTGATGCCATTATGGAGTTGTGATTTGCAATTTCTACATCAACTTAGAATACATAATGCACTATTTTAAAAAGGTACACATTTCATGTTAGGCACGCAATTTTTCAAACTTCTGGTCATAAACACCATATTGCATTTCCATTTATTATTTGTATGTACTTTAATAGTTTAAATATGCCACTTAAAAAATACATGTTTAAGTGTTTACTATTGTATGACTACAATGACTACATCTGAACAGGCAGTCAAATTACATAATACTAAGTAGTGCTTACAGGTTAAAATATTTGCTCACACCAACCTGAGGGTCTTGTGTCACTGGAACTCTAAAGAATATCTATTAGGCAAGAGCACCAGTTTGTAAGGCAAATACTAGTACTCTAAAGAGTGTATGAAAGAGTGAGGATTGTAGTCTGTATATAAGAAAGTAGAAGATCATAACAATAAGAGATCCAAGCAGGTAGGTTAAAAAAAGTTGGCTTCAACCTTTTAAACTTGGAGAGCGGAGTTTCAATGTTGTACTAAAAACACCATAGCCAAAAAAACATATGTACGGTGCACCTAGGTTCATATTTTCCTTGGCCTAGTTTTATCTTATCATGTTCTCTCATAGTACTATGGTATGATACTGCCCCAATACATACACATGCATTAAATATATTATTAAAGTCAAATAAAGACACAGTAACACTTCTGCCAGTTCGAAGAAGAGTAACAGAATACATGTACAACTACTGTATATTCTAAGCCCAAGAAAAAGGTCTTAGATTGAAGTTTAAGTCAATGCAGTCTTGGGCAGAGAAGAATGTGTGTGTTGGTGTACTTCATGAATTAATTCATCCATTTATACATTTTATTAATCCATTTTTTCCATTAGGCATCTGTAAAGTTGCTTTCTATCCTGACAGCAATGAAGGCTAGGAAGAAGGCAGCCTTGGATGAAATGCCAGCATTATTTGAGACACATTTACTCACATTAAGCCAATTTAGCATGTCTAATTGTAAATTACACTTGCATGTCTGTTATTTTGGCAAAGTTATCAATTGCCTTTTTTTTTTTTTTGCCAGGGCAGGGAATGGAAAATGGCAACATATTGGAGTTACCAAACAAGCATCTCATTGAAAAGTGAACAAGGTATTAATTTCTGTGTGTTATATGTAAAACAAAAGCTACAAATGTTTGTTAGGTTATTCATAATAATTAACATTCATAAACCATATGTCTGAGAGTTGACCATCACTCAGCCAGGGTCACTACAGTTACAGCTTGACCACTCATCATGTCCTGTCGACCTGCTGAGTTGAAGTTGCAGGTGAAGCACCGGTAATTAGGCACCATCGGAGTTAAAGGTCAAGTGATGGAGTGTCGTCACAATGGCAATGAAGTTTAAAGCCGAAGCAGAGATGTTCATTCTTCAACTTGAAAAGGGAAAGTAAAGCACTCTTTACGAATTTCAATATTAGGACTTCAGCATTAGATTTTTAAATATTAGCAGCAGCTGATGTATTGATTTGGTGCAATGGTCAAAAGAAGGCAAAAACAATTATAACATCACTGAAAAACAAACAATTTATATATGTGTGTGTATATGCGTAAAGAGGGATTGATCCTGACCCTTTGATGGCAGTTTGCTTGAAGGACAATTCTGTAAGAGCTGTTAAAGATAATGTTTGCTGTTACAAGTGTACTGTACAATATCTGACTGATTATTGTTCATTTCTAATTTTTTGGACAATTTCATAGTTAATTCAAAGCTTTAAAATTCACAGAATTCTTTAACTGTGTAACTAAGAAATATTGATATCTCTTTTATTGTATTAGGTTTATTAGTTAATATAAGTGTTTGCTTAATTATTTTTTCAAATTGATTGTAAGACAACAGAGGCACATTTTATTCTATCAAGTGTGGGAGCTTTGCAGGAGCAGATAGTCTCCAGTTAAAAGTTTTAAAGCCAGTTAGTTTGCATCAAAATGAAGAAGAGAATGCACACTGAGATTGCCTAGAAGAAGAGATTCAAATTAGTGAAAAGATGCAAACTAGTATTCATCAAAACCTTCAAAAGGACTGGTCCTCGTTTCTTTGGTTGTGAATAAAAGCCTACAGAAAAATTTCCAAGACAAGAGGCTGAAAGGAAGGAAAAAAGGCTAAACTATTTGTACGATCAGTGGAAGATCCATGAAAAATGAACAATCTGCACTTATTGATTCCCTTAAAAAAAGGAAAGATGATGTCATAGCTATTTATGTAGCAATTCAAAATAACATCACATTATAATCAGATTTGAGATAAAGAGTAGATGCATGTGAAGCAGTGATGGCTGACATTACCAAAATTGCATGATAAGATAGCTGGCATAGATGGAGAGTTTAATGAATCACAAATATGCATTATCCATTTATGGTTCTACAGTCTCAAGAGTAAGTAAAAGATCCAGCAACATTTCTGTAACCTCAGCATGGAAGTAAAACAAGCAGATGTTGCAGTAGAGTTAGCAGCAAAGGAAGCGGAATCTGCAGTTATGCTGGAAGAAAAGAGACAGCGAGAGAGAACAACAAAGAAGGGAGCTAGAGACTCATCAATGTGATTTCGAGTGACTGCAAACAGAACAAAGTTTGAGAGCAGCATGTGCTAGGCTGGAAGTTTACAACCAAGAGGCTGAAACAGAGGCTAGTATCCTGCCAATTGACTACAGCCCAACAGAACAAAGAAACATTCCTGTATCAGTCATCTGTCAGTCCTCTAATGAATTAACATCTCCTCATGAAAACAAATTAGTTTCCGCAGGCCTTACAAAACAACATAACTTTGAATAAGCTTCCAGTGTCAAAGCCATCTGTTTTCAGTGGAGACTCACTTCATTTTACTGAGTGGAAGGCCTCCTTTCTGTCACTTATTGATGGAAAGAACATTTCTTCAACTCAAAAGCTTTACTATTCTTTAGAAATATATAGCTGGTTCAGCTCGCAAGATAATAGATGGGACATTTTACAGAAGTGACGATGAAGCTAAACTATTGTTATGGACAGCTATTTGTCATTCAGAGAGCATTTATAGAAAAACTGGCAATCTGGCCAAATATCCAGTCAAAAGATGCAATTGGCCTTGGGGATTATTCAACTTTTTTAAATACATGCCAGGATGCAATACCTCTTGTTAAGGGTCTTCAGATATTGAATAGTTATGAATAAAATCAGAAACTTGTTTAAAACCTATCTGACTGGGTAGCATCTAGGTGAAATCATCAGGTTACACTAACCCTGAAGGAGACTCAAGAGTTTCCTGGTTTTAAAAAAAATCATAGCTTTTCTTTCAAAAGAAGCAGAGATTGCATGTAATCTGGATAAACCTCTCTTTGCCAAATAAGGTCTAAAAAAAGGAAAAAACTTTCTGGGAGCAAAATATGAGCTAAAAGAAGCACATGTTGACAGTGAATGAGTAATAGACTTTCCTGCTAAAAGACAGTGTGATTTTAACACGAATGCACCATACTCGAGACAAGTTGGTGGCATTTGGGAATGTCAGATCAGGACAGTAAAAAATGTACTTAACACTGTCTTCTGAATGATTAGAGGACTCCTCTCTATGAACTTTTTCATATGTGGCAATGGCAATTGTACACAGCCGTCCCTTATCACTGACAACCTTAATGACCCGAACAGTCTTGACGCACTTACCCCGAATCACTCATTCACTCTAAAATCTACTGCTGCCTTGCCTCCTCCAGGAAAGTTTGTTAAAGAGGACATGCAAGAAAAAGGTGGGGACATGTTCCATATCTTGTAGAGCAATTCTGGAACTGATGGTGGAAGGAATATTTTTGAAACATTGCTTTCAAACAATGCAGGCACATACCAAGAAGAAATCTGCAAATAGGGACACGGTAATAATAAAATAAGATGATTTGCCTAGATCTGAATGGCATTAAAAATCCAACTTGGTGACTGGAACCTAGGTAAGAAAAGTGAACTGCTCATCAAACCATCAGTAGCTGAATGCCCAGCTGGTTCTGTTGCTGGACAGTGGCTAAGATATGCTTCTCAACTCTTTATACCAGGGGTTCTTAAACTCGGTCCTGGGGGACCACTGTGGCTGCAGGTTTTTGTTCCAACCAGATTCCTAATCAGTGACAACACCTGATAGCACTGATCTCTTTTAATTAGCTGGTTTTATTTATATTTTATTATACATTCAGAAAAGCACAGCAGCTTGATTTTTACATTTATAAGAAACATTTCTTATAAATATTTCTGTTTTTGCTATGAATTTAAATGTTTAACTCTCTTTTTATTATATCTCACCCTTTCTCTGTGCAGTTTGCTCCCTTCATTGAATCTTAATAATGACAATTAAAAACAAGCAGAGCAGAAACCCAAGCAAACAACACTCGATCGTGAAAGGCTGCAACTAATTTTGCATCAGCCCCACAAAGTAGTAAATAACAGATTAATTAAACAATAAGAACATCTAGAATGACAATCAAGATGAAAAAACTGTTAAAAAGAAACAAATACATATAACTGCTTAGTACATTTTACTACTTCTTTTTTTTTTTAACCAAACTTAGTTTTCTAATTTGTATATTTTTCCCCAAAACAGGGAATCTGGGAAACAACATTTCACTTAATTAGCACAGGAGTCCAATTAAAAACAGAAACTGGTTGGAACAAAAACCTGCAGCCACAGTGGTCCCCCAGGACCGAGTTTAAGAACCCCTGCTTTATACAATTTGTCCCTCACCTCTTCAATTAGTTTGTTATTTCATTGAGCTTGTTGTTTAGTTTATAAATAATCATGTCTGTCAGAGAAATAATTATACAGGTAAAACTCTGTTACAACGGATATCTTTACAATGAAATTTTCATTACAATAAGGTATTTTTATGGTCCCGACTGTTTCCCCATATGACACGATTCTATAGAAATCTCGTTATTATGAAATACATTCAGCAGATACTTTCATTACAACGAAGTGCCCAAAAGACCTTGAAATGCCTGAATGAATCATCCACAGAGCAGTTAGTTCTGTGATTGCAGCTCAGTTGTGCACAACAATCCCCAAACAGAAACATTGTCAATTTTTTTTTTTCTTCGTACTGTTTTTTTTTTTTTTTTTTGCTGTTTTTGTTTTCTGTGGTTTTCAGGGATAACTTTTGCTTATTGCTCGTCAACATTTAAAAAACATACATTGGAATTTAACTTATTGTCACCCTCCTATGGAAATGGCAGACACGAAAAAATGACAACAGTTCACATTAGATTCCAGGAAAAAGAAAAAGAAGTTGCCAGTGAATTCAGAATTTCACCAACGACACTGTCAACTTTCTTGAAAGACCGAACAAAAAAGAAGAAAAATCTCGGGTTACAAACATATGCGAACTGAAGCTTTTGAAGACGTCAAAAAGCAGTTTTTATGTGGTTCAGTAATGCTCGTTTAAGAAACATTCCTATTAAGTCGGCACTCATTCAAGAAAATGTGAGGTTTCTAAACTCTCTTGGGACCTCCGCCAACTGGACAACACGCCAAAGAGTGTCCCGAAGAGCGTCCCGAAGTGTGATCACCATGTCTGTGGAAGTCCATTTATCCGCGGCTCGCCACCTAAGTAAACAGAAAAGATCTCGATGAGTGATGCAAGGAACATTGTAAATGCAGGGAACAGTATTACTTGCCCACTAACCTGGCTACGACCCTGCCTGACTGCTGTGTCTGTGTATAGGAGAGTGGCAGATCATGCTACAATAAATAACCCTGTTGTTCCTGTTTCAAGCTGAATAAAGCTGATTTTGCTAAAGTACTGAGACTCAGCCTCGTGTTTCGGGGGTGCAAGACAGGGACTTATAGCGTGAGCCCAATCTTTTAGGATTTGCTACTGTGGCGTTTCGCTGCAGCGCCATGAGCCTGCTGTTGCCCTGCCCCGGCAAAGGTCAAACAATCTTCCACAGACGCGGCAATCACGCTTCGGGACGCACTTCAGCGTGTCATCCCGTTGGGTGGGGGGTGAGTCCCAAAAGAGTTCAGAAACCTCACAATATGAAGAAGAAAAGGATGATTTGGCTTCTGATTGAGAACTGTGCTGCCCACAACATGCTTCCACATTTAGATAATATTCGCATTTTGAATTCCTCCCACCCAATTGCACGGCAGTGCTTCAGCCATTGGATTTGAACATCATTCACACCCTGAAAGTGTATTATGCGGAAAAAAAAATGCTCAAAAAAATTAAAGGAACACTTTGAAAACACATCAGATCTCAATGGGAAAAAAATAATGCTGGATATCAATACTGATATGGACTTAGTAATGTGTTAGGAACGAAAGGATGGCACATCATTTGATGGAAATGAAAATTATCAACCTACAGAGGGCTGAATTCAAAGACACCCAGAAAATCAAAGTGACAAAATGATGTGGCAGGCTAGTCCATTTTGCCGAAATTTCATGGCAGCAACTCAAAATCGTACTCGGTAGTTTGTATGGCCCCCATGTACTTGTATTCATGCCTGACAACATCAGGGCATGCTCCTAATGAGACAATGGATAGTGTCCTGGGGGATCTCCTTGTAGATCTGGACAAGGACTTCACTGAGCTCCTGGACAGTCTGAAGTGCAACCTGGCAGTGTCGGATGGACCGAAACATAATGTCCCAGATGTGTTCTATTGGATTTAGGTTAGGCGAGCATGGGGTATGCAGCATGGAGCATGGTATCAATTCCTTCATTCTTCAAGAACTGCCTGCATACTCTCTCCACATAAGGCCGGGTATTGTTGTGCACCAGGAGGAACCCAGGACCCACTGCACCAGCATAGTGTCTGACAATGGGTCTAAGGATTTCATCCCAATACCTAATGGCAGTCAAGGTGCCGTTGTCTATTCTGTAGAGGCCTATGCTTCCCTCCATGGATATGCCTCCCCAGAAAATCACTGACCCACCACCAAACCAGTCATGTAAACGATGTTACAGGCAGAATAACGTTCTCCATGGCTTCTCCAGACCCTTTGACATCTGTCACGTGTGCTCACAGTGAACCTGCTCTCCTCTGTGAAAAGCAAAGTGTACCAGCGGTGGGGCTGCCAATTCTGGTATTCTATGGCAAATGCCAATCGAGCTCCACAGTGCCAGGCAGTGAGCACAGAGCACACTAGAGGACGTCGGGCCCTCAGGCCACCCTTATGAAGTCCGTTTCTGATTGTTTGCTCATCCTGTTCCTCCTTGCCCAAACAAGCAGATCCCGGTCCTGCTGATGGGTTAAGGACCTTCTACGGCCCTGTCCAGCTCTCCTAGAGTAACTGCCTGGAATCTCCTTCCATGCCCTTGAGACTGTGCTGGGAGACACGGCAAACCTTCTGCCAATGGCAAATACTGATGTGCCATCCTGGAGAAGTTGGACTACCTGTGCAACCTTTGTAGAGTCCAAGTATCGCCTCATGCTATGAGTAGTGACACTGACTGTAGCCAAATGCAAGCTAGAGAAAAAAATAGTCAGAAAAGATGAGGAGGGAAAAATGTCTGTGGGCTCCACCAGTTGAACCATTCTTGTTTTGGGGGTCATCTCATTGGTGCACCCGTTGTTAATTTCATTAGCACCACAGTAGCTGAAACTGATTAACAACCTCCACGGCTACTTAACTGACCAGATCAATATACCAGAAGTTTCAGTGACATGATGCTATACTCCTATTAGAAGGTGTTCCTTTAAATTTTTTGAGATAGCCGAAGATTTTAAATGGCTCAAGAAGAGTACTTTAACAATCATTAAATCCAAAATTATTTAAGTTGAACACCTGAGATATGAAAAACACTTTCCAAAATTATATTTACAGACAAGTACTTCTAAACCTAAAAACACTATGCTAAATCATTACTAAAAGGGCAAAACAAATTGTAGACAGGGACAAAAATATTTCAGAAAAAACTGATCAATACACTATTCAATTCAATTTATTTTGAAGTATTCCTTTCACAGAAGTACAGACAAACTGTAATATAATAACAGTAAATTGTTAACATTACAAGATTTACATTCATAAATAGACATAATTAATAACTGTATATGTGAACCCTTTTAAAATTGGGCTCTCTTTATCTGTTCGAGTTGGGTAGGTGAGACGGGTTGAGTATTCAGTTTCAGGGAATTTGTTTTTGGTGTCTTGGAAAATATGTTTTCTATTCTGAATTCATTGTATTTCAACTTAATTGAGCTTTACTAACAATCTGTAATTTTTACTCTATATAAAAAAGTAAAATAGGACAATTTCAAAAATTAACAAAATCTTAAACAAGTCACAAAAATTACAAAGCACATTAACATTAGAATTAAGATAAGACCAGCTGACTATGGAGGTGAAGAAAACAAAAATTCCAATCAAGAACATTCCTGGTTAAACAAACATTGGTTGGGTTTGGGGTGATCTTGGTCAATTATAACAGACAACCTCACAGTGAAAGACAAACAAAGTAGGCCTGGAAACTTTTTTTTTTTTTTCTATTTCAGCATGAAGAGGACCTTTCTTTTGAACCAGTTAAGTCCAGACAACAAACTCATGCGGCATTATTTTTTTTTTGCCTTTACATCACACACTGCTTTCCACGTCCTCAAGCATCTGCAACATCACAACTAATGGTAGATTGCTTTCATGCCAATATCAACAAACATTCAGATCTATTTAAAATATTGGGTTGAAGGCCAAAACAACAAGAAAATTCACTCAAATGAACAAAAAGTTCAATTAGGGACAGTGAAAACTGTCAGGAGTAATCTAGCTTCCTAACATCAAATTTGCAGAGCTGAGGTGTTCCAATGCTGCTTTTGCTCAAACCTACACCAAACAAAATATAATCAAACAAAGCAGGGGTTCTTGTTTTAACACAAGAGTTATTGCTAAATGTCACACAACGATATTTCCAAATATGAATGTGATAAAAATATCCACTGCTAGCTTAAAAATAATTTACCTACTTTAAGCTGATGTATTAACTACTTGATTGCTTTCATATTTAATTGTTATACTGTATTCACATTACTTGCATAAGTGATTTATTTTACAGTTATCGCCAAGTCTGAAACAAGAACAAGGACAGAGATGCAAGTTTCTGTCGCTCTGTTATATTGTATACGAATTACAAGCAGCAGCAGAGTAGAGAATGGGTTACAACAGGTAAAAAGTAAATCTTTGCAAAATTGTATGAGCTTAATGTTTGATGCCACAACACATTTGCTGCTAAGCAGTTACACAACAAATAAACTTCTCATGTCTATATGCAATAACAACTGATGCTTTCAATTCTGCACACATCATAACTTTGCATACTTAAGTACCATGTTCAAGTTGTATCTGTTTATGTAGATGGACAGAAAAAAAGTCTATAAAAATTCGGATGTGAGAAAGACAGCTCATTCAATTTATGATATAAAAAAAAAAATTGAATACTGACAAATCTTTACAACAAAAATTTAAAATCCGCTGTACTTTGCTTGAAAATTTAAAACATGATTTTTATATTTGAAGGTCAACATAATTTTTATTATGAATTACATAAATAGTAGCTGTATAAAGTTTTACAGATCAGTTAATCAATTTTTAAAATGTTTTAACACTTTTAAATTCAAATTCAACATCACAGGGGACTGAAGTTTATATTGTCATCATTGGGAGCAAGGTGGAAATCACACAGGACAGGACTTAATTACAAATGCAGTATTGTTAATTGCAAACACAAAATAACAACCAATTATACTGAAGAAAATGAACACACAATATGTAAACATATCCATACTTTTTAAACACTAATGCATTTTTTAAATATTAAAAATTCTAGTTCTAATTTGGTCATAAACTGAACAGTAACTGATGACCAGAACACTTTTTTATAACTTCTTAATACAATTTAAGTGTTACCTTTAATTTATATAAAGTATTAACTAATGAGTTACCCACAGTATTTGGTATAACAGCATACATAAAATAAAAACTTCAGCTATTTCTTGTCTAGAGATTAAACAAATCTTGATATGAAAAGAATGTGACTCACACTAAAGGATGCCCAAGATCCTGAGATTTGTTGGGCAACTGGTTAACTTGGGTAAGCTTGGAAAATGTCAGGTAAAACTGTGATGATAAACTGGTAATCGACTTCTGCTATAAACCTCAATATACACCATGCAGACAGTGCTAAGATGCGGACAGCAATGAAATAAAATAAAAGTACAAGTGTAATGTGTACTGTAAGTGATTACTTTAAAACCTAACACAATATACTACAGGCCCAGGCTCCACATAAGCCTGGAAAGAATAAAGCAGGTTAAGTATGAATGGATGGCTGGGTGAAAGGCAGGCAATTCAGAGAAAAGAACTGGATTTTGTTTATTCTTTTTGCAAAGATTTTTTTATATCACACTACAACTTTTGACAACTAGATTGCACAGTAAAGTGAGCATAACCGTACATCCCTATTACAAAAGTATTTTTTGTTTTAAATGAAAAATAAGTCAGATCATCAGGGTTTATTCAAATACTTGCATGCAAGCATGAACAAACAAAGAATAAGGCCCTATCAAAATATTGGTACTCAGTGTCACAATGAAGCCATTGTTAAGGATGTGAAAGCAAAATACAGTAGACTCTGCAATTAAAGGCCTGACTTATTTGCATTATTACAGCAGTGCATCTGCAATGCATGTCATATATTAAAATACATCAAGGTGCTACTGTGGCATTAAAAAGTTACAGAACATAGCTGTTGCATTCTTACTGATCATGTTATGTTTTAATTTTCACCTTCTACAAGAACTAGATAATTTCACAGACTTCTCTCTTTTCATATGATGACACCATTTAAGTCCATTTGAACCTTTCTGATCAGAAAAATGAACTGTTTTACAATCTACATTTCTTTATTATTTTCTTACACCTGGTTGGTTAACAGTCAGCTGACCCAGGCCACATTTACATTTGTCCTTTGGATGTTACCCAATTCTGATTTCTTCACATATACTGTATATTCACATATTGAATGGTCTGCCAATCCATTATATGGCACACTCATACACATATTCATACTCTTTTTCACCATGACAAATAGAGTTGTCAGCTGACAAGACATGCATGTCTTTGGTACATGGATGGAAAACCCACCAGACACAGGGAAAACGTGCAAACAAGCAGTGATTCAAAACAAGGACCCTAGAAAGGTAGCGGCATTTGCCATTGCACCAGTAATTGACTTTTTTTATATTTTTGCATTATAAATGTTCTGACTTTGCATTCTTATTTTTATTATTTAAAAATGTAAAAAAAAAAAAAAAGTTGGTGCTTTCAAAATATTCAAGTCAGCATAATAAAACAATGGTTCAGTCCTACCAAACACAATAAAATAAAAACAAAGCAAGACTGCCGCACTACTTTTTTTTTTTTTTTAAACTTTTAGTTTAGTGAATTCAGATGTGTTAATACAGTATATGTGCAATTTTCCACTTTAGATATATTTTCAATTATGTTCTGAACTTTATTTGTTCATTAATGTTTATTTGTGCCCTAAATATCTAGATGTTTACTGAATATGTAAACATGCCATCAGTGCAATTGTCCAATATTTTTATTGAAATTGCAAAGTGCCATTTTACTCGTGTTATTTAATTATTGTTGATTACACATACTTTTAGTATTTAAAAACAAATTAAGGAAAAAAGAAAACCAAAAAATTGAGAAAAACAATACAACGTGGGAGGAAAAAAAGAAAAGGTTTTTAAAGGGCCTTAAGAACACTTGGGTTACAAAAGGTCTAATCACAGAGTACTTTCATGCCGCTGACAAAAAAAAAACACTGTAGTTCATACTAAGTTTGGAAAAGGCCATCTGGAAGAATGTTCTCTGACCAGGTAAGTAAAAAAAAAAGTTTTATGGAAAAATAAAAAGCAACATGTTTGGAAGAACACAACACTGACCATAGACAAAAGAAGCATACTTTCACCATGAAATATGGTAGTTCAAGTATCATGGTTGGGGCTCATTTTTATCCATGAAGAACTTGCCTTAATTGTGTCATAAAAAATATTCCATAGAAGAATGTCAAAACTTCTTTTGAGCGGAAGTTGAGCCAAGAATAGATCCTCTCACATACTAATGCTCTCCAGCATGCTGGAAAATGAACTAAAAAGTGAATTAAGAGAAATGATGTGTAGAATCCAGCCACTACTAAAATATATTCTAGTCCAAGAAGTGCAAAACATGACATAATGCAAATAAAAAGTGATTCAATTGTACCCAGAGGGAAATGCATCCTGTGAGTGAGGTCATCAAAATACACATACACAAACCCACATACACATAAAGCAATACTATATATAAATTATTCTAAACAGGGTCTGTTTAGCAGTTGGAATACAAACTAAGTCCCTCCCTTTCAGAAACAGTCTAGCTTGGCAGATAGGTGGCCAGAATGTCTTAAAATAAATAATCAGGTTCAATGCTGCTTATTGCTTTAGAAACTAGAACAATATAAAAACATGTTTAATTAAGGAAGGATTTTAAATAAAGGAAGGAACTGGCCCTTGATTAAGAAATCAGCTGGACTGAAAACTAGAAGCTGCACTGATCCCCAGGCATCAGATACAAGCAACAATTACCTGAACAATAACACTTTAGACTTTCATAACTATAATTCAAAATAGAAAAGAAAGCTTTGTTAAATATACATCAAGCCCTATATCCAAGCTAAGCAAATCTATTGTGTTCTAAAAATACATTTTTACATTTAACTTGGCACACTTTGTCCACCTAACTGTGTTACCATAGCACTTTTGATTTAGTGCTGTAATAACTTTGTCTACCTTTACTATTATAGTATGTGGTGCACTTAAAGATTGATAATGTACATTTTTAATTTCTTTGTATAAGCAGTTTTTCATAGTACTTTGTAGTGAAAAGTGTTACATTAAAGGGTGACTGACTTAAGTCTTCACAGCCTGAAGACTTTCAGGACACAAGGTACTAAGATTTATCTGGTCCTTTTACATTAGATGTTTAGCAGACAAAAACTTTACTGACAACAGATTGGTCCAACTGATAGACGATGCTAAAATAAGATAAATTAGCATACTTATTAGCATAAGCAATATCCACTTTTCAGACTTAATTTATAGTGTGAGAAAAATCAAGTTTAATGTAAATAAATGATTAAAAAGTTTAAGAAAACAAAATATTTCATGCACATAAACATCATGATTCTACATTGATGCAAATTTAGTTAAAAATCAAATCTATTTTTTTTTGCAAATATTCATATTTTTATTTTCCTTACCAAAGCCAATAATAATTTAATCATATATAGATTAGGCTTGTCAGATCAATATTACTGTTCGAATAAAATTCAAATTTATTACAAAAATTATATGTATATGTTATATGCATCACTCCACAAGCATTATTCAGTACTGCAGTATTTGAAAGATCTGTTTTTCACAACATTTACAGAATTTAACTGCTAGTATTTTTTGAAAACAGTGGCTATAAAAAGTATTCAACCCTGCTTAGAAGTTTTCACATTTTATTATACAACATCGAATAACAGTTTATGTAATGTCTTTTTTGACAATGATTAATGGAAAAAGACCCTTTAATGTTAAAGTAAAAACAGATCTCTTCAAAGTGGTTTAAATTAATTACAAATCAACATAAAATACACGTAAGTATTCACCCCATCAAGTCAATATTTATTAAATGGTCCTTTGGCAGCAATTCAAGCCTAGAGTCTGTGTGGACAGGTATCTCTGACTGACATTCACTGACACTAACATTTTATTTTCCCATTAGTCTTTGCAACACTGCTCAAGCTATGTCAGGTTGCATGGGGATCATAAGCAAACAGGCATTTTCAAGTCTTACCACAAATTCTCAGTTGGTTTGAGATCTGAACTTTGACTGAGATACTCCTAGACATTACATTCTTGATTTTAAGCTATTCCTGAGTAGCTTTGGCTTTATGCTTGATGTCATTTTCTTGCTTGCAAACAAATCTTGTCAGGTTTCTTACAGTCAGCTTCAGGAAGTCACAAGTTGTACCTTCCAGATAAGGTGCATTTTCACTACAATAGATTGAAACCTTTTGACTACAGATAAGCAATTTTCATTTAACTATTTTTTGTCTTCTAAACCAAAGCCAAAAATAGAAAGCAGATTTCTTACTTTCCTGTCGTTATTGCAACAAAACACATTTTTGAAGCGCCTTTTCAACATCAGCAATACTCCTTTTAGTTATATATCTTAGCCAACTCGCAGTTTCACCAGCTTACATCTTAGTTTTCTGCCAAAACTGGATTAAGACACCTGCAGGCCCCTGGTTTTCTTAACAACTTAACAGAGAGATGATCATACTTTTAATAAAGCAGCGTACGGACAACCTGTGGCTTAATGCAGTGTGGTATTTCCCTCTCTTCCATTGGCCATGCAGGGACTTGATAATTTCACCAAGTTGGGAGGGTTACTGCTGGTTATTTCACTTGGGGAAGGGGTGTTCCCTTTAGTCAGTTCCGGGCACAAAGACTCAATTGTTTTTTCAAGGGGTGTTTCATTTAGGTGAAAAGGCATCTTGACATCACAGGACCCTGGGCATGCAACAAGAACACCCTGATGGTAAATCCACTCCATTGGCTACTGAGTAGCCACACATTGCCTAAAATGATGAGGTGTAATGAAAATAATTACTCAGGTAACCTGTGTTACATTTTTGTTACAAGTGTAAAGGGGAAAAAAAGACCAAATGAGTTTAGTTTAGTCCTATATGTTACTTTGGCATCCTTTTAAAAAAATAAATAAATTCAGGTTGTGTACACTCTGTTGTATACCAGCCATGTGTGTTATTTTTTTAATAGCTATTTTTCCCTTGTAACTAAAGGTTATGCATCTTATACTTTACTTTAAAAATGCTATTCTGTAGTATTAGTTTAGTAATTTCGTGATAGTCACTCAAATTTTCAGTTACACTGCCCCAAAGCCAGAATAATCTGCCTGCTTACAGAAGACATGCCACTTCAGTCACAGCTTTTTAAGTCCAGACTGAATATTCACTATTTTAGCCTAGAGGTGCACGTTTACGACAAAATAACTAATTGAAAATTATTGCTTTTGATATTTTAATTCTGGTTATTAATTTCATTTAACAGTGCAATGAATTGTGTACTTTGTCATATCAACAGTATATACTATCTTTTATATACACATGGGATAGTAGAGCCCCACCATTTTGCAGGAAACCACTTAGACTTTTTTTTTTTTTAATATGAAATTGTTAAATTTTGTGAATTTCCCCTTGGGATTAATAAAGTATCTATCTATCTATCTATCTATCTCTATCTATCTAAATGCTGTATTAATGCTGAAATTTTAAAATGCAGTGATTCTTTTTATTTTTTACAATATAAAATACAGCACACATTAAAAATGGTGCCACTGCTTAATACAGTAAATACAGTAAACTACTAATATATAAATATTTATAAAATAAAACTTAATTATAGCACAAGCATCTTTTTTTCCTCCAAAACAAGTGTTACTTCTGAAAAACTAGTCAGCAGTGAAAAAATGTTTAACATGGAAATGTTAAATTAGGCTTCTGCTGCATTAAGAAAACAAAATCATAATAAAATCTTAACTGACATTAAGGCAAAATTAAGATGTTAATGTAACCACAACTAACCTGAGTTCAGTTGTACATGTATGAAAACACATTAAATCTAACAACATGAATATATTGCAAGCTCAAGAAATATTTAGATTACAAAACATTGTTCCATACTGCTACCTTGAGCAGTGCAATCCCCATTCTTGAGTAAAGTGGGAAAGGCATACTCATTTAAAGAAGCAGCACTGCAAGCATCTACTTTTCATAATATATTCCTAATCAATATAATGAACAATTAGTTCAGGCATGTTTCATAGTCATACTCAACCACATATTGGTTGTAGTTGCATAAAGCACTACTAGTTTCAGATCCATTTTTATTTTTGGTCGACATTTGGAATAACTTAAAGGCAACATAACTTTGGAAAAATAATTGTAAAGTGGAGGACTTCACTTGCCTTGAGTTTTGATTGGTTTTTAAAACCTGTGTTGCATAAGATTTTTATCTGAGTATTTTCTTTTGAGGAATAAAATTTATTACTGTTATTCCAGTTAACTATCGATAGCCTGAAAGATTCAGACATGCGTTAGCATAAACGGTTAATGGTTATCTACACCACTGAGTTAATGTTACTGGAACATCATACTGTTTGCATGCTAAGCACTCTTCATACTGGACTATGTAGTTGAATTTTAAAGGATATTGTAATGCATGTGTGTCTAAGGACCAAATTCCAGCTACTGGTAAGGTAAGCAATACCACTCTAGGACAAGAGTAGTGGGGCGCTAGTGCTAATTGTACTTTCTCATTCCCCTGTAGTTCCAAGAAGACAGCCAAGGAGGATGCCTAGCCCCACCCATGGAACCCAGATTTGGCATCCCATTCTGACCTTTCCTACATCAAGGAGAGAACTCCCACTGTTGGAACATTATTCCAAATGTTTTTGCCTGGCTATCTAGAGTCAGCCTTGTTTATGCCAAGAGCATTACCTTTATTTGTTGATTTATTTTATACCAATTAAACGGGGCAGCCCAGTACCACAGCATTCCTTCTGGCTTCCCTCTGTGTGTTCACCTGGTCACACTATATAAACATTTATGTAAAGTGGTTTAACAGTTTGCACTGCATAAATATGAAAACAAAATATTTCTAAATTGTGAGGAATTCTCTTTATTTTGGACAGTGCTTAGCATACTTCCAAGGAATGATTTTGGCGTTAACATTACTTATAGTTTTCAATTTTTCTGAAAGCTGCAGCAAACAGCAAATAAATACATTCACACTTTCTAAAACATGTTGTTTGGGATCATACTTCTAAAAATATGTTTTTTATATGACACCTAGTTAGTCCTATGGTGTGAGTACCTCCATTTCGCCAGTGCACTTGCACTTAGTAAATGTGTCTGTGCTTGATTATAACACTCATTTTTTTAGATCAGTCTGTACCTTAGAAAGCTTGATCTCTGAGAAAATGAAAAAATGAAACGGAATTCAGTAATTGTTACTTTCCATGATTACTGTATCAAGGGAGGCATTGATTGTTCCATCCTACCCTGTATAGAGCTGCTGATCGGCTGTGCACATTGTATCTTTATTTGTTGGGTATTTGTACAAAACTAAGTAATACAATAATTATAAATGGTTATTAACCCAACTCTGTTCTCTTTTCAGTATTTTGCTGTGGTGCTGCTCTACTACCAATCTGTTCTCCTACCCATGGAAAAGTCATCCGGAGCCTTCAAGTCATTGGATGGAAACATTCCGGCATCAGATTGGGCAACCAAGCACAGATCCTACTATAGAATATCCAAAATGAGTGAACCCGGGTCTCCTAACTGCGAGGCAGCAGTGCTACCCACTGCGCCACCGTGCCGCCCTGTCCTCATTATGTAATCAGTAATTTGTAAAATGTATATCGGCATTTTATCTGAGAACTTGTCACAATGGAAAAAAAAAAATAAGTAAGGCTGGAAAAAGGGAAAATTTGATTAATGACTATTTAATGTGTTAGAACAATCACAAGGTCTTTTTATTACCATTACAAAGAGTCAATCAAAAGTGTGCTCTATTCCACTTTATCTTTCATCATTTTACTTTGCAGTCACCGTCAGCCCCGTTTTTACTAAGGGATATATTTTCAAGTGTCACATTCATTTGAAAGTTACCATTTTTACATGCATCTTTTACGAAGCACTGCAATTCATTCTGTACAGATGGACCACATGCAAAAAAATAGTTTGGATAACTAGTGTACTTTAAAGTGTCATAGTGTAATGTTCAACACATTACATTTGGGTCCCTGCTACATCTCATTATAGATAGTTGACTACCTGGGCTATTCTTCTATTCCCCTGCAACTAGAAGGAGTTCAAATAGGATGGTCCAAGAAGTTTCTGTTATTATTATGGTGCTGACAGAACTAACACTGCCGGAACATGAACAAGTGACTAGAATGGTAATACATCTGACCGAGTGAGAACTGGTGAATGCTGAATTAGTGGAGCTTGAAAAGAAAATTGAGTCACTTATTGAAAGAAAAACTGCGCTTTTAGAATCAAAACAGCACTTAGACGTGTTGTTACTGAATGAAACATCGGATTCGAAAGTCAGTGTTGCTCCCAATTCGTTGAGGAGTAAAAGCCCATTTCCGGAGCAGCCTGCCACTAATAGGAGGCTAGCTGAGGTATTTTTTACTCCAGCACCAGACGTGGGCCATTGAATGTCCTTGACAACTTCGATCAGTAAATATCAATCGAAGCCTCCCATCGCCAGCCTAATTTTGAAACCTGTAATCGTTGTGATAAGCTCACCCAGACAGTGGATTGTGCTTCCTCCTCGCCATCATCATCATTGTGTTCTGTTAATAACAATAAAGATGTCTTAATTGGGGGACTTTATGATAAAAAAATGTGAAAGTTGTAATGAGACATTGCAAAGTACATAAAAGATGCTTCCCAAAAGCTTGTGTTTCAGCTATCACACAGCAAATACCGAGCATTCTTTGTAAATCTGGCAACAAAGGGTCTGTGGTACTCCATGTTGGGGTAAATAACACTTTCTGTTGGAACTCTGAAATCCTAAAAAAAAAGGACATATCAAAGCTGGTCAAAACTGTTCAATGCTTCGCATGCGAGTCAAGGATAATCATGTCTGGCCCTGTTCCGACCTTTACATGAGGCTCTGAAATTTTTAGCAGACTTTTGGCTCTTAATTCCTGGCTGCCATTACGTGAGGTCCAGAATAGCTCTTTTGTGCAAAACTGGGATTTGTTCTGGGAAAAACAGTAATTCTACGCCAAAGACGGTATGCATCGAGGCAAAACTGGTTCAGTCATGCTACAAGAAAATCATAGTCATATTTTGAATGACTTTTGACTAGCGAGCAAAGTAATTAATGTTAATGATTGCACTAAAGTCTGTTATGCTTCCTGCGAAGTACACTATGTGAACTATACATTAATTCCTCATGTTATTAATAATAGAATTTACAGGAGAGCAAATGCTAGAAATGTTGATTATTCTAACTTCATTAGAACATCCTACATTTAGTTTTTACACTTGGTATATTCTCTTTTAATGTTACATCAATGGACTTTGTGATGTCTGATCATAAATGTATACATTTTAAAGTCTGTTATACAGTATATTCCTGTGTCGGGTAAACAGGGCTATCTAACCCATTTGTTTAATAATGAGGCTGCTGTGAAATTCTCTTCAATGTTCCAAGATTCTGCGGTGGGTTGGCACCCTGCCCAGGATTGGTTCCTGCCTTGTGCCCTGTGTTGGCTGGGATTGGCTCCAACAGACCCCCGTGATCCTGTGTTCGGATTCAGCGGGTTGGAAAATGGATGGATGGATGAATGTTCCAAGATTATGCTTCTCATCTACTTAATTTAAACAAGCCAAATAATCTTCTAGATGATTTTAATAACATATGTCAGTCCACTTTGGATTCTGTTGCCCCAGTACAATTTACAGCTAGGTGAAAACTTACTGTTACTCTGTGGCTCACTGATGATATACAGGCATTAAAGAAAAAATGTAGGAAAGCTGAAAGAGGATAGAAAGACTCCCAGCTAAATGTGCACTTGGAACACTTGAAAGAATAAAACGTCGACATGTAATAACCCTTTAAAAGCAGCTAGAACATCTTACTTTTCTAACCTCATTTATATAAACCGTTATAATTCTAGCTTCCTGTTTGAAACTTTAAATGTCCTTGTCAACGCAACATCAAAGAAGGCTGACAGTGTTGTGTTTAACCGCAATTCATATTTATCCTTTTTCTTTACCAATTAAGTTGACACGCTAAGGGGCTCTACCACTCACCTTGTCTCTTATGTTGAGGTGCCAGGTCCCAGTTTAAATCTTTTAGCTTCATTTAAGCCCATTAGAACCAGACACATTTGGCCTGTTATCTCAAATGAACTATTCCAACAAAATTTCTCAAGGAAGTCATCAGATGAGGCCGACTATATTGGCTATTATTAACAGTTCTCTATTAAGAGGCTGTGTACCAGATTATTATGATACTGCACTTGTCCATCCTCTACTTAAAAAGCCTGATCTACACCGGTCTAATTTAAATACTTTTAGGCTTATCTCACAGGAAAGATCATAGCCGGTCAACATAAATAAACACAGTATTTTTGAAAAATTTCAGTCAGGAGAAAACCTCAGCACTGAGACTGTACTTCTTAGTGTCACTAATGACCTTCTTAGAAAAGAGGACTCAAGTAAGACCTCAATTTTAGTTCTCTTCAATCTAAGTGCACCCTTTGAGACCAATGATCAATCTATAACGCTATGGTACATAGACTGAATCAGTGGGTTGGTTTATCTGAATCAGCATTAAAATTGTTTTCTTCTTATTTGTCCAATACAAAATTTAACGTTGGCTGTGGCAGCACTTTATCTTCCACTACCATCATAAATTATGGTGTACCACAATACTAGGTCCCTTATTTTCAGTTTACAGGTATATGCTACACTTGGGCTTTATTATTAGAAAGCATGACATTCATTTATATCTACAGCTTTATTTAGTTTTGGATCATAATAATTCAAGTGGTTTTGCCATGCTTCACAATTGTATAACAGACATTAAGAACTGGATGTCTTTTCATTTTCTTCAACTAAATTCAGATAGAAAAGTGCTAATTATAGGTGATCGACAAAAATGCTAATCTAGTTAAAGCTTCTTTGGAAAACCTAGCTCTTAAGTTTAAAAACTGTGGCCAGAAATTTAGGTGTTCTATTCAACTTGAGGTTAAACCTTTCAGTTTCATGTCAAAAAACTAGTTCAGTCTCGTTTTTATCATTTAAGGATTATTGCTAAAGTCAGATCCATTTTGGACTTCTAGGACAATGAGAAATTAATTCATGCTTTTATACTCTCTCAGCTGGATTATTGTAACTCCTTGCTCTCGACTCTTAGCAAAACCAGTATGATTAGGCTGTAAGAGGTGCAAAGTGCTGCTGCAAGGCTTCTCACCAGGTTGAAGTCCTCTGCTCATATCACCCCTATTTTATCCTCAGTACATTGGCTACCAGTTAATGATAGGATACAGTTTAAGATCCTGCTTCTAACTTATATGGATCTGAAATGGTCTGGCTTCAGTATATGTTAAAGACATGCTGAACTTTTATTATCCAGGTAGATCTCTTAGATCATCTAACCAGTGCTTACTTGTTATTCTACGCACTAGATTAAAAACAAAATGAGGGCATTCTCTGTTATGGTCCCCAAACTCTAGAATTACCTTCACCTTGATATTAGAGCATCTATTTCTGCAACAACAATTAAAACTCTATTAAAAACAATACTTTAGACAAATATTTCTTTTTTGTTTTTATATCTCCCTATTATGTATTGCATCTATTTATTTGCATTTAGGTATGATGGCTTGTTATTTTTTATACAATTTTGCAGTTAATATTGTAATGGTTATGTTACTGTATTTTTGTTATTCTTTTTTATGGCTTTTTGTTTTGTCATTGGAAAGCGCTTTGTGCATTTCACTTGAAAAGCTCTTTATAAATAAAATAAACAAAAACAAAATGAAAATTATTCCTGACCCTAGAAGATGACCCAAGGTCTGAAGATAATAGACAACAATGGGAGAATTTCGTCAGAATAGTTAATAAGAGTTGCATAATGGCTGGTTTCTGATCATGAGTTGAACCAGTCATGATTCCTCTCACATTGTAAAGGCACAAATATTTAACCAAAAAAAAGCAAGCATTTTTGATAAAATTAAACAAAATGAAAGAAAATCTGATGTAACACATGAATACTAAATAAAACAAAAAGTATTATGTAGACAAAACATTTTTTCTCCTGTATCAAAAAAGGATTGCCTTTGTTACTGCCTAATTCACAATCTCTGCAATGCAGATTTTGTTTTAAAACACTGACCACCGTTATAAAGAAAGACAAGCAAGTAATTGTTTAAAATCCTATATACTGTATTACTCTAACATTTTACAACTAAGCTGTGAAATAAAAGCTGATAGCAAATGGCTTTTAATATTACAACCTTTCTTTTCCCCTTTCATTGGCACATAAAGGCTTATGCTGGCTGTACATATGTGAAAATGGACATTACTTGTTTTAATGGTTGCAAGGTGGCTCCCACACCAGTTGGGAAGGTTTAGAGAGGATTAACAGTTAGTGTAAGAATGACCACTCTCATTCGACATATTCAAAATAGTCAAAATGGTTTCAAAGAATAAATCTTTATGCGGCAAAATAAAATCCACAACTAAGTTTATATATTTAAAAAAAATGAATTTCAAATTTTACATTGAAAGACTGAAAATCACTGTTTGTGTACTTCACCAACTGAGTGTTGACTTTCCAGCATAGCCTTGCTCACCCCTTTTTTAGACAGCCAATGAGGTACAAAATGTTTACATGTATGGCAAGTTCAGACGCAATCTCTGTCCATTTTTTTCCCCATTCTATTTTCGTATGTAGAACAAGAGACATCAGAAAAGCTAGCCTCTCTTGTGTTTACAAGGTTCAAAAAGTATGCGTTCCTTATTCATCATCACTACAATCTATGCCTTGTTCTTCCGAATGAACATTCATTGGTTTTCAGTTCTTATTTACACAGAGCCCACCCCTATGACTAAAGAAAAAACTTGTTTGATTTTATTGGAACAAGTTGCAGACTAGTTGGTATCAGTCGCTGGCTATATCACATTAGGCAATCAGCTTCATGGGAGAAGCCTGTCAGATGTCTCTGACTCGCTGAAAATATGTAAATGAAGGCCTTGACTGAAAACTGCAAGAAAAATTGCCTAATGTGACATAGGCTTTAGGTGTTCTTGATTCACTGTGTATTCTTTTACAGTGAAGCACTACCTTGTCTAGTAAAAACAGTACATGGCCTATCAGCACACATTTGCGTGAACTTTTGGGATGACAATTCTAGTCACATCAGTCCATTGCTTAAAGTCAGATGCCCCCTGATAAGCAAATTCTGATATGAATAACAGGCACTAACTCACTTTTTATCATTTACACTATGGTCTGTTCATCAGATATTCACTACTTTATTAAAATCTTTAAGAAGGAAGTGCTCCAACTCAAAATTTAAAAGACAAAATAAAAGTCAACAAATGATCTCAAAAACGAGACAGATCTGTCACAGTATTAGTCAGAAAAATAGGCCAAACCTTAACATTATCTTTACAATAAATTCAGTTAATCGACAGGCAAAATCACATGTAATTTATGTTCCAGTGGTCAGATTGGCTGGAATGAAAAGGTGCCACCACTTTCTGTCTTCCAAAACTGAGTTTTCTCATACTAGTAAACAACAACCTATGTTTGGCTGAGTGATCTCTTGTCATCAAGTTTTTTTTATGCTCTTACATATTATATAAAACTATGATCTATGATATATTTATTATGAAAGAAAGCACAGCAGGGACCATTACTGCAAATATGCAAAAACAAAAGTCATAATACAGGACATGACTCAGCCCACAAAACATCCAAGTAGCACATGCAGTGGTAATTGTAACACTGAAGGTAAACATCGGACACCACCAATAGGTGGATCCTAAGCCTTATGAATGGAGCCACAGAGAGCGTTACTCCTTGGGCACCAATACAAATAATGATACCAGGTGGCATTTAAAAGACCCAATACCTTATATACTGTATAGAGCCCTGCTACATCTCAGTATACTGTAGACAGGTAACTCAGATACTAGAGGAACTTTTTTGAGGATGGTGCCAGGAGTTCCCAGTATTACTTCTAAACTCAGATGCCAGAAATGATCACAGAGACTGCCTGTGAAGTAATACCTAGCTAATATTTAAGATCCCCTTCCAGTCCTCAGCCCAACATACTTAAAGAGGTTGGATGATGTATGGCTGGCCAAAGAAAAAAAGAGAAAGGGAATACGGAGTTAGCAAGAAGAAATCCAGTAAGAAACAATCTTGTAAGTGTGATAATAATGCTCTGGGAGGCTGTACGTTTGTTGTTTTTAGTTGTATTGTATCTCCATAAACCTTTACCCATCTGCTTATTCTTTATGTTTATAAAAAATTATTTTTTTATACTTTGACATCCCTGACTTCTTTTTGGATTTAGGGTTCTGCTTACAACTGCTCCTGAATGCCACAGCACTTACAAGCCACAGAATAAATAACAATCGTTCCTCTCCAATGTCAAAAAACTAAAGTGTAATGCATAAATTAGCATTTACTAATTGAAACTTACGCACAAATATATGACTGTACTTTTCTAAAAATTAGCAACTGACAAATATTTATAACAAAATGTAAATGTCTGCACATAAATAATGATTAAGATGGTGCAAAAATTTGCTATATGATATGCTTTAAATAGTTATTCATTTTATAGGAATTATTTCTATTTTCTGTTATAAGAGGGAAAATACCAGACCGCATAAGACTGCAAATACTTAAAAAGATACAAAATTAAAGAAACCTTACCATATTCATTTTTCTTCAACATCCAAGGATTGTGGAGAAAACCAGAAATGACTAACACATAAGTAGACTACCAGTCAATCTTCACTACACAAAATGAACTCCAAATAGAGCATAATTGTAATCTACAGTATAAAACAATTAACACAACAGCTACTGTAAATATAGTACTGATAACACTGCTGTCAGCAAAGCCACTGAAAAACCAGCAGCAGCACAACACAAATGTGTATTTTTCTTTGCTTTTCATTTTATTATATGGCTCATAGTTTTAAGCAGCAACACCAAAAACCTGTCAAACTTGAAACTGTCAATAGTTACAGAAATTTCAACACAAAAATTCAAAAAGCATGACAAATGCAACTTATAAACTTATACATTTTTTTATAGAAAGACAGAAAATCATATAAAAATTCAAAATAAAAATTCTAGCTTTACTCTAATTATTAAAAAAACAAAAATTTGTATGTGCATAGGTTTTACATAAGGACAATGTCCTATAGACATAAGCCAGCCAGCTTCCCACACTCTCTCTTGGGGAAGGTTGAATATACACAAATAATACAATGCAGGAAAATGACCGAGAGGATGGTGAAGAGCAAAGCAAACAAGCTAAAACACACATAGGGTCAAGTAACTCTGATATCACTGTAAATGAACATGGCGGCATGCCTGTTAACCCTAAACAGGTATATACCACTTTCCTTTCAATATGTCACACTACATATGCACTGTACATCACAAGATTTTCTGTCAATTAATAAATAATGAGCTTGCACACCACTAGACTCTTGGTTTAATCTTCACCCCTAACTCACTGTAGGATTAGCATTAAAGGGACATGGCTCTCTTTAATTACCTAATCACTACCTGTATAGAATTTACATACTCTCCCAACACCAAAAACAGGTTATTATTTCTGGGAATTTCGTTACCCTCCCAGATTCCAAAAATGTGCATGTCACACAAACTGGCCATTCTAAACTAGTACACCAAGAGGTAGTCTGGCTGCGTGACTGAGTTTGAATCACATGTGGGTGGGCTACTAACATCACATTACCAGGATAGCAACCTGCTCCTGTAACCCAATAATAAGAAAATGTGGGTTAAGCCTAGAAAGACAGGATACAAATATAACCCAAAGTCTATTTCAAGTTAATATTTTGATGTTAACAGCAAAGAACAGGCTTCTTTAACACAAAGATATAGTGGTTCTGACTGAGCTGGTCCTTATTATATGACTTTTACAGTCACTTTGTACTCTTTAAAGAAAACAAATTTGCCTTTGGAATAAACTCCATAATATTCTTCAACCTAGAAAACTGAAGACCGAAAATACTCCTATTGGCCTTTGGCCACAGTGTCTACAAATTTTCTGCACATTCTAAAAACAACCAAAAGCCCACAACAAATCTTTTTATCATTAAGAACACCACACAGCAATGCATATGTAAAGTAGGGTGCATCAGAGATCATACTTCATCCCAGTATCCGTGTTTATCACACTGTAAACCAGTGGTAGGATTTGAACCTGCAATCTTGTAGTTTCCAGCCCTACCCTTTAATCTAATTCTTTGGCTTGTGCTTTCTTATTATTTTTGTACAGTGACAGTTTGGTTTTATTGTCATTTTAAAATGTGCCATGCCAAACCTTCGGTCTTTGCAGGCTGATTTTTAAAAACAGCTAAAGACTGAAGCAGATATAGCCACTCCAGCTATAAGGGGAATTGCAATAACTTTATTAAGTGAAACTAATTTTCATTTTAACAACACCAGGATAAACCTACTATAGCAACAAATAAATTTATTAAATTAAGCCATCACTCATTTTTACCCTAAAAGGAATTCTAAAGTGTTCGGTCCAATGAATGTATTAAAATATATTTAACAGATCTTGTTGTACTATGTGGTAACTCTTCCCAAAAAGTTTGTGTCTTTCTCATCGAGCTGAAAGAAAATCATCATTACAGTTCAGCCCGGTCCTTACTGGCAGAAGTGAAAAAAACAATGGTAGTAGCTATAAATGCCTGGAGGGCAGCTATAACTTCATTAATCTGTAGGAGGGAAAAAGATTTAATGCTGAGTAACATCCAGACTAATGTAATGGTACAATGTAAATTGATTAAAATGTGAATTCAAATCTTAAAAATGTAGTGGAACATGCTACACAGAGAATCGTAGTAAGAGTGTCAATGGTGAAAAACATTTTGAACAGCTTAAATAATTGGAAAACACTCGTTAGCATGAACTGCTTTCAATTCAGCATGTAGCACTGCAACAGAGGAAACTGAACAAATGTTCGCCTATCTCATAATTTTATCCCCATTACCCATTTTCTGACAGTCACTGCTGGTGAAGTCTTCAAAAACACACCTCCACCAATCACTGCTCCTCTGCACCAAAGTTAAACCCTTCACAGAATGCAGTTAGGCAAAGAAATATCAGTCATCTGCTGGTGTGAATGTCTTAAGTTACCAGGAGCTATCCATTCATATTCTAAAATGGCTTTTTCCATTAAATATCAACAGCATGGACAATAAATCATGAACCATATATCTTTTTATTTATGCATTTTTCAGACATTTTTGAATTTCATAAAAAGTGGTTTCTTACATTTCTACTAGTTTCATTGTTGAAAACAGATTCACTACTCGAAAAAGCAAATAAAACAAGGATAAACCGGGAGAATATAGCTGCATGTACTAAATAGATGCTCGCTGTGTGACATTTGCACATACCCATGTTCAAACAAGTGTCATCCTGGATCTTCATTTCCTTCACAGAGTTCAAAGGCATGACGTCAGGTTAATTGGAGACTGTAAACCAAGCTTGTTGTGGAGGAGTTTGAAGGCTGTGCTCCATTAGCTCTATGCCTATTATGGAACAGACTGCAGCACCCTTCTTGTCACCTGCCTATAACTGTACTACAGTTATAATGGTCAGTGAATTATATTGGTCACTTCACTGTTCATGAACACCTTTTTTCCTAATATTAGTGTTCTTCTTCTCCATAGTACCTAAAATCATAGAGCTTTGTTTCCACTGAATACATTATTTACCACACACTCAAATACAGTACAACTGATGCAAGCAGAGTTTACATTCCAGCTAATTTCACAATCAAGTCCTACATTATACCTGAAACCAATTCCCTTATTTAACAGAACTGTTTCTTAAGTGTCATCTTTTCTTCAATTTTTGTCTTTTTGGAAAACACTGACATAACTTTGTCTTGTCAAAATCAAAAATCTTTCTGCACTCTTTAGTTTTACTCAAGATTACTATTTAAAATATTCTTGAAATTCAGTGAGTTTTGGATGGTGGTATATCTCTGCATAAGTAATAAATTGTGAAATAATACTTGACACTAGAGTATAATTCGATTAGAAAAAATGATTAATCCCAAGGGGAAATTCAGATGCATACAGCAAAAGAAACATAAAAACACTTGGAAGACATATAATAGAGCCAATCAATTAATCAATAAATAAATACATAAATAAATAAATAATGTATATTGTGCAGAAAGTTCAAAATGAACTTGATGTGTATGTTGGTAAGAAGCACTGAATTGCCTGTTAGGAGTGGGCAGATCCCCTGAAATGTTTCTTAGCACACAGTGCTGGAATGAGCCTGTGACTGAAGTGGTCCAAGACAGCACACTCCTGGAAGGGATTTTTTCATGATGGCATCCAATTTTGCCACCATCTTCTTTTTCCACAACAGCTTCCAGTGTGTCCAGGGTTTGCCTTGTGAATGGAGCACGCTTTTCCTGAGAAGTTTATTCAGGCATTTTGCATCAGAAAAAATGCTCCTTCTTACAATTAAGTGATCAGATGTAAATAGATGCAAGATGTAAATATATTCCTGGCATCATAAATGCATTTCAAATCTAAACTGGTGTTGAGTGACACTGAAGTTAATATGTCGGGTTTTTTTGCCTAAGACGCTGCTTATCAGGATCTGAAATTCAGGGATTTTTAAACTAAACATTATTTACAATTCAACTTCATTTCAGTTTCATGAAATAAAACAGCATCCAGCCAGACATCATGTTATTTAGTTTCTAATGTAGGTCCACTCACATAGCTGCTGCCACATTTAGTGACCCTGGGTCAAATCAAACTCTAAAGTCAACCTAAGAGTATGTCCATGGACTGCTGAAGGAAAGCAGAGCTCAGACACTATGCAGAAATATCCCATTGGGGACCTCAATCATGGTCCAAAGCTCTATCCGAAATATGACAAAACTGAGTTGCTGACCAATGTGACCACCTAGAACTCCACTCTGCACAATGTTCTCTTTAATAATTTAGTTACTTAGTAAGCATAAATTAAAAGAATATGATGTGCATTCTACCTTGTACCTTCTTACGGGGACATCATTTGTATACATGGTATTGACTATTCTCGGAAAGAAGATAATGTTGTTAAGGAACCTTTACACATTTTACTTAAGGCGTAACTGGAAAAGTTTAACATCTGGTTACTCTGTTACTGGGAAAAAGTAAACAGGACATTTGCAGCCAATGTGAAGAATACGTAAAACTCATTTAGTTGCAAGTGTGACTGGAAATGGTGCATTAAATGGGAAAAAAAAAAAAAAGACGGAAGTCGTATATACAAACTGCTGGAATTCTAGTGTGTGGGATCACTGGGCCTTAATTCACGTTTATTAGGTTATCTAAACATGTACTTATTTCAAAGAACTGTTTGAAAGTCTCTAGAGGTCTGGCTCACTCCCACAAACTACAAAGTACTGCACACTACATGAAGAAAGGAATTCATCATCCAAGAGCAAGGCATTAACACTATGTGATGCTCTCTGCTATCTTATCATGCGGCTAATTGTGCATATCTGGCTAACAGGCAACTCTTATCTGTGTCTCTCCAAGCGTCATGAGGGGCTGCGGAACGTGCATTCAGCGTCAGAATTAATTTTCTAAAGAAATCCCACCATACAAGAAGAGAGGAAGAAAAAGCAATCTTTCACAATGACGTCTCATCAGAAGTGTACAGTCCTGTACAGAAAATTTTTTTTGTTTGTTTTTTTTTTCCACTCAGAAGATGTCAAATTCAAAAGGAAGGGAGTAAAATTGAGAAATATACTCAGCAAAAAAAGAAACGTCCCTTTTTCAGGACTGTGTATTTCAACAATAATGTTTTAAAAATCCAAATAACTTTACAGATCTTCATTGTAAATTGTTTAAACAATGTTTTCCATGCATGTTCAATTAACCATAATCAATTAATTAACATGCACCTGTGGAATGGTCGTTAAGACCTTAACAGCTTACAGAAAGTAAGCATTTAAGGTCACAGTTCTAAAAACGCAGGACACTAAAGAGACTTGTCTACCGACTGTGAAAAACACCCAAAGAAAGATGCCCAGGGTCCCTGCTCATCTGCGTGAACGTGCATTAGGCATGCTGCAGGGAGGCATGAGGACTGCTGATGTGGCTAGGGCAATAAATTGCCATGTCCGCACTGTGAGACGCCTAAGACAGCGCTACAGGGAGACAGGAAGGACAGCTGATCATCCTCGCAGTGGAAGACCACGTGTAACAACACCTGCACAGGATCGGTACATCCGAATATCACACCTGCGTGACAGGTACAGGATGGCCACAACAACTGCCCGAGTCACACCAGGAACACACAATCCCTCCATCAGTGCTCAGACTGTCCGCAATAGGCTGAGAGAGGCTGGACTGAGGGCTTGCAGGCCTGTTGTAAGGCAGGTCCTTACCAGACATCACCAGCAACAACGCCGCCTATGGGCACAAACCCACCTTCGCTGGACCAGACAGGAGTGGCAAAAAGTGCGTGAGTTTCTGCATGACAGCAATGTCAGTGTTCTGCCATGGCCAGCGAAGAGCCCAGATCTCAATCCCAGGGTGAGGGCTAGGGCCATTCCCCCCAGAAATGTCCAGGAACTTGCAGGTGCCTTGGTGGAAGAGTGGGGTAACATCTCACAGCAAGAACTGACAAATCTGGTCCAGTCCATGAGGAGGAGATTCACTGCAGTACTTCAAGCAGCTGGTGGCCACACCAGATACTGACTGGTACTTTTGATTTTGAGCCTCCCTTCATTCAAGGACACATTGTGAAACATTTTTAGTTTATGTCTTATGGTGTTGACTCTTTTAGTGTTCATACAAATATTTACACATTAAGTCTACTGAAAGTAAAAACAGTTGAAAGTCAGAGAACGTTTATTTTTTTGCTGAGTTTATAAAGTAGACCGATTAAAACTTGCATTCAAACCATAACAATCAAAATAAAATAAGACAAAGTTCAAATATATACAAATAAAAGACAATTCTAACACTGAAAGAGAAATGTAGGTAAAAACCATGCTCATTCTTAGTGACTAAGAACAAACAAACCAAATAAATACACTCATTCCTGATAGTTAAAATGTGATTTATAAAAAAAAAAAAAAACGCTTTTCCAATTTATGATTAGGATAAACTCTGGCCTTTACCAGAACACATAACAATCCCATTTCATTTAACTAGGAGAGAGAGACAAATTAAGAAAGAATCACTTTAATTTATCCTAACCTAAATGTGCTGTTCTGCATGAACCTTTTAAAATGAAGGGGTGCGAATAAATGGCAAACAGCCAATTGAATTAAATGTATCATGTTAATGCAAGAAATGACGGAAATAATCAGTTTTGCTAAGTGTACTAGTACTGTAACAAAGTGAAATAAATCTAAAACGAAAGGAGACATACCGTGCTGACAAACCCTTAAGCAGAAGTGGGGTCAGTCAGTCAGTCAGCCACCCACCCTGCCTGACTTTTGTCGAGTTATTACGGAATTGAGGCGCGCTACCTCCGGTGTTGCCGGTATGTCCACTGGAGGAGCTCCAGACCTCGAGTTCTTCACTCGTGAAACAAAATCATTTCCCGTTGAACGAGAAAGAACGGCAGCCCACATGCGGATGTGGCTTGTTTGCAGAACTTTTTTTATTCAGTGTAAATAAATTTGTTGGCAAACCTGAAACACCGAAGATACTAGACAAGCTGTGAGCCGGGTGGCATTTTAAAAGAGCGCTTGCAGCCGGCTACCTTGAATCTTTGCTAATCGCACACTGGCTGAGCAGTATACCCTCCCCAAACGGGAATCTTGCACCCAAGGACACTGGCAAAGCGATATCACTTTAGAAGCGACACAAAAATAATCTAGGGGGAACCAAAGTGCAGCGACTTACCTTCTCGGGCTTTCAGCAGTACTGTGTTGGCTACGATATTTTCGAGTTCCATTGGCAACTCAGTCTAACTAAAGCAGCTCCGCAGAACTGCACGAACTGCTGAAAGGTGTCACTTTGGTTATTAAATCCAAGTTCAGTGGAGTCTGCAAGAAATGAGGATTTCACACCCGAGTCAAATGAAAAAAGGGAACAAGTTACGCAAACATCATCGGTTCCATGCAGGTCGTAATACAGACTGGAGTGAATGAGTTGAGATCCGGGCTCGGAAATCTCGCAGTACCAGACCTTCTACCCCGGCCCAGCAGTCGGCCGTTTTAAATGGGGGGAAAAAAAAGACGAATCACATCGGGCGTAACTTCACTCCATCCCGTAAAATGAACACATGCGAGAAGGATAAAAGTTTGTACTTCAGATCCGTGCCTTCTTCTGCTCCCTCGCCAGGTGGTGCCTTGTCACCTATTTGGCGTCTAAAAGAATTCGGCTGTCATCCTGTGCTCCCAGCGCGGCGTCAATGCATGTCTTCTCCGTTAAGTTTCAGCAACCCTCTCCGCCGCGTCCGGGTGCCAAACTTCGTTGGAAACCGAGGGGATTAGACGTCGTTCTTTCCGGCAGCTGGATGCAAAACAGCGCCCCTGCCCTCAGCTGCTAAAAGCCAGACGAGCACGCAAAGTTGCAGCGGAACGAACAGAGTCGGAAGAGGCGTACCCCTCTGTCCTCCTGACGCACAGACGCCGAGAGACATTCCCGGCTGTCAGAGATATCTGATATCCTCTCTTATTTGCGTGTTTATGGTTCTTTTCAATGCGTGACAAAGCCTGCCCTCTTCACTTCATTATACGCCTTGGAAGGTGAGACGTTCACTTCGTCTGGCTTCGTCAAGAGCTCAGCTTGGCGCTTTTTTTTCTTTACAAACAGCGCTTTACGCGCTTATGCACTTCGTCCTTTTCCACCCTGCCAAGTAGAGCCGAGTTCACAGCCCAGCTTTATCTGCGCCTTGTGGGGAACTGCAACGAAGTGACTGTAAAGAAGCGGGCGCGCAGTCCGTCCATTAGTGACAACTTCGATTGGACTTTGATTAATCCATATTAGTAACTTGTTACAACATTATCGACTTAAAATGCAGAGCACGTGAGGTAAACATACGCGACCCTGAACTTGGTACTCGAGTCTTGAAAAAAATAATGGATGGATGTATGACACAACGTTTCTTAACCTTTGTGGTCTCTACCATTTTTAAAGTTCCACCTTGCTGAAACGGGGGGGGGGGGGGTCATAGTCAAACGAGTGGGATGGGAAGAGCGGGGACCCACTCGTGTAACGAATGCAGTTAGAAATGGGGGAAAATATCGCGTAACGCTGTGAACAGCTTTAGCGACTCACCCAGTCACTGAGGAACACTAATGCAAAGTGTATCAGCCACAACAAATTCAAAGGTAATGCAGTAACGTAATCTTATTCGCATGTTTCGCATAAATAGTTTGCAACTAGTGCAGAATGCAGCTGCTAGAATCCTAACTAGGAAAAGAAAATCTGAACACATTTCTCCAGTTCTGATGTCACTACACTGGTTACCTGTGGTATCAGGATTGACTTTAAAATTCTGCTTATGGTTTATAAAGCCTTAAATAATCTCGCCCCTTCTTATATATCGGAATGTCTGACACCCTATATTCCAAATCGTAACCTCAGATCCTCAAATGAGTGTCTCCTTAGAATTCCAAGAACAAAACTTAAAAGAAGTGGTGAGGCGGCCTTCTGCTGTTATGCACCTAAAATCTGGAATAGCCTGCCAATAGGAATTCGTCAGGCTAATACAGTAGAGCACTTTAAAACATTGCTGAAAACATATTACTTTAACATGGCCTTTCTATAACTTCAATTTAACTTAATCCTGATACTCTGTATGCTCAATTTCCTCATAATAACTATTCAGGGTATCTCTAAAATCCGTACTGACCCCTACTCTCTTTTCTGTTTCTTTTTCCGGTTTCTTTGTGGTGGTGGCCTGCGCCACCTCCACCTACTCAAAGCTTCATGATGCTCCAACAATGATGGATGGATTAAAAGGCAGAATTCTACGTGACCATCATCATCAAGCCTTTCCGTGAGAACCCTAAATCCAAAGAGGACTGTTTCATTTATGTTAGGTAGAATGCCCAGAGGGGACTGGGCGGTCTCGTGGTCTGGAATCCCTACAGATTTTATTTTTTTTCTCCAGCCGTCTGGAGTTTTTTTTGTTTTTTCTGTCCCCCCTGGCCATTGGACCTTACTCTTATTCGATGTTAATTAATGCTGATTTATTTTGTTTTCTTATTGTGTCTTTTATTTTTCTATTCTTTATTATGTAAAGCACTTTGAGCTACTGTTTGTATGAAAATGTGCTATATAAATAAATGTTGTTATTGTTGATGTTTTTTTTACATACAGTCAATTCAGAAAGTTTTCAGACTCTTTTTACAGTGCTGCAGATTTCAATTTATATGGATTAATTTGCCTTAAAGCAAGGGTCTGAATGCTTATATGAATGAGAGATTTGAGCCAACCTTTCAGCGAACGTCTTTACACTTTATCATTATGAGTTGTTCGGTATAGATAGGCAAAAATGGAAAACTTATTCATTTAAAATTAATTCTACAACACAATAAAGTATGCAGAATGTGAAGAAGCCTGAATACTTTCTGAATCCAATGTATGTGTATTATTTTTGTGATATACCTGTTTGACAATGGAAAAGAGGAAAACAAGGACTCCAGGCAAAGGGTCCTTAGGCAGTTATCAATCATAGACAATGTTAGACACAGTCACAGTATAGAAGATCTAGGCCGGGGTCTCCAACTCCAGTCCTGGGGCCTCATGTATAAACGGTGCATACGCACAAAAATGTTGCGTAAGCCTGTTTCCACGTTCAAATCACGATGTACTGTATAAAACCTAAACTTGCCGTAAAGCCACGCACATTTCCACGGTAGCTCATACCATGGCGTATGCAAGTTCTGCGCTCAGTTTTGCAGACTGGCGGCACCCAGCGTCAAAGCAGTGCTACTGTTCCAGTGTGGTTTCCCTTTCTTGTTTAGATCCACATCCCTGACGCGGCTTTATAATCGCACTGAAATTAACGGCATATTTTTTAGTAGTGTAATGCATCTGATTGTAATTAACCTGTAACAATATAATGGTCCACGGGATGGCCAAACTTTTCCAGATACCATAGCTGCTTTAGCGTTGTTACTCTCACTGCACCTTCTTTTTCTTCTTTCAGCTGCTCCCGTTATGGGGTTGCCACAGTGAAACATCTTTTTCCATATTACTCTCACTGCACCACTCAGAGCAGCTGATCGGAAAGAGAATTATCGGTATACAGCATCAAGCACACGCTGCCTATTTGAACTACTCTCATACGGCAAACGCTTCAAAACCTCTCCTGTACGGACCTCGCAGTTCAGAAACAGTTTCATCCCAAGAACTCTAAACGCACTCAATCAGTCCATCAAGTGCTCCTTGTAGAACTGTTTGTACTTATTAATACAATCACCTCACTGTAAACTTGCATTACAGTCACAATATTTAGGCGGAGTGGTGGCTCTGAGGCTAGGGATCTGCACTGGCAATCGGAAGGTTGCCGGTTCGAATCCCATAAATGCCAAAAGGGACTCTGCTCTGTTGGGCCCTTGAGCAAGGCCCTTAACCTGCAATTGCTGAGCGCTTTGTGTAGTGAGAAAAGTGCTATATAAATGCAAAGAATTATTATTATTATATTGCACAACCTGAGCCACTTTATAAAGCGTGTATTTACATATGATGACAAAATAATTTTTAAGATGAAATGCATCAAAATATGTTTATTATACAGATAAAACTTTAACTTCATTTAAATAATCTATATTGTTAATAATTAAACATGTGAGGACACGGTGTCACTGCGCTAGCAAGGATCTGGCGCTCCGTTCACGGATTGTTCCTGCCTCGCGAAGTATGCTTGCTGGGCCTGGCGTGACACTGGAAGGATAGAATAACTAAACATGTAGTACGAAGATATTTCAATGTTCCTTAAAAGTTTTGAAAAATCTGCGTTCTAAACTTACAGATGGCTTAATGTCTATTACAGAGCTGATAGTGTGGTGATTGGGTATTTGGAGAAAGAAAAGTAAGGACAGGAATTGGAGGTTAGTACGTTTGAAAGAGATAGTACTGTTGCAATAAATTATTTCATTGAAGGTCTGCACAATCACTGTGCCACCGTGTTCCCATGTTTAATAACATGCTTTAACTCCCGTCATCATGAAAATGATATCAAGTATACATCTCAGTATTTTAATTGTTTAGAGAGCTGTAATATTACGAATGTAATGGATTCTGTGTCCTGTCGGAGGAAGAGAAAGCCCGGAAGCATGTAGTGATTCACACACATAGAGCACATAGAAGATCAAATACAAAACAAAGCATTCAAAGTGCTACTTTAGCTACGATGGGAATTAAGGAACTAGTAAATTAAACGATTTTAAGATGAAGTTTTTGATGTTCTATTTTAATGACAAAATAAACTACGTGATTAAAGTGGAAATTTCGAGATTAAAGTTTACATTTCGTGCTTTTTCCCCCACTGTGTGCCTATTTTTTTTTTCTCTGTACCCTAATAAGCTTTCATATGACACTCAGACGGTAAGCTACGACTTGCCTTTTCATGGCAACTGTGATATCTGATAACTTCTTTTTTATTTTGGCACTGTGCAACTTTGTGAACTTGAGCTTTTGAGTTTCTCTGACACGCTATGTCACTCAATCAACTTCCTTTTGTTGTTTATACCACTGTTTAAACCAACACATGGTACGTTTTCCTTACCTCCACTTGGTATTCGCTGAAATTGTTCTAAACCCTGTGCTTTTGCAATTGTCTTTTCACAGAAGGCTGAGCTTAGGGGCTATTTATATTGATTTGCATATTTAAAGAGGCTTAATTCTGGGAGGAGACAGGGCGGGACAGCAGGCATGTGCACATGCGTTACTTTTAACACTGACCGGGATTTATGTAGTGGAAGAATGTGGAAGTTGGCGTTCGCACAGATTCATGCATCTGGATTTTTTTGCGCGTAAGCACATTTCCGCTTTTGTGCTTACCACATATTATAGTGTGAATTCTATGCATGCCGTTATATATGAGGCCCCTGGAGAGCTACTGTGGCTGCAAGTTTTCATTCTAACTCTTTTCTTAATTAGTGACCAGTTTTTGCTGCTAATTAACTATTTCCATTTATTTTATTTGACTTTTCTTGTGACTGTGACCGCTGAATTGATTCATTTTTCCTTAAACGGCACATAAACATAAATTTGATGTGAAGTGAGCCAACAGATGACCAACTAAGTTGGGGCCTCAAACTCCAACCTTCATTCAGTTTCTTAACTTGAAGCCAATTCTCGTTGCTAATTAAACCCGTTATTTATTTCCATGGTGCTCATTCTGCCATGGCAGACATTTCCAAAACTGTTGATTTTCATTTTTAAGGGTGCTGTCAAAATGTTTTGTGGACCTGAGCAGAATAACATTATTGAGGCCTTCACCTTTCTTTGTTTTCAGTTATCGTGTGATGGACGCAGGTTGTTGTTTATGTGTTGGTTCATTTTGTGTCTTAATATTGTTTGGTTGTTAATTAAGGAAAAAAGAAATAATTAAGAGGCCTGACTTTTAAGTTGTGCATAAATTAAAATTAAGGCAAAGAGTTAATTAGCAGCAAAATCTGGTCACTAATTAAGAAAAGGGTTAGAGTGAAAACCTGTCACCCAGCATTTGAACTCCAGGTTCAAATAGAGAAGTTTTATTTGTCACCAATAACTTCTTCAGTTAATACAGCCAAAAATATACACAATTATAAATCAAATGCTCCTTCCTCTCCTTCTGCCCACCTAGTTACAGTAGTTTTGCCACCTGACTCCCCAAGGTGAGGCTGCTGGCTTCTTTTAAACTGAGCCCAGGCCTGCTTCTGGTGTCAAAAGCATTGGTCATGCGGAGAACTTCTGGGTTGTGTGGAAACAAGGACAGTTCCGCCCAGGCAGCACCCTGTGGTGGCACCCAAGGACCCTGACAGGGCTGCACTTCTGCACACCAATTCCCATGCCATCCTATGGATGTCCTAACTGAGTTCAGCCCAGAAGAACACTCACATCTGCTGAGTTTGGGGGAATGAACTGTTCTTGGCATCTGTTTTCTCCAAGCCCATCCAATATTCTTTGTTTCCAACCAGAACTAAAACTGCAGAATTTTTACATGCATATGGTAATTTATTAAGCATATTTGGGTCTAGATCTAAATTTTGTTTAGTAGTGGTCTGATAAAAACTTTAGAAAACAAACTTAGAAAAAGTTACCATACTGCAGAGACTGAGCAGAAAGCAAGAGAGAAGGAGCTGAATATGTGCATCTTAAGAAAATGGAGAGTAAGAGGTAACACTGTACAAGTGTTTAAAATCTTGAAATAAGTAAGTAGTTAGGATAATAGCTGTCACTTTCAGATCAACTGTTTAAAGTGAACACAGAGCAATGGATGAAGACTGATAAAAGTACATGATGTATGAACGTTAGGAAGCATGTATTTATTCACATTAGGGAACTGCTGATACATGTAACAAGTGACCAAGTGGTATATTGCCTGAGGACCAGATCTCAACACGGTGTTATTTTGGAACTGTTAAGTAAATAGTGAATAGCTAGAAATTCTGCACTAAATAGCCTGTTTCAATCAAAACATTTTTTATGTTTAGACATCAAATCATCTTGGGTATCAGGAAGGTTGGGTTAAGCAAGCAATGATGACTGGGAGTCTGGCAGCTTAGGAGGTGGCGCTTCGAATATTCTACCAAATTTTTGTATCTTTTCCAGTGCATTCTTGAAATGAGTAATTGAGATGGTTGAGGAATCTGGGCATCAAAGATTTGAGGACAAACAAAAAAGAGTAGTTAGACTAAGCAAGGCTTGAAAACAGTAGACTTGTTCAAAGTACAAAATAAACTGAAAAATAATAAAGATAGTTTAGTGAAAACCTGAAAATAATTATGTCAAGACATGTTAAACTTTGGGCGGCATGGTGGCGCAGTGGGTAGCACTGCTGCCTCGCAGTAAGGAGACCCGGGTTTGCTTCTCGGGTCCTCCCTGCGTGGAGTTTGCATGTTCTCCCCGTGTCTGCGTGGGTTTCCTCCCACAGACCAAAGACATGCAGGTTAGGTGGATTGGCGATTCTAAATTGTCCCTAGTGTGTGCTTGTTGTGTGGGTGTGTGTGCGCCCTGCGGTGGGCTGGCGCCCTGCCCAGGGGTTTGTTTCCTGCCTTGTACCCTGTGTTGGCTGGGATTGGCTCCAGCAGACCCCCGTGACCCTGTAGTTAGGATACAGCGGGTTGGCTGATGGATGTTAAACTTTTTGAGATCTTTTAATCCGAGTCTTTAGTTTTTGTAGCTCTCTTTAACATGCAGCTCAGTCTTAAACAGCCGTCCACAGAGTATCATAGCAATCAGCACACCGATACAAAAGAATAACAAATAAAAATAACATCACAGCTTCCTAAACCGTGACACATTCCAATTTCTCCTTTTCCAATCTTTTAATTAAATGGATTCAGTTTAACCTCATTTATTTGGATTAGAAAGAAAATTAATTAAAAAAAAAGTATCTCTACAGAGACCTAAATCACAGGGATGCATGTTATTACCTACTGTAAGTATCAATTCTGCTTCTGGTTTGTCAATATACAGTACATAATTTAGGAAAAGAATCAGATAGCAACACACTTGTGCTTGTTGGTTATCTAAGAAGAGAAAATCTACCGGTAAACACAACTTTGTGCAACAAATAACTGCAATAAACTAAGTAGAAATCCAGAGCAGGAGACATTTTAAGGCTGAGATGTTACAGACAATCACATCCTTAAAAGATAATCATATACTGTATTTTTGCCTTTCCTAAAGTATGTAATATTTAAAATAACTTCAGAGACGTGCCTATTGATAATATATTTGCATCCTTGCAACAAATTTGCCTGAAATATATTTGATTAAAATATATTTTCACTTATATACAAATTTTCAAACTGAGATGCTTCATTGTACGAGTCCATGGCAATTCCTTTGGCGATGAGGATGGGATCTGCACTGTGGATGGGTGAAGTGTAGTGGTGACGCTACACAGAAAAAGTAAGGGCTGACACAAAAAGAGAGATAGGTTGATGGCACCGGGACACACTCCAGCCAGTGTTCAAAAGCGGACCCTCACGCAGGACTAACAGAGTTCTCCTGTTAGCTCATGCTCCAAGGAGTTTGTTTCTGAGACGAATGTTGGAGTTTCATGTCTGAGCATCAACAGTACAGCACCGTGCATATTTGTGAATTAAGATGCTTTGTGGTGTGAGTTCACAGAAATTCATTACTACAGAGGTTTTAATACAGCCATAGAAAATATTGTGTCTCAGAACTACAGTTAGCTTGCAAAAATAATGTATCCTTAGACGGTATGAGACAAGACTTTCAGGTAATGAATGGAAGTTGACTTTAAATAAAATACACACCTACTCAATATGTACAAAACAAGGTCTAGTTCTGCTAATAATTGTACACCATGCACATCTTTCTCAACTCTCAACAAGATCCAACTCGTGAGTGATGTCGGCAAACACCTGCTTTCTCAGGACATGTTGTGGGGACATGTGGTGCTTAAACCTGTTTGAATAAAATCTTTGTCTATCTACCTGACAGCCCAACAATCACAATAAACCCTAATGCATTAAAAGCTTTACTTAGGGTGACACCTAATGGGACATTATTGCTTAATCCGTTGTGACATCTTGTACTACATTGCTAGCATTCTGTCTCATCTTGCTGAGTTGTAGGAATTCTAACCCACCTAACATAATGCAGTGAGAAATGAAAATATGGTTTTACTTAAAATTAGAAAAATTAACATCACTTTAGAGGAACAAATCAAATTTTGTTTGAATGTGTTGAGCCTTTATTAATGTATACTTGACTAAGTGAACATGCTGAAGCAAAGAATTCTGGTTATGTCAGTACTTGTGAACAGTTACTTCATATTAATGCTTATCATCATTTTTGATGCTGTGGCAGATGCCTGGGGGGGGGGGCGACCCAGCCAGGACACCTTGGAGGACTGGAAGAGGGCATACACCCACCTCAGACCACGTGGGGGCGACCACCCTGGTTGCTATGGGGACCACGGGTACAGAGCTTTGAAGCCACACCCGGAAGTGCTGGGGGGGGAAGAAGAGCAGGGACACCTTGTGTGCTTCTGGGGATGCAGCTGACACTTCTGGGGCGTGTCGGTGGAAGATTGCCGGGAAACACCTGGAGCACATCCGGGTGATTATAAAAGGGGCCACCTCCCTTCATTCAGGGCTGGAGTCAGGAGAGAAGGAAGGACAAGGTCTCTGGAGGAGACAAGGAGGCGGCCTGAAGAGAGCAAAGAGGCAGTGTGAGGCCTGGACTTTGGAGTGAAGTGGGTTGTGTGGCACTTTATTATTGTATATAGTCTGTAAATAAACTTGCGGTGGTGCTTTTTAACATGTCTACCTGTCTGTGTCCGGGGCTCGTTCCACAATGCGTAAGGGTAAAGAAAACTGAACATAATTGTTAGACAAAGTTCTGTTATTGTAGATTTATAATATGTGCCTTATGAAGTTATTTTGAAGATATGTTTAAGTAGTAGTAAGAGTACATGTATTGATGATCATTCTGTGTAACAGATAAATTAAGTATTGAGAAACCAATGGGAAGATAATGTGTTTTTATTGCACTTTGTCCAGTTCAAGGGCTCAAGGGGCAGCAGCTTGAATCTGTTATATTTCTTTGATCAAGACACTCACTAGAACTGCAGCAGTCTGACTGCAAAGTAATGAAGATGTCACAGAGCATTTCTGCAGTAGAGGATTCAGGGTGCGGTTTTGACTCCAGTGGAGATGTGAGACTCCAGGGCCACTGACAGATGAGCCATGATTCAGTGAGAAGCAGTCAAGCTTCTTGAGTTGAGCTGGCAGGCCCACAAGCAGCAGTTCAGTCGCTACAGAAAGTTACCAAAAGCTTGTCTGTGGGTACCTTACACTCAGGAGTGATCTTGGCATATTATAGAACAGAAATGCCATCTGCATATTAATTAGTGAATATTTATTTAAAATGGTGCCCATAACAAAGTACATCCTCATGGATAAATATATTACAGCTACGACATAGTGTTGAGAACCATGAGGAGGACTCCTTAGGACAGCACAAGACCTGCCATTAACAATGCAAAACTGTAAACAAATGAAAAGAGAAACCAAAGCTTAAGAACTTATTTCAGAGAAGTCACAAAAAGAGAACAGTTGTACAATACAGGAGTGAAGAAGTGGGCTGTTGGCCATGATTTATTACAGTTGGTGGAGCCTCACAAAAAGACCCCAGTGGAGCTATCCATAAATATATACATACATTCAACATAGGTGATGCAGTGTGGTTTTTGTGCAGCAAGAAAACTGGTCTCAAGCTGCATAAAGGACCACCACCATGAGCTGTGAGGTATGTTGTATCAAGAATATGCTACAAAGATGATGGGGATAAGATGGAAGAGTGGGAGGACCACAATATTTCATTGTGTAAAGCCCTGCAGGCTGAACATCATTGTATTTCAACCCTTCCCATTCCAGCAAACCATTTTTGTTGGGGTAAGGCTGACAAACCGCTGTGCCACCTATACCTGCATCGAATAAAGCTTGAGCACATCCTTAGGTCTTGCTCCAAATGTGTGCTGGAGACACACTATTATTGACACCATAAATGACCAGTATTGAAGACATAAGTGGGAGCCATTTGATAATGCTATCAATTAAAGTAAGCAATTTAATCCAAGAAGAGAGGATACTTGTTTCGTTAGAGTGGTGGAGAAGTGATGACCATTTAAGAAATGGGTGATAAGTATAGTGTGTGCTGAATAGGTTTGGCATTTCAGTCTCTCTGCAAATCTTATGCTGTCCACAATATCATAGATGTACTCAAGAGAAAAAGCCATCAGGACAACCTCAAAGAGGCTGAAGATAAGGAACGATCCACAGACCATGCATAATACTTTAATGGAAGTTTTAGTTGTTGTGTTTTAATACATTATCACACATTTAGGCCTAAGGGTCATCTTCCTAGTTCTGCTAAGGTAAGCAGTAACACCCTGGGATGAGAGGGGGCACTGTCACTATATGTATCATCTCTTCTACCTGCAGTTCTGAGGGGCTGTCCTGGTAAGTCACTTAGCCCACGGTTGGACACCATGCATTCAAGCAAGCCCCGGAAGGTGGCATCTGATGTTGACAACCCACAGAACACAAAGGACAGAGTGTGACCACGATAGTTACTCCAGATCAGAGAATCTTTTCTTTTGGGGCTGCTGTAGAAAATGCATTGTGCCCTTGTGGGCTCTTTGATTTGCAAACATTATATTAAAATGAAGTTGCCAGACTGGAATCCCATTTCTCCTTCCTGGCAATTGGTGGTCTGTCTACCTGATCACCATGTCATTCTTTAGGCTGATCCTGCTATCCACATCAGCCAAGCATGCCCCGCCAGTCACATCTTACATGGAAGGACGCTGTGCTACAGTCCAGGAGTTTGGGATTTCCAGCTTGAAAGTGAGTGCCATGAGGTATTGTGATCTGTTTTTACAAGGTCTACTATTCATTTATGTACACATACATATTTACATTTCCTGAATTACATTTTCTCTCATGAAGCCATTTATGTCTCAGCTTTCAAATCCTGGCTGAAGACTCACTACTTCAGTTTAGCATACCCTGACTAGAGCTGCTGATTAACTGTGCATACTGCATCTCTGTTGTTAGCCATTAGCTGTAAAACATAAGTAACATGATAGTTACAATTGGATATTAACCCTCACCTATTCTGTTTCTCTTCTCGGTACTCAAATGTGGCACTTGGTGCCACGGTCCACCTGCCAAGTTGTTTTGCCTGCCTATGGTAAAGTCATCTCTGATGGAGGATTGCAGGAATCATCGGGTAGAAGGGTCCTTTCATTGGCCAAGGTCTCCAGGACTCTAAACACATCCAAATCATATTATGCAATATCGTCTACTGTTGAATTCTGCTCTGTACTTGTAATATTTCTGTTTTACTGTTATATTGTATTGAGGATTACTTGTATTGACACCCACTGCATGCCCAACCTACCTGGAAAGGGGTCTCTCTTTGAACAGCCTTTCCCAAGGGTTCTTCCATTTTTTTTTCCTACTAGGGTTTTTTTTTGGGCGTTTTAGGCAGTCAAGGCTGGGGGGGGCTGTCAAAAGGCAGGGCCTGTTAAAGCCCATTGTGTCACTCCTTGTGTGATTTTGAGATATACAAAAATAAATTATATTTTATTGGATTTTTTGATGATCTTTGGATGGTCATAACCAAATTATTTATGTCCATGATGCTTATTGCTGATTGTCATGATTTTGGGTTTTTAAACTTTATTAAAAATTCTTTGCATTATTTTCTTTTTGGGCTTTGTTTTATGATTATGAAAATATTCACAATAATGCTTATGATGTTGCCACATCCCCATTTTGTTTTTGTGTTTGAATTGCAGTCACTGCCATTTTTGTGCATTTCTGCATGGCTGCGACTATGTGTGTTAGGATACTAGTTTTGTTAATACTTTTAATGTTTTAATTTTCACCGTCATAGTCGATTGTGGACTTGTTTTTGATCAATCAGTTCCCTGGTGGTATGCTACGCACAGTAGCAAGGAGTATTTTATGATGATGACCAAGAAATAAGCCACACAGCCAAAAAGTCTAAACTGAGAGATCAATAAACAGCGCAAACAAAACCTACGTGAAAGACAAAAATCGTAGTCAAAAACTAAGCAGAAACAACTAACTAAGAAGAGTTTTAAAGTTATCAAAAGGATGCTCAAAGAACAGTTTTGTTATCTGCAAATTTAGACAATAATGAGCCCTTAAAGGTGACCTTTCAGCCAGTTGTATCTTTACTGGGAGGTTATGAACTCTGAGGACACAGCCCTTACAACATACTTCACTGTCCTGAAAATGGGATACACAAAATAGTGTGGCCCAAAAATAATCAAAATGGCAGTGAAAACAGTCCAAAAAGTTCAGCCCTGTCTGAACTGCAGATTTCAAACCCTAGACAAACCCAGAAAATATTTATTAGTGTTGGGTGTTCTTTTTGAAGGACTCTTTCAAATCAAGTAAATCAAGTGAGTTGAGACGTGAGCATGAACAAATCGCTTCATTGAAGCTCGAAAGGGTACTAAAGTGCATGTGTGTCCTACATTATGTCTTTTATTTCTGTGACGCTGACAGATGTTTAAAGCACATGCACAAGTTGTATGATTTTCATTCATTTGATTCACAAACAAATCGTTACCTGAGTTGCACATTTTCATTCATTTGAATCATGAGGGAGACATTACCCAAGAACAAGCTGCATAATTATCATTTATTTGATTCATGAACAAATCATTACCTGAGAATGAGTCACATGATTCTCTTTCATCTGTTTCATTAAGAAATATGCGAGAACAAGTGACACAATTTGCATTCACTTGATTCATGAACAAATCATTACTCGGATATGAGATACATAGTTTTTGTTCATGTCATTCATGAATGAAGCATTACCTGAGAACGAGACACACAATTCTCATTCATGTGATTCATGAAGAAAACATTACCTGAGAACAAGTTGCATTATTCATGTTCATTTGATTCATTAACAAATCATTACCCAAAAACAAGTTGCACATTTCTTTGTTCATTTGATTCATGAACAAAACATTACCCATGAATGAGTCATGTGATTCTCATTCACTTGTGATTCTGTAACATAATGCCTTATTGTAATTATGCATCTTAAATGTGTTGTCATAATGTACAAATTATTAAATTCTTTATTTGTGATGTGATTGGAGGGGATCTCAAAACTGATTTTGACATATGTACCAGAATTTAATCCAAAAAATCTGTCAAATTAATAAAATGAATGAAAAGAATCAACTCCCTTGGATGGGTAGTTTGTAACTCTTTTCCCTAACTTTGCTAATCCAATTTTAGCGTCACCTATCCAGCAACATCAGGCACAAATCCATCCATCCATTATCCAACCCGCTATATCCTAACTACAGGGTCATGGTGGTCTGCTGGAGCCAATCTCAGCCAATACAGGGCGGAAGGCAGGAAACAAACCCCGGGCAGGGCGCCAGCCCACCGCAGATCAGGGACAAATCAGTAACTAAAATGGGGGGCACATACCCTCACAGGGACCTATTAAAGTTATCAGCCGCTACCCACATTGTAGTCGCTGTAATGTGACTGTCGCATGTACAGAGTACAGTGAGATTCTTACTGCCGTGTCTCGCCAGTAAAGCCCACTAGAAAACAGCAGTGGAATCTAAGCAATCAATGCTGTTTGTATTTAGGGATTTTATTTCTGCACATATTGCTCTAGTTTAACACCTCACTGAGTTTCAATATCCAAGTTATTTATAATGTGAAGGGGAAAACACATATAGACATGGGGTAGCATGCAAAATCTAGGCAAATCTACACATAGAATGACTAGGCCAGGGTTCAAACCAAGACTTCAGGAGCTGGAAGGCAGCTGTGCTGCCCACCACAAATACAAAGAGCAGCTAAATGTCAAGTCTGAGTGTTACCACAAAAGGAAACAGCGCGGATTTTCCAGCGATGTAAAAGCCGAATTTGTTTTATTTGTTTGAACAGGCTCTGGCAAGGAGGTGTTAATCAAAGGACTTTGGGACATCTGGGATATCACCCTATGGCTCCAGAAAGTGTATTGTGCTATTTTAAGAATAAAAATATTACAAAGTAGTAATATGCAAATTACATAGTCTAGGCTGGATCACTTAGTGAAAAGTCTCAACCAAGATACCGCACACAGAGCTTTTCCTTCCCGATTTATTTTACAGTATATGAAAGCTTTAGAAAGTCAAAGTTCAGGTTTAACAGGCTGAGGTCAAAGCAAGTGAAGAAAAGAACAACACAGAATAAAAGAAACATCCTGGTTATTTTTAGACTGGTATTACCAGACTGGTGGGTTGGCAGGACAATTTTTAGACTGTGGAGTGGGAAATGTTAAGGAGCATGTAAAAAATGTGCAAGCGAGAGCGCGTACCTGATAAACTGCATTCATGTGCTACTCGGCACGGTCGCGTTTAAGGTGCCGCTCACAAATACTTTGGCTGTATTCGATTTTTGAAGTTTCGAGTTTTGTGCATTTTCTTACATTTTCTAAGTCTTCACCTTGATTCAGAGTAGACAGTATGAAGAAGTGCGTTTGTCATTTGACAAGTAGTGGACAGTGGAGCTACTGCAAGCGTGATTCACACATCCATTGTTCACTGTATGTAACCCAGCAGGCCCTGCTGTTTACTTTCACGCCCATATGCCCATTTAGATGCTTGAAAGAAAGAAGAACCGACAAGAAACTGGCACAGACGCCATGTCAGACCATCACAGGTCACACAAAAACATGCAAATGCTAAAACACACAAAATGGAGTAACAGATTGACTGGCATTCTGTGGGTCCCAAATACTCGGCGGTAATAAGGGGGCTATCTACCCACCCTCCATGCTACATGATATACACTCAATGATCAAATCATTTGGAACGGACGCACACACCTGCTTATCCATGCAATTCTCTAATCATCCAATCACATAGCAGCAGTGCAATGCATAAAATCCTGCAGATATGAATCAGGCGCTCAGCGATTTCCACCGTGGCGTGATTATTGGTGCCAGACGGGCTGGTTTGAGTATTTCTGTAACTGCTGATCTCCTGGGATTTCTCTAGAGTTTACTCAGAATGGGACAAGAAACAATAAACAGCCAGCGAGCATCAGTTCTGTGGACAGGAATGCCTTTTTGATGAAAGAGGTCAGAAGGGAATGGCCAGACTGGTATGGGCTGACAGAAAGGCCGCAGCAATTCAGATAACAACTGTGGTGAGTGGAAAGGCATCTCGGAATACACAACATGTCAAACCTCGAGGCGGATGGGCTAAAAAAGCAGAAGACCACGTCAGCTTCCACTCCTGCCAGCCAAGAAAAGAAAAAGGAGGCTGCAGTGGGCACAGGCTCACCGAGACTGACGTCTGATGAGTGTCACAAATGGTGGGGTTTGAATGTGGGGACAACAGCACAAATCCAAGCACCCAAACAAAGCCCAGACTGGTGGTGGGGGTGTAATGGCGTGAGGAGTGTGTTCTTGTCCTACTTTGGGCCTGTTCGTATTAATCAATGCAGCGGCCTTTCTCAGTACTGATGCTGGCCATGTGTATCCTTCATGTCCACAATCTCTCCATCTTCTAATGGCCACTTCCAGCATGATAACAAAGTACCATGTCACAAAGCTCAAAGCATAAGTCGTCTCAAACTGGTGTTGTGAACATGACAAGGAGTTCAGTGTTCTTCAGTGGCCATTCCCTTTCCCCAGAGCTGACTCCAACTGAACATCTTGGCGTGTGGTAGAACATGAATGTGCAGCTGACAAATTGCGAGGTGCAATCATGTCAGCATGAACCAGAATAGTTTCCTTTTACTGATTCTTTACATCCTCACTCCTCAAAGCACTCTCCATGCAGGAAGGACCTGGGATGTGAACCCACGATCTACTTACAGCAAGGCAGCAGCGCTTTTATCAATAAAAAATAAAAAACAAATACATGGACCAGAATGTCAAAGGAATAACTTCTTGTGGAATTCGTGCCATGAAGAACTGAGGCTGTTTTGAGAGCAAAAGGAGGTCCTAAGCAGTGTTGGTCTAGTGGTCCTAAGAATTCGACAATGACAATTTGAAAATTCGTCCATGTCTAGTATATTTGCTTATGTTATAAAACAATAGTACTCCACAACAACAAAAAAGAGTTGGGGCCCGTCCCCGTATAATGTCCAAAGGACAATGAACGCAAAAAAATTACTTTGTTACAGTCATTCAACAACATACATTGGAAAAAAATGGTGCTTTTATACCGAGTCAAAATGGTGGATGGAGATGACGTCATTGCTGTCAGACGGAAGTGACGTCATCTTTGGAAGCCAGAAGTGAGGTAATCAGAAAAGAACCAGAAGTGACATCATGTCGAAAGCGCCAGAAGTGACATCATGGCGAGGGCGCCAGAAGTGACGTGGTCCTTGGGAGTCAGAGGAGGAAGTTACGGTTGGACGCCATCTTGAGAACCCAGAAGTATGAAAGGTACTTTACATTTCTTCTTTTTGTCTGATGAGAGAGAGAGAGAGGCGTTAGTACCGTATATCAACCCCTTCTCTCGTGATATTTCACTCGCCTCCAGGGTTGTTGACTGCCTCCTTAGCGCGCGAGTGTGACACTTAACACACAACAGTCAGAAGGAACTTACTGAGTCATAGTAGTAGCAGCCAAGGTGTCGTCACATATGCATGTCCAACCACCGTGCAACTTGCCACCACTCTCCAGTGTCATAAATCCGCTTACTCGATGTGCTCCTCAACTGCGTTTTTCAGTGTCACAAACCTTCTGGACTCCTGTATAGTTAAAATGAAACAAGACAAGAAAAAAAGAATATGGCGTCATGAAAGCGCTAAAATATATTAGAACAGAATAGGTGAAAAAAAAGTAATCAAAAGACCTCATCAAAATTCATCAGACCTGCTGGAGATCTACAAATGAACAGGGAAAGACGAGACACCTGAAGGTGGCCTGAAACAATGCAGAAGGCTGTTGACATAGTAAAGCCTCCAAGCGAGAGATGGCACGAAATACCACAAGTTGTAAAAATCTCTGTCAGCTGCAGGTTGCAGTTCTCGATCAGTTAATTGTAGGGCGGTAGGTCATGGAGATTAGCCAGTCTATATTTAGAATGATTTAGAATCACTCCAACAATGCAATGGAGGAAACAAGTTGAGAAAATGAATAGTGTACACCGTGGGACTTTCCCATGAGTGTCATGCATTTGCAGGTGCCAAGATACATTTACTATTTTTAAATAGATAAATATATACGTGTATATAGTAGAAGGAGGGCAGAAAGGAACAACAGACGGATTGGTCGGTGGAACAAACAAATAACTTTGAGTCTGGCTGGTATCAAATAATGGAAGGAGCAGCAATAGCTAGGAGTTGGGAGCAATTCCATCCCCCATACGCTAGGTGGCAGTGGGCCTCACATGGGAACTCAGTTGGGACACCTGCAAGGGTGCTTGGGATATGGAGTCTGGAAATGCAGCCCTTTCATACCAATAGGGGGGCACTGTCAGGGGAGGACCACCCTAGTTTCCTTATGGCCCCGAAGTGCTCCCTGGGACACATGGCATGGCACCAGAAGCATTCGTGGGTCCGGCATAAAAGAAGAGCCTTCTGTCTTACATGGATGAGTCAGAGTCAGGAGGCAGCGGGCGACACTCAACTAGAGGAGACAGGAGGAAGAATTGTGTAATTATTGTATATTTTGGCTGATTTCTGGAGAGATGATTGTAAAACATTGCACTGTGGGGATAAATATTCTTTATTTTAACTTGGAAGTGTGCAGGGTATTACTGTATCCTGGATTTTGGGCACAGTGGCGCCCCCTACAGGTTACAATATTATATATTGTGAGCAACAGGCATTCCATTCAGAGCTGAACTGGGATCCTTACCCAGCTTGGGGGCCAGTGTGACGGAAGGACAGGGCAAGACAATGTATTCAGGTCATTGTCTCCCCCAACACACTAGATGGCAGCTCCACTGGTTCAAGGTACCACTATGGATACCCACAGGGCATAATGGGAACTGTAGTTCTTTGGGTCAGCCCTGTTGGATTCCATTGGGTGCCGCTAGGGGGCACTGATGGGATCAGGGGGTGCTGCTTTGTGTGGCTTCAAGCGTACCCAGAAATCCTTCTGGACATCGGAAGTGCTCCTGGGATTTATATAAAAGGAGCAACCTGCCTCAGTACAGGGAGTTAGAGTCGGGAGGAGGAAGACAAAGCCTACCTGGATGAGCGGAAGAGGAGAGACGAAAGGATTGCTGTGTGGTTGAATTGTGTGTTTTGAAGCCTTTGTACACGGTATGGAAGAGAATTAAAAGCTTTGAAACACTCTGGAACTTGTGTCCATGTCATTGTGTTAGTGTTTGGGGTGCCGCATCACCCCCTGTTGTGTGTCTGCGTCGAATAGGTCTCTCATAGACTCAAATTAAAAAGCTTTGTTCACAATGGCTTTGTGGCTTGTGGTAGAACACACAGATGAGACCGAGGTGGGGAAAAAATGATTTCAACATTTACATCTTCTTCCATTTGTGTGGTGAGGAGGTGGGCACATGTGTATCACGTGGTGTGAGACAGTCCTTGCTCCTCTAGTGAATTCAGACCAGTAACCGGAATAATAATGGTCAGTAGTGCTGCCATGTGTCCAGACTACAGTGAAATTCTCACTTACAAGTTTGACCTTTGAACACACAACTATTCAGACGCATCCCACCCAATACAAACCAGACTTGCTTTGACCCTCGACGTCTCAGTAACGACTGTGTTGTGAGATACGCATCTACGGTATGACTGCTCCTAATGTCTGCATGTAGTTACTGCTCGTGAAGGTGGCGTCAAGAGTTCATTATTGCTTCACACTGAATACTGCATACTAAATAATTCATAAGAGCACAATTTGTTCACTGAGGATCCCTTCCATCTATCCATCAAAGAAGATACTTCCACATTTCCACAGAATTTTTGGCGTAACTACTGAAAATTACACTTCCTGTTTTAATGTCAAGTGTCTCAGTTTTTGTTCCTATGATTTCAAATTGAACAGAACATACGGAATGAAACTACTTGGGCTCTTCTGCCAACCTCCAGCCGGGGCGTGTGACGTGGCTACCAAACTCGGAGAAGGCAAAGGGCTTACTAACAGGGGGACTCCAGAGTTCCCATGAACCTTTTATATTCTGAGAAGCTCACTTGATGCAGCTTTAATCATAAATAGTTCAAAAATGTAAAACTCCATACCTTGATCAGGTTTCCTTTTAGCCATTGACCCTGTATATACAAATCAAATCAAATGTTACTGTCACCTACAAATTATACGCACAATATAAAATGTAACGAAATGCTTAGTCACTCAACTCAATGCCTCTGCCTTTAAGAAGAATATAAAGGGGCAACACCAAAATAACACATGACTTTATAAATATTTAAAAAACTTGAACAGAATTATAAATAACCAGTAACGGCGCACTGCATGAATACACTTGGCTTGAGCATTCCTAGTTTTCAGACTCTTTCTCTGTCTCTGTTTAGCATTCGTTTGCTCAGAGGTTGATGCGATTGCTGCTTCCTGAGCAGCTCTTCTTTTCTCCACCCTAGCGGCCCGCTGCTTCTCTTCTTTCATTGCCATCTTTTCGCGTTAAAACTGATTCAGTCAGTGTTTGTGTTGCAATTACTTTGTATGTTTTCTTTAATTTTTCACTTAAGCTGGCACTTAAGTCTTCACTCTGCCTCAAGGATGATTTAAGGTATGAAGAGTTAGGGGAAGTGACGGCGAAGGTGGTAGGGATGAGAACGACGCCTGTATGCATGTGCTGCACGGCCGCCCTGCTGACTGCTACCGAGAGTTGATTCTACAATAAAATAAAAATAAAAGGAGGAATAACCTTGGAGGTCAATCTTCACCCCGAAAGCGGATAGTAGACGTCACGTAGTATACAGTATGTGTACCAAATTTCAGGTCAATCGGTCAAACGGTTTACAAGCTACAAGTGATTTAGAATCATGGACAGTCAAATGAACAGCCACAGCAGCGCATTATATATAAAGATGTACAGTATGTGATTAATAATAACTAAACAAATAATTTAACGTTAACAGAGTTTACAATAGGACATCATGTAGAAATAATAAATAATCTATATATATAAAAGCCAAATACCACTGACTCACTCATCACGAAATCTCCCGAACCACAAGGACCTGGGACTTGAAATTTGGAACGTAGGTTACCCTTGGCCCATAGGTGCTCGCTAAGAAACAGTTCATGGTTCAAGAACGAAATTTCTTATAGTTTTTTAGACCCGTTTGTATGTCTGTCCACTTTTCACAAGAGGACTACTTAAGCGATTTAGATCGAGTTTTTTTCTATAATTTGCTTGAACATTCTGTTGATTTTGTGACTTTCTCATCGCGCTAAGTACCATAGTTCTCTTGTGGTAGTGATATATTAGTGCAAATCTGAAAGAGACTCATTGGGCTGCGGGGCCCTCCTCACTCACGCGTCTGCCTCGGGGCGTAACCTTATCTCTGCTTAGTTAGCAAACGACAGAAATACTTAAGGGATTTAGATCGGGGGTGTTTTTATTTTTTTTTTTTCTATAATTTGCTTGAACATTCCGGTTGATTTTGCGACTTCTCTCATTGCGCTAAGAATCATAGTTCACTTGCAGGAGTGATATATTCACGCTAATCCGAGACAGAGGCTGCAGGCCGAGGGGAGGGGGGAGAGTGACGTCAGGGGTAGAGAGCTGGGCGGGGCCTCCACACAGTCCTGTTTCACTAATACGTGGGCGGAGCCGAGGGGGGCGGCTAGTAACTAAATAAACAGCTTATAGTTAGAGAGATTACAATGGGACATCATGTAGAAATCTTATATATAAAGCAGCCTGTAACAATCCAGTTGACACTCGGAACGTTTCTGGTGTGCTCTATAAAACTATCATGAAAAATCCATAGTATTATTTGTTTGTCATTTAATATTAATTTTTTTTTAGTATATTTTCATCTTACATTATTCTAATTGTAACAATGTTGTAGTGGTAATAGAATTAAATCAACCTAATAATAATATTAATTTAATTGACTTTTTCTTTTGTTGTCAAAAAATCTGCAAGTAAAAATGTATTACTACACCACAAAACAAAAATTAATCAGTCAAGTTGTGTTTTTTTAAATTATATTTATCTCAAACAATTATAAAAAAAAACTTTATTTTCCTCCTGGGCAACACCGGGTATTTCAGCTAGTAATAAAAAATAACTAAATAAATTGCATAAAGCTAGAGAGTTTACAATAAGACATCATGTACAAATAGTAAATAATAACTAAATATCTAGAGAGAGTTATAGTTAGGGAGTTTACGTCATGTAGAAATAATAATAACTAAATAAATAGCATATACTTAGAGAGTTTATAATAGGACATCATGTAGAAACAATAAATAATAACTACATAAATAGCTTATACTTAGAGAGTTTAGGACATCATGTAATTCTACACAGTGCCTTTCAAAAGTATTCAGAGCCTTCACTTTTTCACATTTTATTATGTTGGAGCCTTGAGCTGAAATCTTTTAACTTCATTGTCCCATAAATTAAACAGCACTCGATACCCCACAAGGACAAAGCAAAAACAGGATTTTAGGAATTCTTGCAAATATATCAAAAATGGAATTGACACAAGTATTAAGACCCTTTGCTGAGTGCCTATTTGAAGTCCCACTGGCAGCGATTCCAGCCTGGAGTCTTCTTGGGTCTGACCCACCTGAATTTAGGGATTTTCTTCTCCAGAGATCCTCTCAAGCTGTGTCACATTTGATGGAGACCATTGGTGGACACCTGTGTTCAGTTGAGTTCAAGTCTGGGCTCTGGCTGAGCATCTCAAAGACATTTCCCCCCAAGTGGTCCCTAAGCCACTCCTGTGTTGCCTTTGCTTTGTGCTTAGGCTCATTGTCCTGTTGGAAGGTGAAACTTCGGCCCAGTCTGAGGTCCAGGTCTTGTTTAAGGAAATCTCTGCATTTTAATCTCTGTTCAGCCTTCCCTCAACCCTGATTCGTCTTCCGGTCTGTGCCACTGGAAAAAAAAAACCCAACATGAAGCGGCCACCATCAAGCTTCACCACTGGAACAGTATTGCACAGGTAAAGAGCAGGGCCTGGTGTCCTCCAGAAATGATGCTTAGAATTTGGCACCAAGCAGTTCAATTCTGGTTTCATCCGAGCAGAGGAGTCTTTTTTTTCTCAATGTCTTAGAATTCCTTAAAGGATTTTTTTTTTCAAACTCCATGTGGGTTTTTCATGCATCATCTGTACTGTGCCATTAAGCCCAGATTAGGTTCTCTCACGTGCACACAGGTTCTCTGGAGCTCAGCCATATTGACCATCAGGTTCTCGGTCAGCTCTCTTAGCAAGGCCCTTTGCCCCCAATTGCTAAATTTAACCAGATGACCAGCTCTAGGAAGAATCCTGGTTGTTCTAAGCTTCTTCCAATTAAGAATTATGGAATCCTCCGTTGCTCTTGGTAACCTTTCCTATGTGTCTAAGCTCTGCAGGCAGGTCCTTCGACCTTGTGACTTTGGTTTCTGCTCTGATACACATCGTCACCCACGGGACATTCCATAGACACGTGTGTGTCTTTCCTAATCACGTCCTAGTCACAGGTGGACTGCAAACATCTCAGTGATGATCAGTAGAATGGGATGCACTTGAGTGAAACTTCAAATGTCAAAGCAAAAGGTCTGAATACTTGTGTCAACGTGAGATTTAAGTGTTTTATTTTTCATAAATTTGCACAAATTCCTAAAATTTTTTTTTTGCTTTGTCATTCTGGGGTATTGTGTTGTTTGATGGAGACAGAAATAAGTTTAAATGATTTAAAATTAGACTGCAGTGTAACATGTAAAAAGTGAAGGGGTCTGAATTAGGACTTTAGGGACTTTGAAAACTCAACTTGATTTCTTTTAGAAGAATTACGTTGGTAGGCCTGGCGAGCTTTATTGGCCTGAATGGCCTATTCTCGTCTAGATTGTTCTCATGCTCTAAATCCTCTCTGAAGGCACACCACAGAAAAGTGCAATGTTTGTTTTTAATTCATTTTGTGCAACGCTGATGATAAAAATCAAAACTAAAAGTGAAACTGTTAACTGTTCACTACAACTCAATCGCATATCCCTTTATGTCAGTGTCTGCACCTCATATGCTCTTAGCGACTTCACACGTCTCACGCACAACGTTCACTCTCGGTCTGGTCTACAAGACTGCTGCTGCCCTCTAGTGTCAACATTAATTTCACTTTCTGGTGAACACAGATTTACTGGCCTGTTTGATTTTATCTGGTAACATATGGCATAAGGTAAGCAGAGAAATAAAAATAATAATAATAATAATCAAAATATAGGAAAAGAATAGAAGGTGTGGGCATGAGCGGGCTCTCTGATGGCCTTGCACCCGTGATCTTGAATTATGTTTGGAGACGGGAAATACAGTACAAACTGATGTCAGTTTCTCTTTTTTTATAAAATTGTAATCATTTACCAACAATAAAATATAGGAAGTGAAAGAGAAGTCATTGGAAATTTGCAGAGGAGCCACTAGGAACTACACTGTTATCACGTTAAATCAGGGGTGTTGAACTCCAGTCCTGGTGGGGCACAGTGCCTGCAGATTTTCATTCTAGCCCTTTTCCTAATCACTGCTAATTAACTCCCTTTCTCTTCATTTTGATAGCCTTGTTTTTAAGGATTCAGACCTCTTGATTTGATTTGTTTCTTCATTAAATGGCAGCCAAACAGAAACGAGATGTGAAACGAGCCGACAGATGACCAGCTAAGTTGGAAGGTCAAACTCCAGCCAATTTCATCAGTTTCTTAATGAGATGCTAGTTCTTGCTGTTAATTAAAGCCGTTATTGAATATCATGACTTGTTGTTGCTCTCATTCTGACACAGCAGTCTGTTGATTTTCTGTTTTTTTCAAGATGGTTTGGTGACCTGAGCAGACCAACATGACTGAGACCTTCACCTTTCTTTATTTTCAGCTTAGCTGGTCATGTGGTGGCTTGTTTTGTGTGTCATTATTGTTTGGTTGCTTATTAAGAAAAAGAAACAACTAAACCAGGGGTGTTGAACTCCAGGTCTGGAGTGCCGCAGTGGCTGCAGGTTTTCATTCTAACTCTTTTTTCTAATCGATGACCAGTTTTTACTACTAATTAACTCCTTTTCCCTTCATTTTAATAGCCATGTTTTTAAGGATTCGGTCCTCTGAATTGATTCTTTTCTTCATTAAATGACAACCAAACAGAAATGAGACGTGAAACGAGCCGATAGATGACCAGCTAAATCTGGGCTTCAAAATCCAACCAATTTCACTTCAACCAAGTCCTTAATGAGAAGCTAATTCTTGCTGTTAATTAAACCCGTTACTTAATTCCATGGCTTGTTTCTGCCCTCATTCTGCCACAGCAGACATTTCCAAAACTGTTGCTTTTCTGTTTTTTCCTAAGAACACCATCAAAATGTTTGGGTGACCGGAGAGTTCAACTTTACCGAGACCTTCACTTTTCTTTATTTTCAGGTGAGCTGGTCAAGTGACGGCTTGTTTTGTGTCTCGTTATTGTTTGGCTGCTAATTAAGGAAAAAGAAACAACAAAGAGGCCTGAGTCAAGTTAATTAAAATTAAGGCAAAAGAAGTTAATTAGCAGCAAAAATGGCTCACTAATGAAGATGATGATTAAAATGAAAACCTGCTGCCACTGTGGTTCAACACGCGTGTGTTAAATACACACTTATATACACGTGTCTCGCACTCAACCTCACACAACTGAAGGAAACAAGTGAGACAATAATCACTTGAAGGATCCTTCATCACATTCACTAAATGTACAAATTCTAGAATATACATGAAAACTGAAAGCTCCTGGAGGTTCATTTTAGTCATGATGGGAGACGGAGTCTCGGACACACTCAGTCCCTCAGAACGTAAAATTGCATGCGTCTCATTGAGTCTTTACATTTTACAGGTAGGGTGTAGCAGATTTCACAGTTGAATTGTACAAAGAAGACAAGACTACAAAGTACCAAGTCGGTGTGCAATGTAAGATGATTTACAAAAGTGCATGATAAGTCGCATGGGAAATTAACACATAGCATCACCTCACAAATGTTCAAACATAAAGTATGGAAATAAAACAAAATACGGAAGGGTAAGGCAGAAATTCAACACAGCAATTGAAAAGTACTATCGGAGCATTAACACCGCCGAACTGCCCCAGATGTGGGGGGCCCGCTAGTACCAAGGTCTGCTCCTGCTTGTTGACCTCGTGCCTTTCACGTGGACTTTCCTCCCACATCCACAAAGACAGGCAGGTTAGAGTAGTGGGCAGCTCCATACTGGGCCCATATCAGTGTGTGAGTGGACCTTGTGATGGGCTGGAGTCCCAGGATAAGCTCTCGAACCCATGCTTCCCTCACGTGCGTCTGACAATGAAAGAATGTAAAACGATTCATGGTAAGCCATGGTGGGAGTTATCCTGAGATACTGCAGTTTGTTTTCATCTGCATGGCACTTAACAGACAGCAAGTGTAGTCAAGTCAAGTGAGGGGGTGACGCTCATCTGTACTTATCTTCATCCTCACTCTGTGCCACACGACAGACAATATTTTGCTTGCAAAGTGTCATTCAGAGTGACAACACATGGTGGCAGAGCACTTCTATTAAGCTAGAGATTGATCAAAGCAATTAATCCGCATTTCAAGACTCTTTAGCATAACATCTGAACCCCATCGAGATTATTTTCTTAGGTGGAATCCAACATTATCCACATCCAACGAACAGGGAACAGTCAATGAAGTTTTATTCGGGAGGATGATATTATAGATTACTCCTGTGGGAAAACCCATGACATAATGTATCTCTGGCCAAACTAACTACAGCTTCTTGAAGAATTAGATGTTAAGTCATAAGACATTATTTTTCTTCTAAAAACACCAAGTAAATCACTTACTGGCTTTATTAGCTGAACAATATTTGCTCTTATCAGGAGATTAGACTTAACCTTCATCTCCCAGAGCGTTATTTCTCATTTCTGGTTTTAAGGAAACTATCTGCAGATTTTCACTTTTTTTTTAAATTAAAATCAAATTCTTGCCCGATATCTGCTCCTATACTCTTCCAAATATTGAATTCCATTACATCATACATTTGCTTGGGAATTTGTAGTAAATTTTGCCAAAAAAAAAAAAACCTTGAATGATCCAGTATTGGAAGAATTGTACATTTGGATTTCAATACATCATTGGGCCTTTTTAATGCCCATCAAGTTTATTTTTCTCCCCTACAGCTCCCCCTCATTTTCACAAGCCAACACCCACGCTAAGAACGTGTTTCCATTAACTCCTATACTTGCTGTGTGCAAAATCAATTGTAAAAGCTATTTGGGAACAAACCATAGACACATCCTCACAAAAAGTTGCCCTTGTAAGTTACTTCCTGTTTTATTTTTCTAATCAGGTTAATACTTTCAAAATCTCAGATTAAAAACATGAAAGAAAGCAAAGTTCAATGAGCAAGATTGACTAATGTGACACTTTCCATGAAGCATGAACTTGAGTAACTTGCATCAGGAGAATGCAGGTTTCAGTCAAAAACTTTCATATCAACAACAAAAGTGAGGTAGAAGATCTTCTGGACACTAGCGTCTCACAGAATAGCATCCTATACCTTTACATGGACACTCTTCAGTAGGATTTACTCGGCAAAGGAAGACCAATACCACACAAACTGAACACTTGGACAGAGACGAACCACACTGATAAGCACAGTCAAGTAAGAAAGCAGGAGGACATCTCAAACCTGCTTAATCAATTCAGGAGCATCGGGTGCAAAGTAGACACCAACCACAGGCAGAGCACCCGACTCGCACACAATGGGCCAACATCAGTTAACCTGAAGAGCACATCTTTGGGAGTGCAGATCAGTGTCTTCTTCTTGTTTTGGTTGCTCACATTTAGGGGTCACCACAGCAGATCTATCCCTGTCTTTTACATCATTTTCTGGCACCCTGACTGCCTACATGTCCTCCCTCACCACATCCATAAACCTCCACTTTGGCCTTGCTCTTTTGGTCTTGCCTGGCAGTTCCATACTCCACATTCTTTTCCTGATATAACTGTTATCTCTCCACAGTCTAGCTTCTCTCACATGGTCACCAAACTGTCACACCTGTGTTGTCCTCTTCAATATACACATTTCTAATCCTTTTCACCCTCATTACTCTGAGTGAAAATTATAGCATCTTCAACTCCGTCACTTCCAGCTCTGCCTTTTTGGTCAGTGCCACAATCTCAAAACCATGCAAAATAGCTGGTGTCACTACTGTCTTGTAGACCTTGCAGGTAACTCTTCTATCACAAATCACTCCCGACACTCTTCTCCACCTCCCTGCCACATTCTTTAGGGGTGTGAATCAGAGTACCAGGAGGAAAAGCCACACTGAGAACATGACAGTCAACACTCATTGAGCAACTGCGAGATTGAGGGAAGTAACGCTTGTGCAGGAATCATAAAATTGTTGAATTTTATGTCTATTTTGCATTTTCTTTTTTTTGCCTCAAGACAAAGCACAAGCTTAACACTTTGGACTTTCAGAAAAGTCTAAGGATGTTGCTTTTGTTCAGCAGGTTAAGGAGTTTCAATATCAAAAAGTTATATTTTTTATCTTTAATGTAGACGTTTAACATCACTTATTCTTTAATCCGGGGTGACTTGAAGTCATTTAAATTTGAATCACACCTTCTGACCGAAGTCACCACATATGGCACTTAAGATGGGTGAAATCAGAATGTTAAGTTATATAGCAATTTAAATCTCTTTACGAACCTGCCGGTCAGAAACAAGCCAACTGATGGCGGGCTAGGCCTGTACCAGAGATCCCCTTTGATCATAAGCTGATCATGTGATAGCTAGGAGTTCATGGGTTCAAATCTTAGAAAGGATATTATCGTACCAGGACAAAAATTAACAAACACAGCAATAGTAGCAGATCTACAACTACAGTAACAAACCTGACCAAGAATCTAATAAACTATAAATGATAAATGGTGGCAGGACCCCATGACTGTCATGCATGAGGAGTGCAGTTGCAGACAATCCAAAATGGCTCACTTCCATTTAAAAGAGCTACACAGCTTAGTGAGAGTGTGTGAGTGAGTGTGTCCAGCAGGGGACTTTTAGCCTCTCCACGGTCAGGTTCTGTGCAAGTTGTGTTCAGGCTCTCTGTGATCATGTACTACACAATATGTGCGCTGAAAATGGATGGGTATAATGCAAGTTACCTTGCACTCTTAGAATTATTTCTGGCACCGTGTATAAAAAAAAAAAAAAAAGCTTCATTTCATTGTGGCTGTGTATTAACTTATGTTGCCCATCGTTATAGCATGTTAAAAGCATTTGTACAGTAAAATAGTTTATATTATGGTCAAGTAAAAGGTCATTAATAATGTAAATTCTAAGTGATATGTTGCTCAAAACACAACCTCTATTTGATTGAAATCATGCACACACTAAGAATGTAGTAAATATAAAGATGCAGGCAGTCGGTTTCTATCTGAGCAACACTGGGCAGGAGGCAGAAACAACCCTGGGAAGAGCACCAGGTCACGGCTAAACACAAAGACACACAAGTTCACACTAAGGCCAACTTACAGTAGTGTCGCCCATACATCTTTGGAGTATGGAAGAAAACCCCAGAGGCAGAGGGACAATGCGGAAACCCAGCACAGTTTGCTTATGTGCTTCTTAAACTACAAACATAACATGCGGATTACAAACTACACCTTCAGTCTAAGCAGTTTTGAATTCACCCCAACATCGCAACAGAAAGCAGTGTCCACTAATTAGCTGCTGGATTAAAGATACAATTTCAAGAAGTAATGTTTCTGTTTTGTTCAGCTGTCAGATCACCTTATACAATTAGTCTTTGACCTGGTGGCCAACTCATCTGTAGAATTCTGGCTCGGGGACAGCTTTGAGGTTTACGTCTAAACAACAGGAAATTCCAAACCACTACCTTAATAACGGTGATATACAGGACTGCATAATCGCGCGGGCGCCCCCCCATTAACAGAACATATCATATGTCCTGGACTGTTAAGGATTAGCATTGATGCTGCTTGTATTTTATTTACATGGTAACAAAAAATATAAGTCAATATAGGCACAAAATACAAAAAAACAACTCTTTACATAAAGAAAAATAAAATTAGTTTAAGTGCTTATAATAACCAAGTCCATAATCAGTGAGATTTAACTGATAATCAAAAATAATACCTTTTTCAATTTACAGTATTTAAATTACCAGTATTTTCGTTCACGAAAAAAGATTAAACAATGTCTTCTTGAAAACTTGCATTAATTGTCCCTTATATGTAAACAGTCTGTTATGCATAAAACAAATACTAAAAATAAGAGGAAAGAAATCTAACACTTCAGTATTCGTCAAGTGTGTCTGCTCTCAGGATAGACAGTCCCCGTTCCTTTAAAGCCTGCAGCTTTAGTTTCTCGGCCTCTTGCTTTGCCTGCTGTTCCACTCGCTGTTCTTCCAAAATTTCCTCTATGGAAACTTGCTGCAAAGGCGTATCAATTTCCTTTTCCAGATCCTAAAAATGCAAAAAAGGCTGAAGTCAGGCATCCTGCTCATTTTTCTGTTCAATCAAAATAAAAGATGTATAAATGAACCTACCCTTCCATTTTTAATAAAAAATTGCTTTATTGACTTATTATCATTCTAATCTAGAAACATTAAGAGCAAAACAGGGATTAAGTCTACCCTCATACTGAGCCAATTCACTAGTCTGTCACCAATTAACCCAACATATTAGGTTATGGAGGAGTTACCTGGAGTACCAAGAAGTGGGGTGGGTGGACATTTCACACAACTCAAACAGGAGAATGTGCAAAGACCATAAGATAGACAGAAATCAAACCAGTAATTAAACCTGGGTCTCTGGTACAGTAGCACTGTACCACTGGGCACTGTTTAAATTCACAGACGTAACAACTTGTGAGCCTAAGTGCTCGCCATTTAAAAACAAAAACAAAAAAAAACAAAAAAAAAACAAACACAACCTCTGTCAACCAAAATGGGATATCAGTGTGGAGAAGCATGAACATAAAATGAATATTAAATACTAATCAGCCAAAATATTAAAACCATCTGCCAAATATGTCCCCCATGTGCCGTCAAAACAGCTCTGACCCATTGCGGCACCTCTGAAGGTGTCTTGTGGTATCTGACATCTAAACTTTAGCAGCAGATCCTTTAAGAACTGTAATTGGACTTGCTTTCCCAGCACAACCTGCAGATGTTCAATCGGATTGAGATCTGGGGAATTTAGAGGCTAAGACAAAACCTTGAACTCTTTGTCATGTACCTCAAACCATTCCAAAACAATCTGTATGGTGTGGTGGGGCACATTATCCTGCTGAAATAGGCCACTGCCATGGCTATGGGAATACAATGGCCATGACGAGGTGTACATGGTCGGCAACAATGTTTAGGCAGATAGAATGCCAGGACCCAAGTTTTCCCAGAAGAACATCGATTTCAGCAGCACACTGCCTCCACCGACTTGCCTTCTTCCCATAGTACATGCTGCTGCCATCTCTTCCCCAGGTAAACAATGTAAATGCACCCAGCCATCGACATGATCTAAAAGAAAACATGATTCATAGGCCAAACCACCTTCTATCATTGCTCCATGTTCTAGTTGCTCACATACCCATTGTCGGCACTTTCAGTGGTGGAGAGGTGCCAGCATGAGCACCGACCGGTCTGTGGCTATGCAACCCCACACATACAAGCTGCAGGTGTTCGGACACCTTTCTGTCATGGCCAGCATTACATTTTTCTGCAGTTTCTACTACAGTAGCTCTTCTGTGGGGATCAGACCCTGCTTATCAATCAGCCTTAAATTAGCAGCTAAAATTGGTCAGGTGTGAGCGAGTGTTCTCCCCCTGATGGATTACCACCTCAATCCAGGGTTTTTTCCTGCCTTAGTCTAAAGCTTTGAGGATGGGCTTAGGCACCATGACACTGAACTAGTTTAAGGGAGTTTGATAATAGCAGGTGCTATGGAATTAGACACCATCACTTACATTATGTGCCTACCCCAGATACTCATTAGTGAACAGTATGACCATATGACCACTAGATAAAGAGCCTCCTTCTACTGAGACGTCTCCTATTTATAACCATTTCTGAACAGAACAACAGCCAGCCGCTACACATGCTTGCCACCTTCCAACATAATGGTAGCACTCTATCCAGACTCTATCCTGCTGTGTCAGGAAGTGTCTCCAGCAGAACGTGTTTTTATCAGCATCCACTTTTGTATAAATCCTGACTGGAAATGCCACTCAGGCATTTCACTTCTTAAACCCAGCCATGGTGGTTCTACCCAATGACCTCTCCCATTATGGATCAGTAAATTACTTATTTGCTTTGGTACTGGAATAAATGTGTACTGACAAGTTTCCTGTTTTGCACATTTGTGTTCATGCAAACTGATCCTTCACATTTAGAGAGAACGTTTTGTCAAAGAGCCTTTTAAATTGCAACAAAATTACGAAATATAAGAAGACAAAACAGAAAAAGAAATAATGCAGAATGTCTTTAAATATGCAACAATACAATATGTGGGAGGGGATAAAAAGACTGGGATGATGAGGGATTAGACACATTCTAAACAGAACATCTGCCTGATATCTGAAATAAATTGAAGTTGATTACATAAGCGAAAATCCTATTCTCAGTCACACTTAATCCACACTTAAACAGGAATTAACCCTGGATAGAGTGATAGTCCAACACAGGTTCTATAAAGCAGAAAACCATACTTAGGTGGGACTAGTACTGAATTGCCAATTAGCATATTCTTTATAATAAGGGAGGAAAAACAGGAGAGTAGGGAAACTCTGCATAAACAGTAACTGGGGTGGGATTCAAACTCAGGATTCTGGATCCATAAAGCAGAGTCACCAGCCGCAAGACATTCCTGACAACAGATGAGCCATTGCTAAAGAAGGCCCATTAACAATACATTTCCAGGTAAACCTCAATTTTAAAAAACCAACCAGGTAGCTTAGCCTTGATAAAAATGCACTATGAAGTGCTTAAAAGTTTAAGTCACAGCTGGATAAGATCTTGCTTTCCCCCCTCCCCAAATCCAGTCTAAATTTTTTATGTTTGAAGCAGTTCTGTTATTACATGTGTACTCTGAAAGAGGAGGTGCTGCTCAATGGTTTCATATTTTAAGGCTTTACAGTCAAAGACAGTGTAGGAGCAGCATCGTCAACTTTTTAACTCTGGCTACAGTCCTTATTTCTTGCATTCAAATAGTAATGCAGCCTTGACTGATCACTCTGTATTGGGAAGCTAGTATCATCTATGCTCAAGGGCAAGATAAGAGTGTATGAATGTGTTGACAAGACTTCTCTCTTAGACAGAAGCAGCAAATATTCAAATGGCAATAAAACAAAACAGAGCACACTGACATTGTTTCTTGTTTATCAGAAAATTAGTGTGCAAAAAGGATCATATAAATTAATTAGATAGCTCCAGATACAGTAAAAGGAAAACTGGGGGAAAAAATAATAAAACTTACTATTTCTCCAAGTAGAACTACATTTTCCCCTCGAACAATAAATATTCCACGAGGGATGTCACCATACTTCTTTCCAACATGAATGCGTTCTACTGTCTGGTGCAAAACTAAATTGGCTGAATAAAGAAGAAAGTTAAACCCAGAAATCAATAATAGTACATAATATACAAATACACTACAGCATAACTAATACAGGGTTCATTACTTTTCCTCAAAAAAAAAAAAAAAAAAAAAAAGAAATATGCATAGCAACAAGTTAAAATATTTAACCATCCGTTTTTCAATAACTTACTACATACATACTTAACAAATCTCCAAGACTAATGCTTTATGCATATATTAAACAGCTCTTTCCACATAAAAACTCAGTTTTACATTTAAATAATTGTAGTAACATATCATGAAAGATACTTTAACAAATTGACAAATTAAAGGTTTCAATTTCAGTGCAGAAATAGATACATTACATCTGCTGATTGGTAAAAAAAGAATTTTAAACAACTCAAAAATATCCCAGGCAAAAAGTGTGCATAATTCCCAAAAAGTATACTTTTGGAAACATCTCCTCGAGTGTATCATTTCAGGCACTATACGCCACCTCCCTCCGATATTGGTACACATAAAATGCCCTCTTCCTTCATTAGAACAGAAGACGTTTGACAAGTGAAGGAAGAATGTTCAGTCCAGCGAGCTCCTTTGGTTAGCGAATGGCCAAGCTGTCCCAGTATCTCGTTCAGGTACTTCTTAAAGGTTGTCAGAGTTTCTCCTCCATCTACTTAAATTAGTATTTTGTTGCCGATTCCCATAACTTTATGCATTGAGAAGTGATTCCTGGCTTCAGTCTTAACCAAACTTACCCTTATTGCCCTTGAGCATGCGATTCTTCTTGACTCCTCTTTTCCATCATCTATACTGTATCATTCTGCTTGTTTTATTTTTCTTTCTGGTGTCAATGAAAGTAAGAGGGCCATTGCAGAAAATGTAAAGTTTACATTTAACAGAATTCTCAAATATCAATGCTTTATTTCTGTTTAACTGTATTCCTAGGCTTCTTGACGAAGAATAATTTGTTACTGAAATCAAACTCTTTTTTTTGTTAAACTCTTTGAAAAAATACCATAAAAATATTAAATGCTTTTGATTAGGGTGAGCATTACACTACTTTTGGTTCTATGTTCTTCTATGGAAGACTGTAGTGAATTCAGAGTAAAAGACAACACATAAGCCGTATCGGTACTTTTATCAAAACCTTTCCACTAATTAGATAAAGTTCAATTCAAATGGCCAGAAACAGAGAAGAGCAGACAACAGCAATGAAATGTTATTTGTGCCCAAGACATACACAAAATGCCCCTCATTATTTTATTACAGAAATACAAATTTCCATACTCTCATGCTCCATTAATCCATTCCAGGGAGGAGAGGCTGTGGCCTATTTTAGGCAGCACACAGGGCACAAGGCAGAAAACAATTAAAAGCTGTCCATTAACCTAATAGACTTATCTCAGGGATGCGGAATGAAAACTGGAGTATCAAGAGAAGGAAAACAAAACAAGCAAACTCCACACAACAGTGACTGTGTGCATGACTCAAACCCAGGATGTATGATCCATGAGGTAGACAGTTCATTTTTTAAAATACTTCATGAATTTCTCATAAAAAAACTACAATTTCCTCAGAATTAACAGCACCCAATTGGAGAGGGTGGACAGTATGCACAACATAGTGGGCCTTACCTGGTCCAAGTACATTGACACCCTTGTGAAGGAAGCACGACAATGTCTTTACCACCTCAGACGACTAAGGGATTTTAAGCTGCCTTCCCAGATACTAAAGGATTTTTATAAATCCACCATAAACTGTATCCTGATGGGAAGTATTAGCGTCTAGTATGGAAAGAGCACACAGCAGGACTGCAAGGCTGGTGAATGCATTACAGGGATATGCGCTCTGTAACTGTAATGGCATTTATACCAAGTGATGTTGTACCAGAACAAAGGAAATTATCAGAGATGCCAACCCTCCTAACAATGGCCTGTTCTCGGAGCTATAGTCAGGAATATAGTACAGCCGCCTAAAGACCAGTTGAGACAGACAGAGGAGGAACTTCTTTCTAGAGTACAGCCGCATCCTAAATGAGGATGGCACCTAAAGCTACATGATGCTTCATAGTTAATTCTACTATATTAAGTTATTGTATACTTTCACAATAGAAATATAATGCTGCCATTGTACATAGTAAATGCCCAACTCTATAAATATCAATAATCTTCAAAGGCACAGTGTTAAGAGATTGGCAACTAAGCATTTCACTATATACTGTACTATGTATAATTGCAGGTGACAAATAAAATTTGACTCAATGTGATGAGGAGTTCACAACTGAAAATTTCCACTTCTTTGGTAAGGGTTGGGATTGAGAAAAATTAACATAAACAAAACACACACACTCCATTAATCATTCACGCGTACATTGCCTTTTCAGGTCTAAGACAAACTCCTCTAATGCACCATCAAAGCATTTATTAAAAACATTCCAGTTATGAGCATTTGATGCTGTGAGCTTCGCGGAGTCAATGAAGGCTCTGATCGGGGCTCTCGAGAGACTGAATGAGGAGTCTGAGTGTCTGGGCTTGTGAGTGTCCAGGATAAAAACCAAGATCCAGGCCTTTAAACTCATTTTGGGCACAGCCATCAGTAGTGTGTCTGTCATCAGAGAGAGTTTGGACCTTGTCAGGAGGTTTACTTACCTCGGCAGTGACATTCATGTCTCTGGTGACTCTCCCCATAAACTCAGTAGACGAATTGGGAGAGCATGGGAGGTCTCTGGAAACTGGTATATGGCGCTCCTGATATCTATGCAAAAGGACAAAGGTCCAAGTCTTTAGAGTCCTGGTGTTTCCTGTCTTGCTATATGGTTGCAAGACATGGACGCTATCCAGTGATCTGAGACGAAGGCTGGACTCCTTCAGTACTGTGTCTCTTTGGAGAATCCTTGGGTACTGCTGGTTTGACTTTGTGTCAAATGAGCGATTGCTCATGGAGTCCCTAATAAGGCACATTAGCTACATTGTGAGGGAGTATCGGTTAAGGCACTACGGCCACGTGGCAGGAGTCCGGAGGGTAATCCGACTCACAGGATCCTCCTCGAGTGGCTGGACCAGGCCAAGGGGTCGCCCACGTAACATCTGGCTGCGGCAGATTGAGGTTCATTTCCAGAGGGTGGGACTGGACTTTGTGTCTGCCTGGGGGTTTGCCAACTGGGGTCCTGAGCTGTTTTGTCGTTTGGTTGGTGCAGCAACGCGCTGTACCACAGCATGACCCACAACCTGACCTGTCCGGATTTTTATTAATCCTGTATTTAGCAGTGCATTATAAATATTGCACCTGGGAAAGCAAATGTTGACTTTCTTAAAAACTGAAGCTAGAGAGTTGCGTTTTGCTGTCAGGGTACTTACATACCGAATTGATCAATGCTTCTCAAGAACCCAATCAATGTTCTTCCATCTCTCAGCAGGACAAGATGTTTTTCTAAAAATAGACAGGGAAATGTTACATTTAGAAGTATTTCTTTCATTTTCAATATACATGGCTCTTGAGTTGCAACACAACTCATCTCTTATATGCTGTCACATAAATGTTACAAATTATATTTTGCACACAAATAAGGACATTACAAAGTAAAGAAGGTTTACCATATTAAGAAAACAATTATGGCCGATATGGACAAAAATCTACTATTCATTTTAATTAAATATTAAATCTCTTGCTTTAGATATTTTTCATAGTATAATCAGCAGTAAATAAATAACATTTATTTATAAAGCACACTTTCATACAAATGATGTAGCTCAAAGTGCTTTACAGGATGAAGAAAGAGAAAAAAGACAAAATATAAAAAATAAAAACTTAGGCAATACTAATTAATATACAATAAAAGTAAGGTCCGATATATAAATAGTATAAATAATATAAATATTACAATCTGATATAAATAGTGGCACTATATTGAATATTGGTCAGATATGCAAGGAACAGTTTCACAGCACTCCATACACAAGCAAAGACTACTAGACATCCACAAAAACTCAAATGTGCTCCTTTTCTGTAACAGCTTCATGAGAAAACTCCCAGCATTACTGTAATACATTAGATTAGCAGCACAATATAAGCCACAGTCTGCACAGTGTTTCAATCACTGCTTACATTTTTCATACACTACACATAAGGAAAATATTATTCAGAAAGAGGACACACTGAAGGTTTTCATTGCATTAACTAGACGCAAAAAAACAGCTTGTTCTTTATACACGATTGGGGCTGACATAGAGGATTTGGTAAGTGGTGTCACAGGGCAATGCTGAAAAAATAAGTAGCCACCTCAAGTGACGACAGACCCCTGTCACACACAGAACTTAACTTCAGTGAATCAGGGAGCACGGTCACTTTAAAGACCCACACAAATCACTCCAGAAACGTCCTCCTTCCTAGTAGTGCCAGAATCTTTTTCTAATAAGAGCAATAATAAAGAAAAAATTCCAGAAGTGTATTTTCTTATGTATCATGTAACCATTCCAGGTAAAAATGTACTATCAAACGGACAGAAGCAGTTAGCAAATAATCTGTTTATCAAAGGATGTAAAACATTATGGAAGTTCTGTGTATGTTTAAACCAGCCTTGTCTCCATTTGTTTGTTTTATTTCTTTTCTGTCTCTTAACGGATGCAACTGAGATGGGATTTTTTTTTTCTTGTGTAAATATGACTTAATAAAAACACTGACCAATAAACATCATTTTCAGCTACATTAAACGTATTCTTTTTGTTCTAATGTATTATAATTAGGGCATGGCACACTGAGTTTTTCAGTGAAAGTGTACTTTATAAACAAATTTAAACAGAATTAAAATTTTGTTTCAGAGCGCATCACAGGAGCTGCACAATGCCTTGTTACCAATTCTCTTATATTGTTATTTATTATTGTACATATTGATTTTTATGGTTTATTGTCTTTGATGCTCTTCTTCTAATACACAGTCTTGGAATTTAGCAACTGTGCATTTCACTACATATTGCACTGTATGTATAATTGCATGTACCAAATCAAATTCGATCATTAATATGATACATAAACATATGCACAGCCATAGAGAATCAAATACTGTAAATGAATGAATCGTTATTTGAACTAAATGTGGCTCAGCTTAACCGCCTCAGAAACTTCTCTAATAGCCCATATATTACAGGACAGTCATAGGCTTTAAAAACCAATAAACAAGTACTGAAATAGGTGGACGAAAAAAAGTTTTTCGAACTACACGAACATCTGTTCAAAATAATTCCAGGTCTCATGCTACAGCAGTAAATGATACTATTTATAATTCCGTCTTTTGACTAAGCAAAACGTTTTATTTACTCACGTTGAACTAATTAGAATTTTACAAGCCCTTTGAAATGAACATGAATGTAAGATACTGGAATCTACAGACATTCTCTCTTCGCGTCTTTTTATCAGAGTACAAGAGAGAATATAAGAAGTACATAATTTAAAATTATTTGCGACATCAATTACAACTGTGCCACTAAACGGATTTTATGTGTCTTAATTTTGCACTTCAAATAATGAATAAAATGCTACACCATTTTTGTAACATGTAATTGTGTAATAATCAAAAATATTTAGATTTTTTTTCTTATTTCTTCATTACTGTTCTGAAGTTCAGCCTGCGTATACCCCCCCAAAAAAAAATCGGTTCTAGCCACGAACAACCTTGAACAGCTGTGTAACTTACTGTCGATATCCTCAATGAGACTGGCCGTGCCTGGCATGTAATTCATTTTGTAAAATAACTAAATAAAATAAATATATAAACAAAAACTTCAGTTCTTTTTTTACTGCAAAAACTCGTCTGATACTTTAAACGCTTCCAATTCTCTTCGCTTGCCGGCGTTTCAGGCCATAAACACTCTCTTTAATAAAGAAATACAGCCGCTCTCTTCTCAGGAAGTGTTACCAGCCGGGCAGATAGAGCGTCACACGCTCTAAATAACCAAACTCCAGTCCGTCCGCTAAAACTGTCCGGAGAGATAAAAGATCACTGTTGTGTGAAGTTGGGATTTCTTTTCTTTAAAGATTAGTTATGCGAAAGCAATATATATGATTAAATGTTCTGTAATTTAAAGGGTTACGTAAGTTTAGCACAGTTTCAGACTTTCAAAGTTAGACACTTATGGAAAAAACTGCACATACACTGTTTGCGTAATGCTTTAAAAGCCACTCAATAAGACTTGGCAAATATAATCGTTTATCATTAAGTGGTATTTTAAAAACAAACGCGGCATTGCGTGTTATACATGACGTACATAAAATACGCGTGAAATATGAATTATAAGATTCATTTACATAATCACATGACATGCGCACAAACTAGAGCGAAGTCCTTAACTGCACCTCCGTGTGGAGAGCTCGTCGGGTAGCTTGTACGGGATGCCGAGTTACGTCTCCAGGAGACCATCAAAAGATTCAGGTAATAGAAAAGTTTTCAGTCCTTAATATCCACGGCATTTTTTCATGATATAACAGGATGTAATAAACTTTCGTCGTTTGGAGAAAATGAACGAGTGAGCGAATGAAGTCGCTCCCCATTACTTTAGGACACTACCGGCTTATTGCAGGTCTCCGGAAAACTTAGGTTAGTAACACCGTGGAGAACCAACGGGGAATCTTAAAAATTAAAAACGATGAATTCGAAATCTACTTGCCTGCCAGCGTTTAAAGTAACGTCTAGTTTGTGGTCTCCTGTCTCTGTAACTGCGCTTTGTGCCCCCGTCTTCTGTACTACAAACAGTGTTATGGCTGGCGCGCTTTCTTTTCTTCCCTCAAAAACCAAACATTACAGTGGCATGTTACCCGCTTAAACATGTAACAGTAAGTTAACAGACAGATCCATTTACTTCAAAATTAATACAGAGTAGAAAAAGTCTGAAAGCCACTCAAATTCGGGGTGTTCATAACAAAGGTAATGATTTACTTTGTGAGATAAAATACATAATAGTTTTGGCAAATGTTACATGTGAGCTAAAGTTTAAATGTTTGAAGTCTAACTATCCTCGTTTGTAATAGAAATTTGTCATATGCAGGGCTGTCTTAATGTATGGCCACTGGCTGGGGGCCCACAGTGCTTCTGTTTTGCTATCAAATCAGGGGCCCCAGTAGACTACTTTGTCCAGGGGATCTATGATGCTATTAAGACGGGACTGTCATTGAGAGCTAAATCCCTAGTAAAGGATCCAAATGAAAAAAAATCTTTATAATCACTGATCCTGAAATAGTCTAAAACCAGGATCTCAAACACAATCCTCTGGCCTCCCTGTGGCTGCAGGTTTTTGTTCCAACCAGTTTCCTAATCAGTGACAGCACTGATCTCATTTAATTAGCTGGTATTTTTTCCTCTTCTCTTATTCTACGTTCAGAAAAGCACAATAGCATGATTTTTACATTTATAAGACATTTAGAAATATGTCTGCTTTTGCTATAGATTTAAATTCTTACTTCTCTTTTGTTGATTCATTATTTTGTACTTTCTCTGTGTGGTTTTCCCCCTTCGTTGTATCTTACTAATGATGATTAAAAATGAGCAGAGCA
>JANRMT010062796.1:58389337-58427804 GCA_026402145.1 Polypterus bichir lapradei
TATATATATAACCAAACAGTTTTCTAATTTCTGTATTGTTCCCAAAAAATGAACTTGGGAAATATAGTTCACTTAATTAGCCCAGGAATCCAATTAAAAACAGAAGCTGGTTGGAACAAAAACCTGCAGCCACAGAGGGTCCCGAGGAACGAGTTTGGGAAGCACTGGTCTAAAATGATACACCCACATGTTTATGTTTGGAATTTGTCATATTTAACCTTCTTTGAGTGCTTCTTAGAGGTCTAGGACCACTGGTAAAGAATCAAATATCAAAAATACCATATGCTGGATCAGCAATCGCAAAATAGCATAAAGCGACACTCCATATGCCTGTATCACGGATCTCCATTTTCAAAGCTTTGTGAACAGCAGTAACTTTGACCCATCACATCCCATTTGGGTATGAACCCTGGGGTTGGTTGATTTGGAATGTACAACTTAAAGTTTTTCTGATCATTTTTGCTATTGGATTACTCTTTACCATCTTTATATATAATATGCTACTGTGGCTGTCCGTTTGTCTGTCCAGGGTTTTAAATCACCTGTAGCTCACAAACCGTTTGGCCTGAAACGTGGTACACATACTGTATACTACGTGACGTCTACTATCCGCTTTCGGGGTGATGATTGACTTCCAAGGTTATTCTTCTTTTTATATTCTATTGTAGAATCAACTCTCGGCAGCGATCAGCAGGGCGGCCGTGTGGCGCTTGTGTACGGGCGCCGTTCTCGCCCCTACCACCTTCAGCGTCAGTTCCCCAACCTCTTCATATCTTAAATTATTCTTCAGGCAGATTGAAGACGTAAGTGCCAGCTTAAGTAAAAAAATTATTGAAAACGTACTAAGTAATTGCAGCACAAGCACTGACTTAATCAGTTTTAACGCAAAAAGATGCAGACGAAAGAAGAGATGAAGCGTGCCGCTAGGGTGCAGAAAAGAAGAGCTGCTCAGGAAGCAGCAAGCGCATCAACCTCTGAGTAAACAAATGGTAAACGTACAGAGAAAGAGTCTGAAAACTAGGAATGCTCAAGTCAAGTGTATTCAGTGCGCCATTACTGGTAAGGGTATAATTTCCCGTACAAAATTTGGTCTAAAAGAGTTTTCAGGTACTGTATAGGGGGAAACCCCCAAGAACCTTGATGTCTTGTATAACCAGACATCACAATGAGTTGAACTGTATGCCGTAAGTGGAGGTTTTCTCGTACCTGTGAGTCAAGTGGTGCCGGACACAAAAAGAAAGAAAAAAAAAACTAAAGTGATTTCATAGCGTTCAGGAAAAAAAGCAAATTAATGTTAAACCCCAACTCACTAACATAGCATAAACTGTTAAAGTGATCTTTGCCTGCACTAAAAGTAAAACGTACAGTATAATTAAAATGAAGCATTTGTTTGTTGCTTTCATAATAGTTTGCATTGGTGAGGACACTGATGTCTCAGGGGAGATCCTAGCACCTTCTTATCAAGTTGAAAGATTATTTCCCAAAGGTATATGGTGTTCTTTGGTCCTCCTTCTAGAACTGTGTGGTACTTCCTGTGTCAGATGCCCAGACGTTCACATCTGGTTCCTGTTGATCCAGAGCACCACTCAACTCTGCACTGTTTAGTGTTAACATAATTTAATTACTACCTAAATAGTGCATCACCATGAGAAAAAAAATGTAAGTTGCTTTCTAATACCATTAAAAACACTTGAGTTCCTTCAGGAGTAATAAGGTAAGGGGACCCTGCTCAAACTTTTTCCTCACTCCCTCAAAATGACCAGACCATACACTTAATCTTGGCAAACGTTATGGGAACCACATAACTATATGCAAAAAACAGATCTGGGGGACCCTAGCCCCCTTCAACAAATTGCAGCGTCCATCCCCTTCCTCAGCTGGGTCAGTCTCCTGTCAGCTACTTTCCAACAGTTCAGCTGTCTTACCATGGATGAGTGCCGTGCAGTTTGCAATCCTGACTCACGCCTTACCTTGGGTTCAGCCCAGCAGGCCTTTTGGACCCGACTGCACAGCCAGAACCCTTGCTGCCTGTTGATCCAACAAATGGAGAAGGCTGCGATCCTCTCTGTTCAGCTGAGCTGATCTGTCCTCTGCCGCTTCCTGAATGCTTGGCTGTCTTAACCTGGGTGAGCAGTGTGCTAACTATAAGCCTGACTCACACTTTACTATATATTTACTCCAGCAGTAAAATGGATTCAGCCACACAGCCAATATCCTAGCTGCCTGTTTAAACAACAAATAATTCTGATAACAAATGACAAAGAATGCTACGGTCCACTCCCTTTCAACTGTGGCTTGCCCAATGAAGACAGTACTTTGAACCCAGCCACCCTGCCCATATTTTTGCCTGCGGGTTGTTCTGGTAACTTACATCTTAAATCTTTGGGTTGAGGAAAGAAACAAAATAAAATAGAGAAAACTGATTTAATACTGGTAGCTTGATCAACACTCCTTTATTTAACCCATTCACTCCCAACTTTTTAGGTTGGCCAGTCCTGGTACTTTAATTGTTTGTTGTTCCCGGGACTCCAGCCCACTGTTGCATACCACCACTCCTACCCCATCCCCATACACCTCCTTCTAGTGAACATCGCGGGAGACACCCTTTATTATTTAATAGTTAAGTAACAATAATGTTAACTATAAAAACTGTTTTATCTTTCCATTGCAATTTGAGATTTTGCCCCTTTCCAGTATCACTTAGGCACAATGGAAGACCACACCTTTGTCGATAAAGCTAGCCGTCTTCCTTCCTGACATGTTGGCTAGGTCATTGCCTCCTGCATGCATAACAATCATGGAGGATGAACCCCACCTCTTGGTTACTTCCTTTAACAGCTGCAGCATTTCTGCCCAATTTACTCCTCTCTTCTCCAGCCAATGTACCTTCTCTGCTTCAATTGGTAGACCCAGTTGTGTCCCATCCGGCATTCCAGTAGCCCTTCCATAAAGCCAGCATATAAAGGCAATGACCTAGGATCCATATCTTCTTGGGTAGTGCTCCTGCATCAACTGCAACCCAAAAGAAAAATTAGGAGGGGGGGGGGGGGGGCCACGAAGGTTAGAAAAGAACAAAAGAAAACAAACTACTTAAATGAATGGCAGTTTCAAGAAACGTACACATTTTAAAGGCTCTTGATTGTCATCTGCCCTGTACCTGAATGTCCCCTTCTGTCTCATCTGTGGCAGCTCTAGGTCTAAATGAGTGGGAGCGGAAACATGTTAAGTCAAAACTAGTGGCCAAAATTGATTTTTTGGGAACTTCAACGAACTGGTAAACAGAAAGTGGTATCCAATCGTTCTCACTCATCTTCTCCTTAAATTCCGTATTGACCTAAATGAGCGTAACGACGAGTCATTCCTGGCCTTCGTTACTTTCTTTCTGGTCTGTTTTTATTTCTAATAGGAACAATTAAAATACGTATTTCTTTCCCGAGCATGTATCTCTTTATGTCTAAATTAATGAATAACTTACATTTATATTTAGCCTGGTTTGCACAGTGTGATCAAGTATTTAGATAAAATGCAGAAATTAAAATCAAGAAGATGCAATCAATAGGAAAAAGCGTCTTGTCGCTGTTCGTTTTGGGTCTTCCAATGTCGGACTTTTTCTATAATCAGAAAAATCTAGAAGTTCCTCAATCTGAGCAGTTAAGGGTCCAATGAAAGCCCTCGATCTTTAGTGCGTGGTGAAGATAAGTCTGTAGAGCACGTTATTCTCGGTCCTTTTATGCTGCGTATAAACAATTTAGAATGTTAAAAAATAACGCTATTAATTATGGCAAAAGAAACAATAATCATGATGGTAATAAATACAGAATAAGTCAGACGTTGAATAAATATTTTAACATGTATACACAATGACCGTTCTTTTATTTCTCACTTCGGTAGTTACACTGTATGCCTACATAAGGAAATGCAACGATTTTAAAATGAAATTCATTTCCATCTCCCTGCACTGTCAGAAAGCTAGCGCATAGTGAACTTTCAGCCCCTAAATGTTACTGGTTGTAAAAGTGACTTCCGGATGACCTGTCCCCGCCTCCTTGTCCCTTTAAACTGATTGGTGACCGTAAGAGATTCTCCATGATGTCATTGCCAGAAACTGTTTTTTTTTAATCTTAAAGAGACAAAGCCCGTTGTCTCAATTGTTTAATTCTTTTCCAGGAAGAAGAGTTTACCCGCATTCGAAGGAGGCAAAAGAGGATTCGCACCAGGCATGTCACGTATGCAGACTCCAAACCACGTGGCCTACGGCGTAGCGGTCAACGACACCGGTGCGGTAATGAGTGGCGGGGATCCTTCGTGGGAAATGCAACATCAGCAGCACCTTAATCCAAAAGTCAACTGGGCACATTATAATAACTCGGACCATTCGAGCTGGCCTGCCCCGGTGGTGACGGGCAATCAGGTAAAACTAGTAGCAAAGCAGATCGGCTATCCAGTTGCGTAGTTCTTGTCATAATCTGGTCCTATCGATCTCGTTTAGCCTCGCAGTCTGCTTACAGTGCCGGTGGAGAAACTTTGGCTTGAGAAGCGCAATGGGTCCCGTCTCTGACAGGTTTAGAGGCGATCAGTACGTATTTATTATTCTTAAGTTCTGAATTCGACACTTGTCTCCTGCGCAAGTTAACTTGTGAGCCAAGCATCCCGACCGCCGGCGACGGCGAATGCGTGGTGCGGTATATACGAAAATGGTAAGAACATTAGACGAGGGGCTTCTGATTGCTCCATTCGGTACAAGGGCACTGATATCTGGTTTCGAAATGTTAATAAACAGTAGCTATAAAATAAGTTTGCACGAGACGTTTACGTTATTGCTGGTTATTAGTGCGTACTACATAAGTGATGTAAAAGGTGTATTAGTGTGTCCTTGTATCTAGTCATATAAAACGCATTATATGGAAAACATCAATAAAATAAAACGTCTGGGTCAGGGAAGGGTTACTTCTAATTTTAAAATAGAACATAAAATCAGCTAAAGTATGAGGTTTAAATTCAAAGGGGAGAGCATAAATTGACTTAACAGAATATGTATTTACGTGTGTGTGCATATATGAATGTGTATATGTATGCATATGTATTTATTCTTTTAACTTATCCGGACCTTCTGACCCATCTTTCAGTTCACCCTCTCTGTCAAGATACCCAGGAAGATGTGTTTGTACAACAAATTATGTTATTTGTTCTGGGTTTTCTTATAGTATTCACATTTTTGTATTTGATTCTGCTGTATGGTATCTTTCTATTTCAATGCTTTGTATATCCTTTATTAATATTTATTTAGTTTTTTATTAAGTGTTATTTGTATCCAATGTTGTATCTTGTGTTTGAGAAAAGTGCTATATAAATAACGGGTGTTGAACTCCAGTCCTGGTGGGCCGCAGTGGCTGCAGGTTTTCATTCTAACCATCTTCTTCATTAGTGACCAGTTTTTGCTGTTAACTAACTTCTTTTGATTTATAGTTTTAATTAACTTAACTCAGGCCCCTCAGTTGTCTCTTTTTCTTTAATTAGCAGCCAAACAATAATGAGACACAAAACGAGCCGCCATGTGACCAGCTCACCTGTGCTTATCACACAATATCTGAAAATAAAGAAAGGTGAGGGTCTCGGTAAGGTTGATCTCACAGGTCATCAAAACATTTTGACGATGTTCTTAGAAAAACAGTTTTGGAAATGTCTGCTGTGGCAGAATGAGAGCAGCAACAAGCTGTGGAATTAAATAACGGGTTTAATAAACAGCAAGAATTAATTAAGAGATTGGTTGGAGTGAAATTGCTTGGAGTTTGAAATCCCAGTTTAGCAGGTCATCTGTGGGCTTGTTTCACATCTCATTTCTGTTTGGCTGCCTTTTAATGAAGAATTGAATCAATTCAGAGGACTGAATCCTTAAAAACAAGGCTCTTAAAATAAAGGGAAAAGATGTTAATTAGCAGTGAAAACTGATTAGGAAAAGGGTTAGAATGAAAACCTGCAGCCACTGTGGCCCTCCAGGCCCGGAGTTTGACACCCCGATTATAAATAACATTATTATTATTATTATGGCACATGTTGGCATGATTGCACCTCACAATTTGTGCAGATTTGTCAGCTGCACATTCATGCTGCAAATCTATTGGATTCAGATCCTGTGAATGGGAAAGCCACTGAAGAACACTGAACTTGCTGTCACATTCATGAAACTTTTGCTTTGTGATGTGTTGTATTGTCGTACAGGTAGTATACATTAGAAGATGGTTAAATTGTAGTCATGAATAGATGTACATGGTCAGCAATAATTCCCAAATAGTCAGTGGCATTCTGGCAATGATTGGTTGGTATTAATGGGCCCAAAGTGTGCCAAGACAACATTCCCCACACCATTACACCACTACCAGCCTGGACTGTTGACACAAAACAGGTTGGGTGCATGGATTCCTGCTGTTTGAACCAAATTCTTACCATCTGTGTGCCAGGCTTCATTTTCCCAGACTTCAGCTGTCTAGTTTTGGTGAGTCTGTGCCCACTGCACCCTCTGTTTCTGTTTCTGTTCTCAAACCTGGCCTGCATCATCATGATATTACGTTTGTACTGCTGCCACATGGTTGGCTGATCAGATAATTGCAAGGATAAGCAGGTGTACTGGAGTTCTTAATGATTTTCTGAGTGAGTAAATATATGCAGTACAATATGATTACAGTATTTAACATTCCATAATTTAAATCTTGGGGCAGTACATATATTAGCCTGTAATATTTTATTACAGTAGAGTGCAATATACTTGTTATGTGGACTGTACTTAATCCTGTTGGACAGTATGTGCCACACAGTGGCCGATTAACTCGAAGTATTGTTGTTCAATTCCCAGCAGAGGTAACATCTGTAAGGAGTTTACATGTTCTGCCTTGTTTTGCACAGGTTACCTTCGTGGATTCGAATTTCCTTCACAGACATTCAGTTGGGTTGAGAATGACATTTTAAATAAGGTGTCTGTGGTTGCATTCCGCAGTGGACCAACATCCTGTTTAGTACTGGTTCCTTCCTTATGCCCAGTGCTGCCGGGATAATTGTGTCTTCCTTGTGAGGCTGTTGTAAATACCGTAAGTAAATTTAGAAAAAGGATAGTGATTGCCTTCACACAGTGCTTTTGAATGAAAGCAAAAATACAAGATAATAAGACAAAATAACAGGATGAAAAAATTTAGGAATGATGATACAGTTTGAATTTCTTATAAAGCGCATTATCCATTAAAAATATTTGCATATATGTGACATACTAAAAGAAGACATTTAATTAGTATACTCCTTGAGCAAGACCCATAACCTGCAATTGCTCCATCCGGAGTATGATGTTAACCTGCATCCAGCCCTGCAAGCAGGTCCTCCAACTTGCAGTGGAAAATTTGGAGATTGCCACTGTAAAAAATTCTCACACTGTTCCACTCTATTTAAACTAGTGTGGTGCTGAGGTTTCACCCATTGTATGGCTGTGCTCGGGTCCTAATTTAGGGGTGGAGTGGTGGCTCCGAGGTTAGAGATCTGCGCCCGGTTTATATCCTGTAAATACCAGAATAACTCTACTCTACTGGGCCTTTGAGCAAGACCCTTAACCGGCAATTGCCTTGTCCTGGTTATGACGTATGATGTTACTCTGCATCCAGCCCTATAAGCATGTCCTCTAATGTACAGGGAATCAGAAAAATCCAGAAGTTCCTCAATCTGAGCAGCTAAGGGTCCAATGAAAGCCCTCGATCTTTAGTGCGTGGTGAAGATAAGTCAGTAGAGCACGTTATGCTCGGTCCTTTTATGCTGCGTATAAACAATTTCGAATGTTAAAAAAATAACACTATTAATTATAGCAAAAGAAACAATAATCATGATGGTAATAAATACAGAATAAGTCAGACGTTGAATAAATATTTTAACATGTATACACAATGACCGTTCTTTTATTTCTCACTTCGGTAGTTATACTGTACGCCTACATAAGGAAATGCAACGATTTTAAAATGAAATTCATTTCCATCTCCCTGCACTGTCAGAAAGCTAGCGCATAGTGAACTTTCAGCCCCTAAATGTTACTGGTTGTAAAAGTGACTTGAGCAAGACCCTTAACCGGCAATTGCCTTGTCCTGGTTATGACGTATGATGTTACTCTGCATCCAGCCCTATAAGCATGTCCTGTAATGTACAGGGAAATTTGGGGTTGGCAACAGGATTGGCACTCCAGCCAATGGGGAGGGGAAAACCAAAAAACACACTGCTCCAGTGTGGTACTGAGGTGTCACCCGCTGCATGGCTACACACAGGTCCCAATCCAGGTGGTCTGTTTTGCGGTGGGTGCTGCAGTAAGCTGTAATATCAACCAGCACATGCTCCCAACCCCTCTCTCTCTCTATCTCTCCCCCTCTCTCCTCTTTAGGAGGTTTACATTTGTTTTGCAGTTTTGTTGGTACCTGTAACAATATACTATGGATGTAAAGCAGCAGTCATTGCAGCATTTTTGATATTGTGATACATTCACCTGTTTTCCATGTAGCCAGACCTGGTCCTGGTTGTCGCACACAACATGCTGAAACTGACATTAGATGATATGCTAGGGCACACTTCTCTGCTTAGTGAGGCTGAGCCAGTTTAGGGTTGGCAGTTGATTTAGCAGAATGACTTTTGACACCATGCACACTTCACATTGGAAAAACAATAGGAGGATACACTTGGAGTGTACAGTTGATGCTGTTGATCAGCAACATTACATTCTCTTCTAGGAATTACATGTGTTTGCTTGTTACACTCTGATGTAATTTTTATCCTTAATATGACAGGACATTTAAGAATGAGATGGGATGTATAGAAATGACTTAAAGTGAAGGCAAAACTGATTTGGAACTGAATGAAGAGACTGTGTAAATGGGTCCATCAAGTATAAAACATTTAGGGCACAAAGTGACTTTGAATAAGTTTGTGTTTCTTTCATTATCTGCTGAAATTTGAACCATCAAGACACAAGGTGTATTTATAGATTTTATGGATAAGTTTTTTTTTAATAATTCTAAATACAGTATTATCATGTTAGTATATACACATATAACTGCAATGTTATGTTTTTTTTTTCTTACTGTATTTTGTAGGATGCAGGACCATACCAAGGTTATGATTCCAGTTATTGGTATCCAAAGGCCTATTCCACTGGCCCGTACTCCAACACATACCCACCTGGAGTGCATATCAATGGCCATTCCCCTTACAGCCAACAGGTATGCAATACCTTATATAAACTTTTAATAATTGCAAATTTTAAACCTCAGATATCTACAGAAGTTACTTTTGAAGCTGGGGTTACTGTCTGTGTTTATATTGACTTAACTGTAAAGTGCAGCAAATATTTATAAAAATTGGAATAACATTTCCAAAATTGTAATGGAATGGTCCATACAGTACTTTCTTGTATTTTTCACTTTAGTGATACTGCCAGAAGTCAGTTAAAGTAAGGTTTTACAATACAACATAACCAAGTGTATGAAACAATAAAATACAATCAAGTACATTAGCTGATATAATATTTAGTATATACTGAAATAATTGTAGAAACCAAAGTCATTGGGTCAAATGAAGAAAACAAGCTGCACAGATAGATTGATACAGGGCTGGCTTAATGCCTCTCTTCACATCAACCTTGTGTTTTTGTGTGTGTATTCATTTCTTTTTTTTTTTTTTAAATCGTCCAGCATACAGTCATGGCCGAAATTATCGGCACCCCTGGAGTTTTCAAAGGAAAATGCACCATTTCTCCCAGAAAATTGTTAGAATTACAAATGTTTTGGTATACACATGTTAATTTCCTTTATGTGCATTGGAACAACACAAAAAAACAGAGAAAAAAAGCCAAATCTGACATCATGTCACACAGAACTCCAAAAATGGGCCAGATAAAATTATTGGCACCTTTTCAGAATTGTGGGTAAATCATTTTTTTTCAAACATATGATGCTCGTTTGAACTCATCTGTGGCAAGAAACAGGTGCTGGCAATATAGCAATCACACCTGAAGCCAGTTAAAATGGGAAAAAAAGTTGACTCAACCTTTCTGTTGCGTGTCTGAGTGTGCCACACTAAGCAAAGAGAACAGAAAGAAGAGCAGAGAATTGTCTGAGGACTTGAGAACAAAAACTGTGGAAAAATGTCAACAATCTCAAGGCTACAAGTCCATCTCCAGAGATCTTCATGTTCCTTTGTCCACTGTGTGCAACATAATCAAGAAGTTCACAACACATGGCACTGTAGCTAACCTCCCTGGACGTGGACAGAAGAGAAAAATTGATAAAAGACTGCAATGAAGAATAGTCCGAATGGTGGATAAACAGCCCCAATCAACTTCAAAACATATTCAAGCTGTTCTGCAGACTCAGGGTGCAACAGTGTCAGCTCAATCTATCCGTCGACATCTGAACGAAATGAAGCGCTATGGCAGGAGAGCCAGGAGGACCCCACTGCTGACACAGAAACATAAAAAGGCCAGACTGGAGTTTGCCAAAATGTACTTGAGGAAGCCAAAATCCTTCTGGGCGAACGTCTTGTGGACAGATGAGACCAAGGTAGAGCTTTTTGGTAAAGCTCATCATTCTGCTGTTTACAGAAAATGGAATGAGGCCTACAAAGAAAAGAACACAGTACCTACAGTCAAACATGGTGGAGGTTCTAAGATGTTTTGCTGCCTCTGGCACTGGATGCCTTGACTGTGTGCAAGGCATCATGAAATCTGAAGACTACCAAAAGATATTGGGGCGCAATGTAGGGCCCAGTGTCAGAAAGCTGGGTCTGCGTCAGAGGTCATGGGTGTTCCAACAGGACAATGACCCCAAACATACCTCTAAAAGCAACCAGAAATGGTTGAAGACAAAGTGCTGGAGAGTTCTGAAGTGGCCAGCAATGAGTCCGGATCTAAATCCGATTGAACACTTATGGAGAGATCTCAAAATTGCTGTTGGGAGAAGGCACCCTTCAAATCTGAGAGACCTTGAACAGTTTGCAAAAGAAGAGTGGTCGGAAATTCCATTTGAGAGATGTAACAAGCTTGTTGATGGTTATAGGAAGCTGTTGATTTCAGTTATTTTTTCCAAAGGGCGTGCAACCAAATATTAAGTTGAGGGTGCCAATAATTTTGTCCAGCCTTGAGTTTTGAGTTTTGTGTGAAATGATGTCAGAGTTGGCTTTTTTTCTCTGTTTTTTTTGTTGTTCCAATGCACATAAAGGAAATAAACATGTGTATAACAAAACATTTGTAATTCCAACAATTTTCTGGGAGAAATGGTGCATTTTCTGGGAAAATTCCAGGGGTGCCGATAATTTCAGCCATGACTGCATGCTCTGGTTGAGCAAATGAGCTGTTGGCTATTTTCACTTATAAATTTCTTTCAGTGTGTGTGTCCATGCATTCACTTGCGTGTTCCTCTGTGTGTGCACACTAGTGTTGGATCTGTACTAAAATTTTGACTCTGTTATTGACACCAGCTTTCAGACTTCAGTACTGGTACCAAAGCGGTTCTGAAGTAAATAATGGATAACTCCAAACCCCTTTCATGTTACTTTAGCCTCCTTGATGAGCTGCATCACACGTCACTTCCTTCTTGACGGCAGTGAAGTTCTGATGGATGTAGTCATCATAGGGTCTACACAATGCAGACATGAAAATCTGTTTTATTTATCCATAGACCTATATAGACACCATGCTAAAAACCTACTTTTCTCGACATTTTGAACATCATAGAATCTAAATCTGAACTTAACTCAATAGGAAATTTTTGACCCAATCACCAAACTTCCATTTACATGAAAGTGAAAATCATGTGTTGAAATGTAATCCATTTTATTTTATGGACTGTATATCCATTTTAAAAATTGAGGTGTTTAGGAGAGATGGCAGTGGAGTTTTTAACCAGATTGTTTAATGGAATCTTGGAAAATGAGACGATGCCTGAGGAGAGGAGAAGTGTACTGGTGCCGATATTTAAGAATAAGGGGGATGTGCAGGACTGCAGTAACTACAGGGGAATATAATTGATGAGCCACAGCATGAAGTTATGGGAAAGAGTAGTGGAAGCTTGGTTAAGAAGTGATGTGATGATTAGTGAGCAGCAGTATGGTTTCATGCCAAGAAAGAGCACCACAGATACAGTATTGATGGAGAAGTGTAGAGAAGGCCAGAAGGAGTTGCATTGTATCTTTGTGGACCTGGAGAAAGTATATGACAGGGTGCCTCTAGAGGAGTTGTGGTATTGTATGAGGAAGTCGGGTGTGGCAGAGAAGTACGTAAGAGTTGTACAGGATATGTGCAAGGGAAGTGTGACAGTGGTGAAGTTTGTGGTAGAAGTGACAGATGCATTCAAGTTGGAGGTGGGATTACATCAGGGATCGGCTCTGAGCCCTTTATTTGCAAGGCTGATGGACAGGTTGACAGACAAGATTAGACAGGAGTCCCCGTGGACTATGATGTTTGCTGATGAGATTGTGATCTGTAGCGATAGTAGGGAGCAGGTTGAGGAGACCCTGGAGGGGTGGAGATATGCTCTAGAGAGGAGAGGAATGAAGATCAGTAGGAACAAGACAGAATACATGTGTGTAAATGAGAGGGAGGTCAGTGGAATGGTGAGGATGCAAGGAGTAGAGCTGGCGAAGGTGGATGAGTTTAAATACTTGGGATCAACAGTACAGAGTAATGGGGATTGTGGAAGAGAGGTAAAAAAGAGAGTGCAGGCAGGGTGGAATGGGTGGAGAAGAGTGTCAGGAGTGATTTGTGACAGACGGGTATCAACAAGAGTGAAAGGGAAGGTCTACAGGACGGTAGTGAGACCGGTTATGGGTTGGAGACGGTGGCACTGACCAGAAAGCAGAAGACAGAGCCGGAGGTGACAAAGTTAAAGAAGCTAAGATTTGCATTGGGTGTGACGAGGATGGATAGGATTAGAAATTAGTAGATTAGAGGGTCAGCTGAAGTTGGACGGTTGGGAGACAAAGTCAGAGAGGTGAGATTGCGTTGGTTTGGACATGTGCAGAGGAGAGATGCTGGGTATACTGGGAGAAGGATGCTAAGGATAGAGCTGCCAGGGAAGAGGAAAAGAGGAAGGCCTAAGGGAATGTTTATGGATGTGGTGAGAGAGGACATGTAGGTGATGGGGGTAACAGAGCAAGATGACGAGGACAGAAAGATATGGAAGAAGATAATCTGCTGTGGCAATCCCTAACGGGAGCAGCCGAAAGAAGATCAGTTTTAAAAATTATTGTTAATTCTAGCAATTTTTTATAAAATAAAAATCTATTTTAATAAGTTAATAGTTGTTTGTAGGACAAACATTCATAGTTTTATGTAACTGTTTATTTCAATTTCCACACAAATACATTTCTACTGCTGAAATTTTCCTTTTTCCTGCTCTTTGTTCTAGGGTGTACCCGTCTATTCCAATGATGCTTTCCACCCAGCACAATATCCTGGAACTCCACAATTATATACCCAAGGACATCATCCGAGTCATCCATCTTATCCTCAGGCACATCAAGAGGCCAGGCCAGGCCCTTGTGAGTTGGGAGCAGGAGGGCATTCAGTGCATCATCACCCATACTCATGCCCACAAAGTCAAGGGGTCAGTACCAGAGACACAACTAGTATCATGTCAGTTTTTTTTTTCTTTACCTTAGTTTGGATAGAGTAGTTTATTTTCTTAATTTTAAAAACAGCATTTTTTTATTCTTTTGTCAGCATTAGTTACAAAACATTAGAAAAACTTCCTTTTACTCTTTTTAAAGTAGAAAATACCTGCTTTTCTCCCTGGCATATATGTCTGGTTTTGTAGAAATGTACTTTTTATATAACTATATTGTTGTAATTACTGTTGGCTTTATATTTTGTCAGTGTAGTTTTGTTATACCCAGCATGCTTTCAAGTCTAGTTATGGGGTATAACGTTGTCCAGGGTGAAATCTTGGAGTTGCATTTCCAAGTTTTGATTATTTCTCGGGACTGATGGCAGGCACATTTGACCTCCTCTATATCAATATGGGGTTTTGATTCTCGGCTGTTACCAGACATTTTCATCTCGTGTTTGCTTTTATTTCAAGTTAAAATGAAGGCGCAGAATGCAGATAGTTAGTAGCAAGACATTCTTGCAATATATAGATTTTGAGGCACATGAACAGCAAGAACAACAACAAAATATTTATTTGTGCATAGAAGTTCTTTTCCTTCCTACAGGTGATTTTTGCATTGTGCCCCCCCCCCCCAGAACCCCCGCTGGCAAATCCCCCCACCCACCTATAGTGTATGGGGGAAGAGTAAAAGCTTTAGATTTGTCAAAAATTTCGATCTCCGGTTTTCGACAGATACTGAAAACATCAATATCTCGATGATAGCTGTCTGTGTGTCAAAAGTTTCTTGAGGACGGTGTAGAGTTAAAACAGCTGGACAGAAAAATACCAATCTTGAAACTTAATCCTGTTATGAGATGATGATGTGCTGATTAGTTTCTGAGCCAAATCATGCAAGAGAAAGGCACTCTAGAGGAACCATGAAATACCGTAATGCTGCGATTAATTATAAATTCTTCTCATCAATTGCCATCATAATTACCTATTTATAATCAGAAAGATCAGCATCAGAGAGGTAAATAATTAGTGAAATGTTACAGAATAGTTTGGGTAACTTGATACTGACGCTCCCATCCAGATTTTTCTGAAATTTAAAATAAGACAAATTCTACATTATGCAACAGGTTGATTTGCACGTACAGTATGTCCAAATGCTTTCTATGCAAAATAGAATTTCAAAGTACAATATTCAGTTGTGGTAGTTTATCATAGCATATTTCTAAAGATGTTTGCTTCTTTTAAATTACTTTCCCATAAATGTAGTATGTAGATATTAATTTGTTGCTTACTGGTAAGTGTTGATTATTATGAGGTTTGTGGTGAAAGTAACTTACTGTCATTGATAATAACCAGAACATTGTTGTTTACACGATAGGTAACTTTCAGCAAAAGTCATACACTCCCAACGTAGATCTTGTTTAGGAAAGATCCCCTTTAAAAGATGATGGCCCCGAACTAACTTACTTAGTCTCAGGTGAAGCAGTGCCACTAGGCACACTGGGCAGCAGGTTCTTTCTAACCAGCTTGGCTGGGTGCAATCTTCTCTGTGTCATAAAACAAATGCTTTTGCGGTCTTCTTTGAATGTCACGTGCCATGTATTAGATGGCCTGACTCTTCTCTTTCTTCCAGATGGTATCCATTACATTATAGTTTTAGAATGCCGCTGAACTGGCAGATGGAGAATTTGCCCAGCTAAGCTCATGCTGCCGTTAAAAATCCGAGGAAAAAGTAAATTCTGAGTAATTGAAAACATAAAATCTGATTCCATAGTCCTTAATTCATCTCCCTGTTACGAAGCCCTGGGAGTCTGTTTGACTCTTTGTAGGAACTCTTTGCCAGCAACATGGCTGTAGAAAGTGAATTTTCATTGTTGCTGCTATTGGGGCATGTTGAATTTCCACACTTTTTTCTGCTTTGGACTTCCATGTTTCACTGACATTATTTGTAATTGTTAAGACAATAATACTGTAGTTACATCTTCATTGTCTTGTTGAGCACATCAAGAGTAGTCATTTGTACCTATTAATGGCTTAGCAGTTCTAAAGTGTGTATATCCTTGATTGCTTGATTTTTGGCAAATTGTTTGGATGTTCATTTGAACATTACCAGCCTGTTTATTTTGTCACTTCTTTACTGGCTGCTGCTTCCAGCTCGATTGCTATATCTGTAACATTCTGTCACTTTGGCTAACAATACGATGTGATATGCATAGCGCAAATCTATTTGGTGATACCTGTGCTTTCGTGGAATTCCGAGATGCAGCCTACTTAGCTGCATTTCCCTTTTATTTTTGGTCAAAAAGTCAAATATTTTGAAAGTCTCATTTAATATTTGACTAACTTGTCACAAGCTTTCTTGATTTACTAGCTGTTAAGAGTGGATGTGAGAAGGTGCCTAACTGGCAAGCGGTTGCAAGATGCTAGGACACCCAGAGGATGGAACAGTTGTGAAACTCCACTAAAAGACAGAGAGAGAGAGAGAGCGTGCACATTCTCTGCAAACAGAGACATCCTCCAAATACTAGTGAGGGGAGGCATTGACAACTAGCCACCAATAGATCCCACAAGTCTAGCGGCTGCAACAGGGTGGGGCACCAGCATGGAAGAGACCTACACAATGACAGAGATGCAGCCTAGTTTACCCAACAGTGTGAGATGTGGGAGGGCCATTAAAAGACAATAAGACCTTCTGGCCGACGGGCGTTACATAACCGTAAGCTGCTTCTGCATTGTCTAGTCAAGGGGTGAGGTCAGTGACGCCTGACAGGAGGCCAATATTATCTCACCTGATCTCTACTGGGCAGCACAAAGTCTAACAAAGAACTGAAGGAAAGGGACCACATCAAACATTTTAATGAACAACTAAGTGAAGAACTGCCCTGAAAGGCTACCAGGAGCCACTATGGAAAAGTCTAGCTTGGCATCCCAGTATTAGGAAAAACAAAATGACTGCCTCTGATCCCAAACATGATTGAGAAGCTTGGCCAGAAGTGATCCTTAAAGAGGGTTTTAAGCTATCTGGAGGCCGATGTCTCCCTTAACCTGGCATTAGGGGAGAGTCTGGGGTAAAGGATCACTAGTTGTAGGGAAGCAGCCAGGGTTGCTAAAGACGCAACATGAGAAAGGGGAAGTTGGCTGGTACTTGGTAGGTGTGAAGGAAATGACTTGTTCTACCAGATAGACAAGGTTCAAAACCTGTTCTGAGAGGGATCAGATTTCTTATTGTGTCATTTACTCTTTCATTGGTGTCATTTCCTTCACTGTGTGCTTTATTAAAAAAAAAAAACAAAATAAAAACTTTCATTGAATACATGTGGCCTTTTTGGCATTATCCTGTGTGTTGAGATTCTTCCTAAGGGTTATCGCTCATATTTCAAGATCAAGGACTGTTTATAAGCTAGAGTTGATATATATAACTAGAGTTAAAATCTGATTGGCTAACCAATGCATGGGTGCCCAGCAATATGCCTTGTTTTTCTTACAGCATTTGTTTGTATGATGTCACACAGGTAAAGTCTGTAAATGAAACATGTTAAAAGATCAGCTGCTGCAGTTTTATATTAGAAAAAAAAGTTCTGGTTTTCCTTATTCTGGATAATAAAAACCATACATAACTAAGACTGGCCTGACACTATGGTAAGCCAAATTATCATTTAGGATATTTTTTAAATAGTTCACTTAAAGATATATCTGAATCATTTAAAGATATCTTAATTAAATCTAATTAAATATATCTTTAAATAATTTACAGATATCTTAATTGCATTTAAAGAGATCTTCAAGTCAGTTACAGATGTGTCTAAATGTCACTATGGTTTAGAATATTCTATTCAGAGTTGTTACTAAAATATGTATGACTTTTCAGGCAATTTTTAGATATCTTTAAGTGACTTCCAGTGTATTAAAAGATATCTGTAAATGATTTACAAATATCTTTAAATGAGTGCTTGCATATTTAAAGATATCTTTAAATGAATTACAGCTATCCAACAGTGCCAGGCTAAAACGGTAAAATATCGAGGAGTCGGACAGGAATCAAGTGCCTTACCCAAACTAACAGAAACCAAAATATGCTAGTTGATGGTGGTAGCTGTGAAAAAAGTACTATAAAATGAATATAAAGCATTACCTCTAATGTGTGATTGTGAGAATTCACCATTCACATGCTGGAATATAAGAATACACATATAATTGTAATTCTGTAATCTCCCATGAAGAAAATGAATGATGGAAATCATTTACAGGAAGTGATGTGATTTTTTTTTTTTTTTTTTGAATAATGAATATGATTTTTAAATAAAGAGAGAAATAATTTAGTTATATCTGTAATATCCTTTAAATGTTTTAAAGATAAATGATAATTGATAAAATTTAATTTAATCTAAATGATAATTTGGCACCCACATATTTTCTCTTGGAGAATGGCAACATTTTACATGTTGTTTGGACATGCAAGTAAGAATTTTAATGTACTCTGTATACATGACAATACCACCACTACCCTACTACTCCTACTACTAATGCCAATTAAAATCAGAACTGACATGCGAACACATTCATTGGTGTGTTACCTTACTAGTGTATTTGAAATTGTCTGTGAAAGACTGGCACTAGACAGAAAAGATGACTGAATGACAGGTGCCACCAGAAGAGTTAGTGCTTAGTTTTTCTATCTAAATGTTTAGATCTCCAGAGTTCTGTTCACACCATATCATTTCTCAGTCTGCCATAGCTATAGTTTATTTGCAGTGAGTCTAGTGCCCTGGTGGGAGTTATTACTTACAAAATATCTTTCTTTCAGAGAGACAAGCACATAGTGTTTTTCTTTTAATAATCTTGATTTTGTTTTGTGCATCTCACTTTTCTTCAATGAGGTCAGACATGGTCTTTATTACATGCAAGAGGTTACTAGGAATAAAGGTACCACCATCGCTGTATAGGTCATGATAAAGTACTATACTAGGCTAGTACTAGTACTATATGTATCATGATAAAGTACTATACTAGGCTATGTTCAGACTGTGGTTTATAAAAAAAAAAAAAATGAGTGTGAGCTCTTAACCCAACGTGTTTAGGATCAATGCTGTGGTTTCAGCTGTGTCCTAGGGGAACAGGTAGGAAATCGGTTCTATTTGTAAATTGCACAAGTTTCCACAGGAAGGTCTCGTGGATGTTTTTCATTATCAAATAGATAATGTCTCTGGTCTGAATGTAATGGTTAAAACTGGCACCTCTATGTATGGCTTCATATCATGACTGTCATGAGCATGCATTACCACGATCCCTTAGTGACTGACTTACACAACATTAGAGGGCGTCCATTCTTAATTGGTAAATATAGTAGTCCATCTATAGTTAAGTTTATACAGTAGTTTGGTTTGAATGGTGTGTTAACTGGTTGAGATTTAATTTTAAATGTATAATATCACAGGGTTCAATTTTTGCATATCGGTTTATCACAAGTCTGTCTACTCGGCCTCTGTACTGGTAACTATATTTCTGTCTTGAATGTCACATTCGCTGTTTGTTTTTTTTTGAGTATGTTTACCTGGCGCAGCGCCTGTTCTGCAAATCCCTACCTGAGAAAGACCATTGCCATCTTTTAAAGGATAAGTTTGGCATTTTTCAAGTTGTAAGTTATTTCTTCACAATCATGATATATATTGACACATAAAATTGTGTTGTATAGTGCAGCATTTTTATACATTTTAAGAATACATTGTCACTTCTTGTAGTGTACAGTGGTGCTAAAGTGTACATGGGTCCATAGATGACAGACAAAGCCTTAAAATTTTGCAAATAAATCCACTTTGAAGCAGCAAAGGTTTCAGTTTAAGAAAATGGCAGACCTACTGAAAGCGTATCTGAGAGTTTGTATCACTCATTTCTCCATGGACGACTACTTGCAGCCAAAGAGGAAAAGGAAAACATGTTCCTGATTGCCATTATTGAAGCTAGCTGTAGTTTCAAACATATTTAAGTTGAGTCATTTCACTTCAGCTGCAACTGAAGAGGGCTGAAATTTAAAGCCCTGGAACAAAAAAAAAAATGTCAATGTCTTTGACAAGAAACTGAATACCGTATGTAGGTAGCTGTCGACTTACAACATATGCGTCTTGCGACCACTCGACTTTTACCGTGTCTCGCAGGCAAACAACACTTTTAGTCATGCCAGCTCCATATGCCATGACTCATTCATCTCAATCTCAATTTATTACGTGCAGAGGTTTCAACTGTGTTCAGTTACATATGTCTTACAAATACAGAAAAAAAGGCATTTGATCTTGACACAAAAACGAATTTGATCAAGCAGTATGAGGGAGGAAAGAAAGCAAATGTGATTGCATGTGACTTTAAGATGTCCCATTGTAACCGGTGTTCACCACATAGCACAAGCTGAACTGCTGCACTGTGGCTTTGAATCCGGTTAACCTCTCAAGCTTCTGTGTTTTGTCTTATGATGTGCTGCTTTGTGCAAACTGCCATGAAGGGCTAATGAAACCACACTCTTTTATCTGTTAATGTTTATTATTAACAGGCTGAAATGTTAAAGCAGAAAACATATGAGTGCTCAAACTCTGCTGGTACAACTCCTCCTCTCACAGTTAACACAATGAACACTGGAAAAGGCTCACAATGAATGATGACGTAACAACACAGACGAGGAAAAGATTTGTGAAGCTGTTAAATGTTCAGCACCCATGTAAGCAACAGTAATAATGAAACAAAATAAAGTAAATAATTTACAAAGAAAAAGACAGAATCTACACAATGTGCTAAGAATGATGATAAAAAGGATATAAAACGTATGACCTAAGGGTCTTATTATACAGTACTATACATACGATCAGATTTGAATACATATACCGGTCCATCTTACAACTGGTCCATCGGAACCGAACGTCGTAAGTCAGTGACTACCTTTATATGAGTAGCCCTTTTGTAGGGCACCTAGCAAGAAGAATCCTTAATGGTGCCATTTTACAGCTCTAGCATCATAAGTTTAAATCGTGTGCCTGGTCATTGTCTGTGTAGTTTGCATGCTTTTCCAGACATGACATAGTATTTTCTTTAACACATATAGAAAGCCATAAAGATGATATGAAATGGCAATTCCAGGATAGTGTGAATGGGATTCTGCATGGGTGAGTGTGTGTGTGAGCTGTTCGTCTTGCCACCTGTTTCTTACCTTTCACCCAGTGCTAACAGGAGATACCAACCAAAACTTACTGCAACCTTGCATAACAAAGTGGGCTCATCCCCCCAACATGATGTAAGTTTTCCAGAGGTGAAAGCAGCACTTCCCATTCCCTGAAACAAAGATACTCTTTCTCAGTGGGCATTACTTCACATTTTCCACATGAGCACCACCAATCACTACTTGTTTGTTGCATTTCCGTACCTTCCAGTTGCATATTTTGCTCTTATTGTTTCTGCAAATCTGCTCTCCTCTCTGTTCTTTCTTCTTCAGTCTGTTGGTGTTCCTCATTGGTATATTCTTGTTCATACAAATATGATTCGGCGATCATGCTAAATGTGCTCTTGTCTTCATATTCAGACATATTGGCAATTTAAACTTTATACCCATAAGCAGCTGAGTCTCAAAATGAAGATGATGTGTCCGGGATTCAAAAAACAATTTAGAGAAGATCACGCCACTTGGTTAGAGACAACTGGCATAATGAGGTGAAGAGGTTAAATTGGCCAAATCTCATGAATGGTTTTTACTTTTTTTTTTAAATCTTTCTAAAGCAACATGGAAACACTGTTTCACAATAATTGTGCAATCTTAAGATGTAGATTAAAATCTGATAACATTCTGTCCTTTAAAAGTGGACTTACAGTATTTGGTAAGTTTAAGCTTTTTTTTTCATGTTTGGACCCATGTACGTACACTTCAGTCCCGTTGTAAGCTACAAGAACAGACAAGGTATTTTTTTAAAACTTCTTAAAAAACACTTCACTTTAGAACACAATTTTATGTGGCAATTAATATATGCCATGATTATGAAGAAATAACTTTGATGAGAAAAAATGCTCCAGACCTGACAAACCTGTAAGTTATTAACTACGGCATGGCCTTGTACCTGGAAGTGTCATGATATTTCCTTCCAGTAAACCTGTGTACCCAAGGACAATTTGTCACAAGCAGTGATCAGGCCTATATTTCTATTGTTTTCATGTACGGCAGGGTTTGCACAAAATGACGATTTTCTAATTCTCTAACGTCATGCCTTTCAGTATAGTTGAGACTTTATTTGTCCATATAGTTCATGGCATAACTGATTTTTAAGAGTGTTGAAGTGTATTACCATTCCCTTAATCTAGTTCTACACCTGCTTACACTCGTGATGTTGTCTCTTTTTGGGTGATCCTGGCATTCATTAATCCATAATCATAATCCTTAAAAGAGATAAAAGGCAGCCAGCAAAACCAGAAAAATCAGAGGAAAAACGGCAATACTCACCGAACTCCAAATGATGCAATTACTTCCTGATCTGAGCTTACTCTGCTCGGCCCTTAAATAGCCAGAGAGAGGGCACAGAAGGGGTGATATCGGAGTGGCCCTGTCTCCTGGGGCTTCACGCAGAAAACACAAGGAATGGAGGAACATTTGAAAGGACAGTACATAATAATAAATATAATAGAAAAAACATTAAAATGACAATAAAATAAATACATTTAAACGAACATAAGAAGCAGTCCCACAATTCTGCCTTTGACGCTACTTTAAGGTAACGTCCAGGAGCAGAGCACAGATTTCCATACAACACCTTGGAAATGAGAGCCAGGAAGTCCAAACGCAGCCATCAGTCTTTGGCAGTGGAGAGTGTCACATATATACACCATACATCAACTATGGTAAGCCACAGTAAGATTAGAGCAGTTGCCTGAAGCTCACAGGTCCCACTGTTACTAGCCTGTTGATTCAACTGTGTAGAATGCATGTGCTTAGAGTCACGTTTGTCTTGTTGTGGATCCACATGTTGAGCCTGTTACATTGTTGATGGTGTTCAGCTAAATTTGGCATCAAATGGTTAAGTCACCTTCAAGAAAAACAGAATGGGAAGGCAGCTATCTTGATCAAGCCCCAGTCATTTTAAAGGCTCTGGGAGAAAGGAATGATGTGTTTTTCTTTTCTTTTAAACCGTGTTGGTGGTTAGTATTATGCTTTACAGCTTTTCACAAAATTCCTGTCTCAGAAAAAATCATTATAGGCCCAGGAGTGTGATGGTATCCTACTCATTTTTGAACTCAACTTTTTTGGCCACAAGTTACTCTCTTTCTTGTTTACCAGTCAGTGTAGCCTGGAATAAATCCCCAGTACAGTGAACCTCTAAGGACACCACTGTGGATCTGTATAATCTGATAAGCGAAAGCTCATTTTATCAGTAGGTTCCAAGACTGGTACGATATCCTCCTGTGTCCCTACTCATGAACCAGTCAGATTAGACCATTTGGTTTCATTCTGAATAAATGTTGTTAATATGTGGCTCTTATCTTTCCCCTGCCTAAATAAAATCAGGAGTCCTGCTGTATTCTCATGGATTGTCATTTGCACAGGTGAGGTGATCTTATGTTTGTTAAAATTTGCTTCACCTTTAATCTATTAGGGATGACAGTCTTTCAATGAGATCCTGTCATGCTAACAGCATGCTTTTTAAAATTAGAAACACAAATGGAACATCACATTTATATCTTGCCATGCTTAACTGCATGCATGTTTTCTGTGTGAATGGGGCTTTGTGATGTTCATATGATATGGATCCAAGGGAAACACTTGTTGCTTTTTTATGTTATATGAATACACAGAGTGCCTTTCTATAGTAAACACCAAACAATTTTTATTTTAATATAGCACCTTTTCTATAGCATAAACAGCACCCTAAGGAACTTTACAGGCTGTCAAGCATGTGTGAGTAGGATACATGTTCAGTGATCATGCAAGGTAAGCAATACCACTCAGAGTAGACCTGGGGTGCTGTTAGTCTATATCTGTTTTGCATTTACTTCTTAAGAATAGAGTAGTCCTCGGCAGTATGATGGTTTAGGTCATAATAAGAGACCCTTTTCATGTTTTTGGTATTTTGTACTTGCTTAAAATATTAAAGAAATGGGACATCTTTAACTTTATGCCTTTTGGTGATCAGTTCATCTTCTGCTCACTTAACTATTCTCAGTGACAGGCATTTTAAGCAAGGGTGCCCAAACCTTTGCATGTCACTGTATCTAATATGTTTATAAATGGCCAACAGGTAGGTTGGGTGCTAAGGTCCACTCAGTGGGCCCGAGGTGGGAATTGAACCTTGTGGTTTAAGAGTCGGGCTCCTCACTAACCATGCCACTGTGTGAAAGTTCCTTACAGTGTAAGAGATAAGACCCAAATGTTCAAGTGTGTGTGTGTGTGTTTTTTTTTTTTAATTAGTTAGTCCTGGCCAAGCAACAAATGTTTTAGTTTATTGACCTATATTGGCCACTAATCGACACCCCATCCTGCATGTGTTGGTGCCTGGCTTGGTCAGTCAAATGTCACATAGGGTATTTTATACCGTACAGCACTTGCATCCAAAAAGCATCATTTTGGATTGTGCTTTATTTTCTGTTCCAATGTCTGTTCATCTTACATTGTTTTTTTTTTTTCTTTAACGTTTCTAATCACTATTTGAGGGACATTCCTTGAAAAGTGGCATCAGAGCCAGGACAGGTCTTAATGCACCCTACCAGTGTTACACAATTCAACTGCACAGACAACTGAAAGCACTGCTCTACAGTAAACAATACCACAGCACTTTACCCTAAACATCTTTGAACCTTTCTGTGTGCCAGCTGAAAAATGACACAGTGTGTAGTCCTTTTGTGCTATCAGTATGTCATCATGAAGTTTGGTCTATGATCCTCAGTTGCTCCTTACAGACCATGGACACACTAGAGCCTCTGCCTGAACGTTTTTAGTTCCCCTAAGGCTATCTGGATGAAAAGATCAAAGGGAGTCCTATAAATGTAAGCTGCTAGACAGCAGACTGTTTCTGACAGGAGCTTCTTGTACCTTTTGGATGTCTTGTGGTTTTCAATGTTCCTTCCCTTTTTAGGCTTTTCTATGTTTAGAAATGTGTCAGCTATGAGATTAATACAAACCATTTTCCCAAACTGTCTGATTTATTCAGCATCTGTATATTTTTTTTTACAGGCTCCACAATATTCTGGCTCAACTTATCTCCCCTATGGCAATGGTATGACAGGAGTGTCTCAGAATCCACCGTATCAAAACCCTCCACCATCACATCCAAGAACACCTGTGGAAACCTGGCCTCATGCCCCTGGAGGATACGGACCTCCACAGAACCAGTGGCAAACCGTCCCCCAAGCCCCACCTGTTGCGTATGGAAATCCTTTTCTACCTCCCCAATCTAATTCATGGCTTCAGGCAGCACCAACAGCACCCCCGTATGAACCAAAGGTAACTATTAATATAAAAATGTATGACAAAATAAGTGAATCTTGTAAACTGTTGCTTTTAGAAAATGAAGAATTTCACATCAAGTATTGTGAAAATACGAAACCAAACGGACAAGAAAATGATTTGCAGCTCGGCTTCATCAAGGAGAATCTTGTTTAATGCATTAGTACACTGAAAAGAGAAACACTATAAACTTTAAAAGTGATTCCCAATTTGTATAAATGGAGTTTTGGCATGCTCTTCTAGGCAAGGGAGAATAACCTGTATACTGTATGTCTGAGGCATCTTTCAGTAAGCAAAGAGGGCAAGAGGGAGAAGTTGATCTCAAACCCTGCTGTGCACTTGAACGACATTCTTTAAAATTTGTTTGGTTAAACTTTTCATCAGTCCATCCTTTTGCAGATGATAAACAGATGTTTTTGATAATTAACATGCAACACTTTAGCAACTTGTATAAATGTGTCTGATATGAATAGCATTCCTTGGTTGGTAAGGACCTCTTTAGGAACAACTCCTAATGCAAAAGACCTCCACTAGTTTGTGCTTTTTTGTCTTGGAATTACAGTAATCCCTCGTTTATCACAGGAGATAGGTTCCAAGGCTGGCCGCAATAACTGAATTTCCGCGAAGTAGGGACACCATATTTATTTAATTATTTAACGTGTATTTGGACGTTTTTAAACCCTCCCTGTACTGTTTACAACCCACCCTTTACTCTATTAATAACAGGGACAACTGTTAAGCAATATGAAATTGGTAGATAAGTTTACAGTTACTGTATAGCGAAGTACACGTACCTATATATGACGTGATGATGGTGATGAATATGCTGTGCAGTAAAAATGATGACGATGAAGGTGGTGATGACTTTTACTGCGCAGCCGATGACTGTATTTTACGTCTCTTCAGACGGCGGTGCCATTTCCTGGGGCACCTCTTCTACGGTTTCTGAAGGTGTATCCGTAGTAGTAGTAGGAACTGGCTCTTTTTTGCGAGGCTGCAAAAACATTGTGATCGGCAATTGCTGCCGCTGCTTCTTTTTCTGGTTGAAGAGCAGCTTGTAGGTGGTTATGACGTCGTCGACCTTGTTGCAAAATTGGACCGATCAAACCATATCGTCGTCCCATTCCTGTGACCGCTCTTGCAGATCCTTAGCCAGTCTGCAGCCACAACCGCGAACACTCTCCCTTCCTTCAACATATCCAGAAGTTTCACCTTCTCAGCGATCGTCAGTATTCTTTGTTGGCGTTTAGGCTCAGCACCAGCCTTGGAAGAAGGAGCACATTTGGGAGCCATTGCAGGGGGTGAAAATTGAAGCGAAGTTCAACACAAAGAAACCACAAAAAAATCACACAGTACAGTGTAAAGTAAACCGCTCGGCGAGAAAGCTTGAAGCAAAATTGCCGCGACAGAGAGACAAGGGGAGATGCTGTGGGATCTGGGCAGACACTCACACACACACACACAGAGTCAGGCAGCGTGAGAGAGAGCTGGACGCATTAAGGTAGGAAGGCAGTTAAAGAATGCACTGGGCTTGACTTTGTTTTCACTTCTGTTTCCAGCGATTGGTTCGTAGCGTGCATTGTTGCAATATTATTTTTCTTGGTGGTTTATTAAATTATGGATTTTTTCAAATGTTCATTTTTTTTCCCTGTGCTTAAAACTCATTAAAAAAAGTGCTTTTAGCTAGCGGTTGGTAGCGCTATAGCGCAAACTATTGTAGTGTTAGTTTTCTGTGTTGTTCAAGGTTTTCTCAGTGTTGTTCAATGTTTTACAGTCAAAGCACCAATCACGGGCCCGATTAGAAAGCGGGAAGCTGTGATTTGTCGTCTCCCTCCCATGTACCAATCACAGCCCGTGTTACAACGCACTTAGTCACCGAACTTGTTTTGTTGTTCTTAGACTAGGAAATACTACTACTATATTTAAAAACCCGCAAAGTCGTGAATCCGTGAAAAGTGAACCGCGAAGTAGCGAGGGATTACTGTAGTAGCCAGAAGCCATCCCCCTACCAGTGGCTGAGTGGTGTAGTTCACCATGATGAGTATATTTGTGTGACTACAAGATGATGGTTCTACTGGACCCATGATTTCAACTGTGTTTCTCTCAAAGGGAATATTTATGAGAGGCAGGGGCACTGAGGGACCCTTGTGGTGCCTGGGAATCTGGCATAGTTGGCATTCAAGGCAAGAAGCACAGTACTGTCATACCTCCTTATTAATTCCTGGCCAATGGAACCTGAGTTTTATTTGCTCTATCATTTTTCCAGCACCTAGATGTCCTCCCATGATGTATGCTTGCACCAATTTAGATAGTTCACCTTGGTAAGGGCAGTGCTTTAACAACTGTTGGCACATTTTGCCCTGTTGCTTTACGATTCAAAGCAGTAAAGTCATTTTTTAAGAGGAAATTTGTCCCTTGTTGAGTGTTAGTAACAGTCAGGCTTCCGATTACTGAAACTACAGCATTCTTGTTTAAGACAGGCTTTGTTCAACTACTCCTTTTAAAATATGACAAATAGTTGCGTATATTGTATAGCAAGAATGTTGAATGCAATTATTGAGCCTGCAGTGTCTGATACACTATTGCTCTAGTGGCTTTTTTTGGGGGTTTCAACCTGTCCCATAGTCTGGGAGGGGAAGAATGGCCCAGGAGGGGATCCATCTTTGCCTTTCCTTTCAAGATCACACTGATTCACAACACCTTTTGTAGGTCTTATACCAGTTAAACACATTCTGCATGAGGTGGACGTCTCTCAAGTCTACCACCACAGGACTACAGGGCTTTGTGGGAAAATTTGTTGATGTTAACATTTATTCCATTTTGAATGTTTGACCAGTCTTCGCCTAAAAATAACTTGTGCGGCTAGAGCAACCACCAATATCGTCTGGGCCACTCCAAGACAGGACAACATGACTTGGGCTGATGGGTAGATGGTTAGCGAAGCTTATATATTGTTGCAGAAAAATGTACTGGGTGGCAACAGTGGTTGTGTTAATATTAAGATCAAATAGTGCTACCAGCCAGTGGTGAAAACAATGTAAGGCAAGAGTACCATTTCCCTCGTAAGCAGGGGCACTCCATGGGTTCATGCAAGAAGGGACAGTTGGGAAGCAATAACCCCATTTGCATGGAGATGATATCTTGCTCTTCAGGTTTCAGGGCTGACTTGGTTGGTAGGTGTTTTCTCTTTTCTTCAGCTGTTTTACATGGTTCTAGTGTCTCCCCAACTACTCCATATAGGCTCATATGTGTTTTTGTAACAACCCGAAGAGAGATTCTAAAATATCATGTAGAAATGCCTCTGAGGCCATTGTCTCGACTACTTTCTTGCATAAATACTTGCTTGATTGGAGCCATTTGGAGTATTTTGCTCGCCTTTATAGGCAGAGTGGGGTCATACTTCCAGTCTTTCTTTGAGCACTGACTGGGAGTTACTCCAAAACAAGCCAGGATTTATTTGTTGATGAGTTTGTAGTTGGCAGAGTATCGTTTATCTAATTCATAGTGGGCTTTCTACACCTCTCCATTCATGTTGAAGCATCAAATATAGTAATTCGCTGAGTTACAGCTGACCAAGCTGAAGCCATTCATACTTGTGGTCAGTGTTTCCTCTAAATTTTTTTATTTATCCTGATGAGCACATGAGAATTAATAGATACGTTTTTACTTCCCTTTTATGATCGGTTTCTTTAATCTCGCAATACTAAATGAGTTTTCCTCTGTGAAGTTTTAGTTAATCTCTGCAAAATAGCAACAAGTAAACAATGAGTTTTCTCTGTGATGTAATGAACACTCCAAAGCACCTCCATGTGAATGAAGAACTTTGGCTTCCCATTAAGTATTGAGCAATTGATTAAAAAATTGACATATGAATGACGAGTATAGTTCCCCACAGGGGTTTTGGGAGCATAGTTGTGCTGCCTAGTAGGGGGAGTGAGCAGCATGATCACAGCTGAGCAGCAGTATAAGAAGGCTGCAAGACACCCTGAAAAAAGGCCACCACAACTTGACTTTGGCTTGTACTTCTCTGCACTGGTAGTTAAAGAATGTGTACAGGTGACCCACACAACCTGAGTTACAATGACCTGTATACTTTGTGACCTGCATAACGCCAGTTTGACTTATGGCCAGACTGAGCCATAAGTCTGCATATGACTGTATCCTGTGGCCAAATAACATTTATTTCTACAGCACATTTTCATACAAATGATCAATGATGAAGGATCCTTTATCGTCATTCCAACGTCCATATGCAGAAATAAAATTCAGTACTCTGGTCCTGGTAATTAAACATTGCACATGAAAACTGCATAATAATAAAAAGTACCCCATACAGTTGTGCTTGAAAGTTTGTGAACCCTTTAGAATTTTCTATATTTCTGCATAAATATGACCTAAAACATCATCAGATTTTCACTCAAGTCCTAAAAGTAGATAAAGAGAAACCAGTTAAACAAATGAGACAAAAATATTATACTCGGTCATTTATTTATTAAGGAAAATGAATGAATATTACATATTTGTGACTGGCAAAAGTATGTGAACCTTTGCTTTCAGTATCTGGTGTGACACCCCCTTGCAGCAATAACTGCAAATAAACGTTTCTGGTAACTTTTGATCATTCCTGCACACCGGCTTGAAAGAATTTCAGCCCATTCCTCCGTACAGAACAGCTTCAACTCTGGGATTTTGGTGGGTTTCCTCACATTAACTGCTCGCTTCAGGTCCTTCCACAACATTTCGATGGATTAAGGTCAGGACTTTGACTTGGCCATTCCAAAACATTAACTTTATTCTTCTTTAACCATTCTTTGGTAGAACGACTTGTGTGCTTAGGGTCGTTGTCTTGCTGCATGACCCACCTTCTCTTGAGATTCAGTTCACGGACAGATGTCCTGACATTTTCCTTTAGAATTCTCTGATATAATTCAGAATTCATTGTTCCATCAATGAAGAAAAGCCTTCCTGGCCCAGATGCAGCAAAACAGGCCCAAACCATGATACTACCACCACCATGTTTCACAGATGGGATGAGGTTCTTATTCTGGAATGCAGTGTTTTCCTTTCTCCAAACAGTTCTATTTTGGTCTCATCCATCCACAAAACATTCTTCCAATAGCCTTCTGGTTTGTCCACGTGATCTTTAGCAAACTGCAGACGAGCAGCAATGCTTTTTTTTTGTTTTTTTTGGAGAGCAGTGGCTTTCTTCTTGCAACCCTGCTATGCACACCATTGTTCTTCAGTGTTCTCCTGATGGTGGACTCATGAACATGAACATTAGCCAATGTGAGAGAGGCCTTCAGTTGCTTAGAGGTTACCCTGGGGTCCTTTGTGACCTCACTGACTATTACACGCCTTGCTCTTGGAGTGATCTTTGTTGGTTGACCACTCCTGGGGAGGGTAACAGTGGTCATGAATTTTCTCCATTTGTACACAATCTGTCTGACTGTGGATTGGTGGAGTACAAACTCTTTAGAGATGGTTTTGTAACCTTTTCCAGCCTGATGAGCATCAACAACTCTTTTTCTGAGGTCCTCAGAAATCTCCTTTGTTCGTGCCATGATACACTTCCACAAACATGTGTTGTGAAGAGCAGACTTTGATAGATCCCTGTTCTTTAAATAACACAGGGTGCCCACTCACACCTGATTGTCATCCCATTGATTGAAAACACCTGACTCAAATTTCACCTTCAAACTAACTTTCAATCCTAGAGGTTCACATACTTTTGCCACTCACAAATATGTAATATTTGATCATTTTCCTCAATAAATAAATGACCAAGTATAATATTTTTGTCTCATTTGTTTAACTGGTTTCTCTTTATCTACTTTTAGGACTTGAGTGAAAATCTGATGATGTTTTAGGTCATATTTATGCAGAAATATAGAAAATTCTAAAGGGTTCACAAACTTTCAAGCACAACTGTAAGTCACCCCTTAATCCCATAAATGTCATACTAAACGTATCACAGATAAAATACAATACAAATATTATTGTAATGTGCCCCGTAATTAGCAGCAAGTAAAAAAGGTAGCAGCAGATAGTTTATTTCATTAAACTACTGAAACTAAAATGCAAAATGTAGCACAAATCATGCAATCAGATTTTGTGATGTTGTATTCATTAGTCTAATAGCATCCAAGAAAAAGCTGTTCCTTAAACTGGTAGTGCTAGCCCATAAGCTGTGCAATCTCCTAACTGGCTGGACGAGGTCAAACAGTCCATGTATAGGATGAGTGATATCTTCCATAATGGAAGAGGCTTTACTTTTGCACCTGCTGGTGTAAATGTCCTTGACAACAAGTAGTCTTTGCTGATGGTCCACTGAGAACACTTAACCATTTACTGCAGTGCTGTCCTGTCTGCAGCCAAGAAACTGCTCTCCACTACGCACTTGTAGAAGGAGGTCAGAATAGAGAGGCAAAGACCAGCCCGCTTCAGCCTCCTGAAGAAGTAGAGGCATTGGTGGGCTTTCTTTACCAGACAGGCTGTATTGTAGCTCAAAGAGAGATCATGTTTAATATTTGCACTCCCAAGTATTTGAAGCAGGTGACCATTTCAACCTCTTCTGCACTGATGTAAAGGGAGAGGAGAGAGAGAGTACACCAAAAGTCCACAATCATTTAATACTAAGGTTGTTATCCTCGCACCAAGCCTCCAGTGTAGACAATTCCATCCTGTATGATGCCGCAACATTATGAGTGACAAGTGCCGTGTCATCTGCAAATTTCACTACAGTATTGTTTGGATAAGTGAGATAATGCAGTCATAGGTCAGCAGAGTATACAGTAGGGATCTCAGAATGCAACCCATGGGGGAGCTGGTGTTAAGAATGATGCCATGGATTCTGACAGACTGGGGCCTGTTTGTTAGAAAATCCAAAATCCAGTTGCAAAGTACTGAGATAGACATCTTAAGGCATGCTGGTACAGATGCCTGGGACAGTGAGATGTTAAAAATATCTGTCAGTACCTCAGTTAGCTGGTGAGCACAGTCCTTCAAGAGGACTGAAAGTGCTTTACAAGATGTTAAATCAGTAGTTGCATAGAAGGTAAAACAAAAGTAAGAATAATACTACATAAATAGTATACAGAAATTACATGAGATAGATACAGTATGTAATTAAGAGCAATGGGTCCTTAACTACATTCAAAGATGAGGAAAATATGACACTGTATCTTCCTTGTGCCAGAGGAATTTAACTTTTGCTGCACCCGTACCTTCATTCTGCTGTGGCGAGGTCCTCTGCGCTATTCTGGCTTCTGCCTCAGCCGTCAGGGTTTATTGATTCACCACCACATTTTGAAGTTGCTGTTGCAGAGTCTCAGTCAAGGTGGGCATGTTTGCTGGCTCTGTCATTTTCTACAGGAATGTTGCCTGTTATACCACTGTGGGTTCAAAATCAAAAGTACAAGAAAAATAGCTGGGGCTCCAACCAGGAGCACCCCATTTAATATGTTAGTACATTGAAAAAACAAACCGCAAACAAAAGACCTCTTTAATAGTAATTCCCAATTGGGATGAGTGTAGTTTTGGCACTCTCTCCTGGCTAGGTGAGGAACTGCAGGAGTCTGAGTGCTGCTCTAGCTCTACTGGTCAAATGGCAGCTCCTGCTGGGTGATTGTCATGCAGAGGAGGTACACATTGACGAGGATGTGACATACGGCATCTTCCAGCCGCTGTTCTTCCATTCTAAGGAGGGAAATAGAGAAAGTGAGAAGAAACGTTCCAGCCCCATGTTACACTGAGAAAACATTCAGTGTAGACGATTTGCCAAGCTTAAATGTGCGACTGGGCTCCACTTATCTCTGCCTCACTGCCAAGCGCAGAGGTGATGGTATTTAAATCGAGCATGGTTCAAATAGGGATTTAAAAAATAGGATAGATATTTTGTTCATGATGGAGATGCTGTCTCGATTAGGATAGTGATGGAGGAGGATTATGGTGAATAAATCGGTTTATTAATAGAAAAAACTTGGGACAGATTTATTTTTAATTAAAACCCTATTTATTTCTGCATTTTTTACTAGAATAATAATTGAATAATATAATTGAAGCAGACTTTGAATGTTGTGTTATTTCTCTGTTCTGTTACCTTTTTCTCCATAGGATCCACCTTACTCAACTTTCCCTCCTGACAGCCAACCATCAAATCCTGTGGTATCTAATCCCAGACCCCTGAACCTTTCTACTGGTCAGGCCAGTGAATATAGCTCACCCCCACAACTTTACACCAAGCCTGGAAAAAATCAGAAGGCCCAGAGTGAACACCAGCAAAATGAGAGAGACTCTTTACCTCCACATTTCCAGAAGAGTGACAACCCCGGTGTAGCCCAAATCCAGCAGGTACTGCAGCGTGTCTTCCATCTGGAGGAAAGTGTTGATGAATTTGTAGGTTATAAAACAGACAAGAGCTACCGCTGCCTGGAAGAACTTCTCACCAAAGAACTCCTACAGCTGGATTCTGTTGAAACTAATGGTCAGGAATTGGTCAGGCAGGTCAGGAAAGAAGCGGTGCAGAAAGTTCAGGGAATTTTGGACAGACTAGAAAAAAAAGCATTTTGACTTCAGCACAAAATCAAGCAGTGACACCTGTGTGACACTTAGTGCAATTATGATGACAACCTGTGCCAACCAACTGGACTGCTGAAAACCATGAATAGTGACTATGCTGTCTGCCTGGAGCAGTTAATGGTTTAAAATCACCACTAGCGATTAAGCTGGCAGTTGGTTGATTCCGTCACTTTTCTCCTTTACTGCACATGTGTACTTTCTTGTTCTGCACTTAATTTATGTTTGTCACTCGTTGTCCACAATCAGTTTTAGCCTTTTTAAAATGAATCATAGAAATCCTTTGAGTAGCAATAAGCAGACCCTAATCATTCAGATAACTGTTTCCTTTGATAAGTGGATCTAGTAAATTGTTTTTTTTTTTTTAAATAAGAAATAAATATATACACAAAGTGTGTGCGTGTGTATGTAATATATATATGTAGTGTGTCTGTAACATTACATATAAATACGTGTGTGTGCATATATATATACACACATGCATAAATATATACAGTACATACATTCATACGTACACATACCTATTATATATTTGTTTTATATCTTTTAAATACCTTTTTTCATACAGTTGTGAAGTGATCTTCCTTTTTGGGAATAGTAATGGAAACATATTGGCCAAACATTTACCACAGATGTCAAAATGGTAAAAATGTTTGGCACAGAAATAAAATGGAATAAGTATTAACTCAGTCTTGAGGCTTTTTTTTTTTTTTGCACACATGGTTTTGGTTTGGCATGGTATTTAACACTGCTGTTGTACCACAACCAACTTGTGTATCTGGAGTTTTCTCAGTTTCTGAGATTTCCCCCAACCCAGTGCCAAGTGTCTATGATTGACTGGAGGGTCCCAAGTAACCATTTTGTAATTTTTGAGTATTACTACATGCATAATTGAGCCCTGTAATTCTGTCCAGGGCTGGTTTGTACAAGGGACATTCAAAAAGCTTCCACAGTTTTATATTTTCGTTGGAAACAGTGAAGGCAGGAGGAGTAACTAACTGGGCATTAAAAAGTTGGTACGATGCTGGGAAAATTGTATCGCAAACGAAGATGGACTATGTAAAAAGGTCATGTAATTTGTGTTTGAAACTCTTAATAGATAGAGTTTAAAAAAAGTGCAGAAACTTTTTGAGCATACCTTGTACCTTGTGACCATCCCCAGTCTAACAGCACTCCTGTTATGATATATTTGTTACATTTTTATGAAGTGATGGCACACCACAACAGATAAGAGCAGGAGAGGGTGAAAGGTCAGAAAGAGCATTTGGTATGCCAGTTTCAAAAGTGAGGGTCCACTGGGTAGCTTGTGGTGCCTGAGGAGTGCAACAAACAGGGGCACCAAAAACGCACTGGAATCATGGATGTAATGTTCCTTCTAGATTCTACAGGATAGACAACTCAACAGATGCCTAGAACAGCTGACCTTCTGCTTAATGTCTGCAAGATGCTGTAAAGGCTGGCAAAAGATTCAGGTGGTAACCAATAGCTTATCTATACTAATAAAAGGCAAAGCCCTCACTCACTCACTCACTCACTGACTGACTGACTGACTCATCACTAATTCTCCAACTTCCCGTGTAGGTAGAAGGCTGAAATTTGGCAGGCTTATTCCTTACAGCTTCCTTACAAAAGTTGGGCAGGTTTCATTTCGAAATTCTACGCGTAACGGTCATAACTGAATCCTACTTACGTACATATATACGGCCATAGCCTGCAGCTAGGTCACCGTGTGAGGCAGAGTTGCATCTCCCATCACCACGCCTCCCACGTAGTTGGCTGCCTGCCTATATTGCGTTTCCCCCATACCCATTCCTCCCACGTAATTGAATGCCTGCCCATATAATGTCATCTGTCAGCAGCAATCCAATAGACACGATGCCGCTAAATATTCGCTGGTGAAGGACTGTGCTTATGCAAACGAAGATGAGATGGTCAGGGATAGAATAGTGTTTGGCACAAACTCGGCGAAAGTGCGACACAAACTTTTAAGTGCTGGGTCTGAGCTAACATTAAATAAAGCCATGGACATCGCAAGATCGCATGAGATAGCACAAGTACAGCTGAGAACCTTCAATGCATGTACTCTGAGCGGCTCACGTGAACTGACTGTGAACGCAGTACACAGACAACGAGCAAGAGCTCCAAAAAGCGCTGAACAAAAAACGCATTACACAATTGAGAAGGCAGCAAAAGAATATGAAGCGAGTGACGCATACAAGCATTTTCATAAGTGCAGCTACTGCGGAAACAAAGCACACGGTGGAAAAAGTCAATGTCCAGCTAAAGGAAGACAGTGTAAAAATGTGGTAAATTGAACCACTTCACTAAAGTTTGCAGGACTGGGAAAGGTAAACCCATACATGCAGTGTGTGATGTCTCAGATAAAGAGGAAGACGAGCTGTTTATTGATGCAGTAAGAAAGGAACAACCCTCTGAAGCTAAACAAGCCTTTGTAGACATATCAATAGGAAAGCAAGGTGTAAAGCTTAAGTTTAAATTAAGTTCATAGACACGCTGCCGCTAAATATTCGCAGGCAAATCCACAACTTAATACCGGGAATGCCTGTTAAACATCTTAGATTCACGAGTACCGATTTGGGTAGTGAACACTTCGATGAATGAAACCTGTTATCTTTACAATGGTTGACAACAAAGATGAGATGGTCAGGGATAGACTAGACAAACACGGAATGTAACTTGAACACAACACGTCCTCCAAATACGAACCTGATTGAAAGAAATAATGATAATCAAATCCTTGATGACAGCAACACTCATAACAGTCACAAAACAATTACATTGACAATCATGTCACGTTATTTTTAAAATGTTTCCTTTTCTTTTTCATAACTTCTTTAACACACTACTTCTCCGCTGCGAAGCGCGGGTACTTTGCTAGTCTATACTAATAAAAGGCAAAGCCCTCACTGACTGACTGACTCACTCACTCACTCACTCATCACAAAGTCTCCAACTTCCCATGTAGGTAGAAGGCTGAAATTTGGCAGGCTCATTCCTTACAGGTTACTCACAAAAGTTAAGCAGGTTTCATTTCAAAATTCTATGTGTAACGGTCATAATTGAATCCTACTTACGTACATATATACGTCCATAGCCTGCAGCTCGGTCGCCGTGTGAGGAGGCGTTGCGTCCCCCATCACCATGCCTCCCACGTAATTGACTGCCTGCCCATATAAGGCCGTCCGTCACTCCAGTCTCTTCATTTCCTTCTTTGCTTCGCCACGGTATTCACGTCTCCCTGCTGATAACTGCAGCCTTTTTATTTAAATCACGACTTCTCTGCTGTTTTATTGTTCGTTTATTACGATGCAAAGTTATCGATGAAGACGGTTGTATGCTTACAACGCTTGACAGATGCCAAATGTCACTTCAACACAAGTCCTGCAAATACTAACATAATTGAAACAAATCATGAAACTCAAACCGATTATGACAGCAGCAATCCACGCTGTGAGAAAACAGTAAAAAGGAGGCGTGTCAGACGTCGTGGTACATTTTCTGATGCAGCTAGATGGAAACAACTTTGTGATGCTGCCGCCAAATACTCGCAGAAAAATCCACAAGTTAATAGATACGCTGTCGCTAAATACTCGCAGGCAAATCCACAAGTTCATAGACATGCTGCAGCTAAATATTCGCAGGCAAATACACAAGTTAATACCAGGAATGCCTGTTAAACACCTTAGATTCACGAGTAGCGATTTGGGTAGTGAGATGTCTATCGAGGTGATCACCATTGATCAAAGAACTGTCACTTACCGAGTGGTTTCCATACCCGGAGATGCCGCCTGCCTTTTACATTCTCTGTGTTACATATTGCGCGGCCATATCAGGCTCAATCTTGATATCCGGAGGAACATTGTGTCTTGTGTATTGATTGACTGGGACAGGTTCAAGGTGTGGACTGATGACGGTACAGTAGATAATTATACTAAACTGGAATACTATATGAGTGAAATGCTTAAGCCCTTCACCTATGCTTCTGCATGTGAGTTGATGGCTGACGCTGAATTGTTCGGTTGTTGCTTTCAAGTCTACCGAAATGGCCAAATATTTTACATCTTTGGAGAACCACCAATGGCTCTTAAACATCTTATATTCACAGGTGATGATTTGAGTAGTGGACACTTTGATGTTTATGAATGTTTCAACTCTCAAAAGCTGGATGTGAAGTTATAGATGAAGCCAGTTGTATGCTTACAACGCTTGACAGATGCCGAATGTCACTTCAACACAAGTCCTGCAAATACTAACGTAATTGAAACAAACCATGAAACTCAAACCGATTATGACAGCAGCAATCCAAGCTTTGAGAAAACAGTAAAAAGGAGGCGTGTCAGACGTTGTGGTACATTTTCTGATGCAGCTAGACAAAAACAACTTCGTGACGCTGCTGCCAAATACTCGCAGTCAAATCCACAACTTAATAGAGACACTGCCACTAAATACTTGCAGGCAAATCCACAAGTTCATAGAGACGCTGTTGCTAAATACTCGCAGGCAATTCCACAACTTAATACCGGGAATGCCTGTTAAACATCTTAGATTCACGAGTAGCGAATTGGGTAGTGAACACTTCGATGAATGAAACCTGTTATCTTTACAATGGTTGACAAACACGGAATGTAACTTGAAACCAACACGTCCTCCAAATACGAACCTGACTGAAAGAAATAATGATAATCAAATCCTTGATGACAGCAACACTCATAACAGTGACAAAACAATTACATTGACAATCGTGTTAACGTTATTTTTAAAATGTTTCCTTTTCTTTTTCATAACTTATTTAACA
>JANRMT010062796.1:58427814-58514512 GCA_026402145.1 Polypterus bichir lapradei
TAAAATGTTTCCTTTTCTTTTTCATAACTTATTTAACACACTACTTCTCTGCTGCGAAGCGCGGGTATTTTGCTAGTGTGGAATAAATAAAATTTTTTATGCTAGAGAAAGAGAATTCGAGGAGCTTGGGAGACCTGGGGCCTCATGTATAATACCTTGCGTAGAATTCACGCTAAATCATAGCGTATGGACAAGACTAGAAATGTCTGCATGCACAATAAACGTAAGATGCATAAAATTGTGATTAAGAAAAGTTATATGTGCTTTCCTTTTATAAATCCTTTTATAAATCAGTGAATGTGAAATGGATGTAAAGTGGAGGCAAGGAAGAACTTACTATTTGGTGGCTTAAGCAGGGGTATAAGAAACAAAAGGAGACTGATGAAGTGGCACAGTTCAGAAAGTTACGCAGTGCCTGAAATAAAAAAGAAGTAGCCCGATATTAAATTCAATGTGAAAAGGCAAGTCACAGCCACCTTCTGAATGTCACCACCCCTGGAGGAGGTAGCGGAATTCCGGGGCTCACACCGTTTGAGCAGTGAGCTGCTGCAGTAATTGGCGAGACACTGGCATTTTACCAGTGGCTGAGGGGTGAGTTTTCATTTTTTTTTTTCCACTTACCATTATCCATACTCATGTAAATAATTTGCATGTTTAATAAGACAAACAAGCAGACCGCAGATGTGGTATTACTGTTTGTTCCGTTTCAGACCATAATACAAAAGGTGACCTCCACAACAGGGATGCAACTCCAGGCGGTTATTGTCCTGCTGTGCCAAGCTCATCTTCAGGTGCTGGCTGCGCACACACCTCTGTCTCAGAAACTGCCAGGCGACCATCTGCTGACAGATGCTGTTCTGGAGCTGTTCTGGAGTCATAAAATTCAATAGTTTCTGCTGTAAGAGATGTGGACAATGAATTAAGGAATATAAATGCTGTACTATGTGATTCTGGCCACAAATTAAATGAATTGGTTAAAAAAAAATAAATACTGCATGTGATTGCCTGTTTTTACATTCTGCTAATCACATTCAAACAAAGTTGTAATACTGTCCGATTTGTGTGATCATTTGGTGGGTCAGGTTCATCATACCTCATCTCCTCAGGTACGGGCAAGTCCATGATTGTGTGCCCATTATGTTGCACGATACATGCTTGCACCATGCGACACACTTTCTGTGGACTATAGAGCACCACTCCACCAATCTTATCCAGGCAGCGCCAATTGCCCTTAAACTGCCCTGCAGTACCTTCTACCACTACCTGAGCCCGAGAGTGGAGGTCATTGTCACTCTTGTTCAGTCAGTGGGTTGGCAAGCAGGGTGAGAAGCCATGTCTTTAGCAGGCACCCCATATCACTTGAGGAATCTTGAGTTTAATCAGGCCATTTCGCTACAACATTAATGAGACGCATTTTTGCATTACCCATAATTTGAACATTAATAGAGTTGAAATGTTTCTATTTACAAAAGCAAATTCATTCTCAGTATAGCAATGTACGTGCAGTCAGTCATTCCTATTACATTTGGAAAACTGGACGTTGCTGCAAATTGCACTTTGATGTTTGCCCATTCAGCCACAGTATAAGGAAATCTTATATAACTGGATGACAAGCAGGTAATACCATCCCATACAGGTGGTATGGTGTGATCCAGTGATAAGTGAAAAATACCTGATTGGTCAGTCCGTTCACACTGAAAAGCTCCTGCAGCTAAAAACCAGAGGGTGGACAAAACTTGCAAAGGAGCAGGTAGAGCACAATTCTTCAAAGTCTGCCTTTGTAAAGCTGGCACCAGTTCAGCACACAGCTCCAAGAGGATAGCTCTTGGAAACTGAAATCAACTCAGAAGCCAGTCATCATCATCTGTCTTCTAATTCTTCCATTTGAGATGTCATCTAACAACACTAAAGCAGCTATGGTAATTGGAATAGTTTGGCCATTCCATGCACCATTATATTGTTACAGAATGATCCAGTGAATTAAATTTATAAACAATATGCAATTATTTTTGGTGTATTTCATGGAGCCTGCATCATGGATGCAAATCTGAAAAAGGGAAACCACACAGAAACAGTGGCACTGCTTTAATGCTGGGTGCTGCTCGTTTATAAAACTGAGCAGAAACGTGAGTATGCATGGTCTGAGGCTGCTGTGAAAATATGCGTGGCATTACTCAAGGTTTAGTTTTTATACATCTTGACGTAAGCATGGAAACAGCATAGGCAACATCTTTGTGAGTGTGCACCATTTATACATGAGGCCCCCGGCCCTTACAGACCACTGAGTGATCAGGAGTGGGACACTAAAGGAAGTCCTAGTCTACTATCCTTGTAGCCTTCTGTAACCCTTGATGAGATTCTGGGCCTTGGCTGGAAATGTCCAAAGGAGGGGCTTTAAAAGTCTTGGGTCAGGAGGTAGAGATTGGCTCACTAGTAGGTGGAAGAGAAAAATGGAAGATGAAAGGGGAGTGCTTTAGTCTGGTAATGGGGCTGTAGGTGATCCTTCCCATTTGAAAAACTGGAAATTCCTGAGTAGACTCAGGTTTCATTTTTACTTTTTCTTTTCCCACACCCCTTTGTGCTTTATTAGTAATGATAGTTGCCATTTTTATATATTGAATGTCTTTGCTTGGGTAAAATTAACTGCAGTCTTAATCTGATCTTGTAAATTGTACTATATACTAACAGAAAAAAAGTGTGCGTTTGTACACAAAGTGCACACTTATGTATTAAGAAATGCCTGATGTATGCCTATATATCTTAAATCCTTCTTTAATAAGACTCAATTGTAACCTCATTTGGAATTCAAATAGTCAAGCATTAAAAGAGCAACTCTGCAGTAGTCTAAAACTAAAAGGTGTGATGACACTTTCAGTTCTGTCAGTGCCAATATTTGTACAATAAAATACTGGAAAGTGGTAGAAGCCCACAAAACTAAATTTGCTTGGTCAGCAAGCAGGCAGTGTGGTGTAGTGATTAAAGCTTTGGAATTCAAATCATGAGGTTCAAATCCCACTACTGCCACTGTGTGACGATGAGCGAGTTGATTGACCTGTCTATGTTCCAATTGGAAAACCAAGAAAGAAATGTAACCAATTGTATCATAAATGTTGTAAGTCGCCTTGGATAAAGGCATTAGCCAAATAAGTAAATGTAGCAATGGAACAGACATGCAGGGCCAGGCATGATTATTGAATGGGAGCGCAGAACTAGGGTAACTTGTTAAAAAGTTTGTAGTGTATAGTGATGAAATCTGCTGACAGGGTTTCCTCCAAAGAACCCACTTCCACTTCCCTCTAGTCTATGCACTTCAAATGCATGGGGTTGCAGTATCCCATTTTTACTTATGTATTCATAAAATAAATTTGCAAAGACAAGACGAAAGATAAACAAATTAAATACAACTCTTGACATTGAGAGATAGTAGCCAAAACTGTTATCAATTCAGGAGCACACTAGCACAAGGTAACTGAAGCGTAACAAATAATTTGTAGATTTCAATGAGTACTGGGACAGAGGAGACACCTAGACACGTAGACCACTACATATACTTTGCTCCACCCTTTGAAGAAGTACTTCTCTCTGCTATGATTCTGACATTTTGACTATTGCATCACTAGTGTATATGGCACCGTAACAACAAACAGAGTTTAGATATGCTTTGTGGTCTATGGCTATAGTTAGTGTTAAAGTGCTATGACTATATTCTGCTATGGCATGTTGGCAATTCCAATTAGACAGAAGGTGTCTGCTATGCAGCCTTGCCAGTGGTTCTGCTGGACATTCAGTGTCACTAGGCACCTTTACTTATTAAGGTGTTTTGAGTAATGAAATCTGCATCTTCTGTGGTGCTTCATTATCAGTTCTCTTGAAGGCAAACCTTATTACCTGCTTTTGAATGGTATATTACACGTTTACTTCAAGTACATATTTTGCAATGCATATTTTCAAGAAAGCAGCTACAAATTATTTCAGCCTTACATCCAACATTATTGTCGTAACTGTAAACAACTACAACGTATCTTCCACTTTTACCACTAATCCATTGATGTCTTTGAATGCCAATGTATAACCTCATTTTACAGAAGTTTATTCCTTGCAACATGTTAGATTTATTTTTAACACAGGCAAAGTGCTCTCCACACACAAGACACACATTTACTGTATATGTTGTGTAGGGCTCTTTTTAGGAGACTTTTCGACTGTAGACAGTTCATCATAATCAGAAGCTTGCTCTCTGTCAGACCAGGTTAACAAGAGTACCTCTGATCTTTGCAGTTTAAAATCACAGCCCCTACTTGAGCGCTGCCTTCATGAGGCATTGGACTGGTTTAGAAATATGACACCCAGTGAGCCGTCTAATTGTTTCCCCACACACACACAACTTTTAAGCAAAATGCACTTATGGTTGTTTTCAGACGTATATATTATACATCTGGCTTTGTGAGACTAACCATGGAAAGGATATCTTGCTTGAAGTTCAAGTGCATTAGGGGATTGTGTTGACCGTTTTGGTTGGAGAGTTTTATTTATTCACAAAAGAGGCAGATATCTCATTCTTGTTTATTCAGTATTTTGTAATGGTGGTATGTGTAACATGTCATAGAGATTTACTTTGCATTTAGGTATAAGCCACTGGCACAAGCACATGCTGCCATTTCAATAGCCAGCATTGACTAAATGAGGATCTGTTCGCCAACAGGAGTGAATGTCATATGTGTAAAAAGGGAAAATACTGTATACAAAATATACAAGCTGAAATAACCTCTCTCAGGCTAAATCTGAATCAGTCAACTAACTGAAGTCAACAGAGTGTTTCTCTTTTTCAGAAGTGTCATCGCAAACCAAGTCATAAGGTGGTTATGTGCATTTCTGGGGATGGGCACCTCAATATTATATTCAAATATAAATTCTAATTTATTCTTAACTAAGTCAGGCTACAAGAACTATTTTAATAAAACATTGATGTTAAAGGAATTTAAATTAAACATACTAATGCAATGTTGGCGCTGTAATCAATTAAATACCAGGTTGAAGTGATGGTTTGCAACAAGAAGTCCGTCCCACTGTGAGTAGACATTGAAATACGGTAGACCTATTACTCAGAAACCACAACAAACAACAACAAACAACCAAACAACAGCACAAAACACAACCAGACAATAAGCGCATCAAACGTTATGAACAGTAAAGTGGAGGCTGTAGTCATAATATAAAAATGTTAATAATTGAATGATATGTTTCACCAAGGTAGACAAAGCATGTAGGTACAGCATAAGAAGTAAAAACACCATGGTGGCTGCAGAACATGCACACATAGAGCAAAACAGAGAGACAAAATAGTAACCGCGTGTGCAGCTCTCTCATTATGTGTTCTGAATAATTTGTTTAGAATTGTCTGTGCTCACTACGGTGGGCTGTCACCCTGCCCAGGGTTTGTTTCCTGCCTTGTGCCCTGTGTTGGTTGGGATTGGCTCCAGCAGACCCCCATGACCCTGTAGTTAGGATATAACGGGTTGGATAATGGATGGATGGATGTCTGTGTTCACATCATCCATAGCGAACAAACATGCCACTTGTGATTTCGCTTGACTGGCGGCTCCTCTTTGCACAAGCCCTCTTCTTACCACTTATTTGCTGCATTCACCATAAATGTGGGAGTATTCTGCTATAACAACGGATTGAAAGCAGTCTTTTCCAGTCTTGTCTGTAATAAAAGTTGTGGGAAAGATTTTAATGAAGTTTCTAATATGCATGCTTTAATTTCTGAAAAACAATGCTGTCTGTGTAATTAAGTGGTGGCTCTGAGGCTAGGGATCTGCACTGGCAATCGGAAGGTCGCCGGTTTGAATTCTGTAAATGCCAAAAGGGACTCTTCTCTGTTGGGCCCTTAAGCAAGGCCCTTAACCTGCAATTGCTAAGCGCTTTGAGTAGTGAGAAAAGCGCTATATAAATGCAAAGAATTATTATTATTATTATCAGTGATGTACTATAATGGCCGAAGAGTGTGTATTTTTAAGGTTATCCACAAACTTGAATGACTCTTTCCCCATGCTGTCAGTTTATAACTTGTCCCACTGGTAATGTCACAATGCATGACTTCAAGAACCACTTCTTCCCAGCAACTGGGAATAGCATTGTGGCAAAAGGAGTCCAAAAATGGTAGCACACATAACAAAAATGAAATAGCATCATAAAAGGCAATTCAAAAATAAACATTTAAGCTGTGCACAAAGTAATGTGGAAAAAGTGATCTATTACATTCCAAAATGTGAACAATGTGCGTGGAGAACTTATAAGAACATAATAAATCTGACAAACAACAGACCATTCAGTCCATCAGGTGTGTTTGTCTAGCTGGCTAAGTTGTCCTAATATCTGTTTCAGATACGTCTTAAACATTGTCAATGTTTCTTCTTGAACTGCATGTCTCAATAGTTTATTCCAGATTCCCACAACTGTATAAGTGAAGAAGTGCTTCCTTGCTTCCGTCCTAAATGCTTTTCCCCTTTATTTATACTTGTGTTCTCGATACGTGATTCACCGTTTAGCGGAATTAATTCTTCTGGATCAACTTTATCAATGCATAATTCGTTTTTACAGTCATAACGCCTTATATATCGATGCTACAAGACAAACTGCATGCAGTATTAAATCTAGAAAGTAAAACTTAAAATGTACCTGGAGAAAATATTGGGACAATTTACCCCATGCAAAAAAAAATGCAAAAATCACAAATACCCGGTGAATCACAAGCAAGCAGAATTTGAATCAAAATTGCAGTTAATCTATCACTATATATCTCTCTATTATAAAAAAAATTCTCGGAAGACACTTAAAAGACCCGCGAGATGCAAACAATATCAAAGAAGAGCACGGCCAGCAAAAAACTCAGTCGTGTAAAGGCATGAAGCACACACAGATCCTGTGCTCTCAGCACATATAAAGCGTATAAGGACAATACGTTCTAGATGAAACATCAACGACTAAGCAAAGAAGAAAGAGCAGCGTGGAGAAAAGAGACCCAAAAGCATTGGTGAGAAAAAAAGGCAGATAAGAGATTATGAAAGCAGTGGAATTCGAAAGGCTCAAACAACTGATGGCACGATACACATGCAAAGGTACAGAATATGAAAGCAGTAAAATTCAAAAGTATTGTAGTGTCCCGGCCAAGTTGAAGCATTTGTTGTTTTAAGTGACTGTTCGGTCCGATTGAGGGAGGGCAGAGTACAGCACAGAAGATTGATAGCGGGGTATTGATTGATGCGGTAAGTGGGGGGAGGCGAAACCCGGGGGATGAGGGGTTGGAGATGGTGCTAGAAAGTTGTGGTTGGGGTTACGAAGTCTGCGATTGTTCAAGTAAAACTTTTGTGACACTTTATTACGTCAGTCGCTACAGTATCAAAAAAAAGATAGTAAAGATCGCATTAGTGCAAACAAAAGGAAATTAATCATCAGGACCAGGTGTAATTGAAAAAACAACAGGACAAAGCGAGGTCAGAAATAAAAGGCAAAGAGCTGAAAACAAAGTCTTTTTGCCTTCACATCATTCAATGCACAAATGTTAACAAGCGACAAGAAAGGTAATGTATATATTCCGTGAATAACATTAGACACCAAAGGAGATCTTGATATGCCATTTATATTAAAATGTTTACAGTTTCCCGTGAGAATAGCTTTTGCTATGACAATTAACAAATCACAGGGACAAACATTAGAAAAAGTTGGATTATTTATTAGAGAAACAGGAACAATATTCATTCACAGGCACTTATACGTTGCTTTGTCACAATGTGTCTCCAAAAACGGAATCAAAATTCAATGCGATCTTGAAGAAAAGGTAATTCCAAATATTTTAATGAAGCTTTAAAGTAAAAGTGCAAATAATGAAATTGAAACAATTCCAAAGAAAAAAAAAGCTTTTAAAATTGTATATCTGATTATCCGCTAGAGACACTTTAACTTGCTCCCAGCTCTTAAAACAATGACAAGCGATAAGCAAAACACGCAGCTCGCAGCAGATGATCCAACCACTTCTCCTTGCGTGTGTTCAGACACCCTAACTCCCCTCTTCACAACGTGAGCAGCAGAGACATGAAGTGGCAAAAAGGACAGCGGCTGTACAGGCTTTAAAATGATTGATGGGCAGCGCGACAGCAGCTGCCCCCCCCCTTCACAACATGAGCAGCGTTCTATGTCCTGCGAGAAAGAGATTTAACCACGCCCGGTGCCAGAAATAAAGGACAATTATTGTTTTTACAACATCAGAGGGGACAAGGCAGTGAGCCATCATTTAAAACAAGTCCACAGACATCTAACCTAGCAGTTGTTGGATTGCTTTTGGGAGACACACATCATGTGCTCACAGCTCTTAGAACAACGACATGCGACAAGCTGAACAGGCAGCTTGCCAGCAGCAAAAAGAGAGCAGATGATCCGAGGGCATCTCCTTAACGTGCGTTCACAACGCGAGCAGCTTTATATGTCCTGCGAGAAAGAGATGTAACCACACCCGGGGCCGGAAATAAAGGACAAGTATTGTTTTTACAAAAGTTTTTAAAGTAAAAGTAAAAATAATGCATATGTAACAATTTCCATGAAAATAACAACCTCTTTAAATTGTATATCTGGTAAACCAAACACGGGGGTGGGTGAGCGAAACGAGCAGGGGGTGGAGCACCCTAATAGATAATAATTTCAGTTGCCTTTTAATAAGAATGTGAACATTAAGAGTGAAAATGTATTTAATTTCTGCATAAGTTAAATATCTAAGCCATATTTAATCATTTTATATTTAAACTGATTGCTAAAAATTTTGAATGTACTAAAAAGTGAAGAAACCTAAAATTGTTTGAGGGTTTCAAAACACTGTTAAATTAGCAAATCTATTTTCACAGAAATACTCAGATCATTGATTTCTGTATACTTCATCATTTTTATTTTTAGGATAAAATGGTTTCTCTTTTAGTCTGCTGTATATGGCAGATTTGCATCATACACACTATAAGTTGGTCCCCAGGGATGCAATCTAAATCTTAGTGCTTTCCAGCAATCTAGCGCAGCATGTAGACAAGCGTCTCAGTCTGCTGAACTAAAAACATACCCCTGTAGCTCTGGGACATCAGCGCATCACATTTGTAACAGAGTCTTTCCTCAGGTCTGCTGCACTTTTTTATAAGGTTATTATTGACCTTCAATAACTGATTAAGCTTCAATAACAGGATTGGCAGGATGGGCTACTGCAACTGACAACACATATCTTTCACAAAGGTAACTGCAAAATTGAGTGTTTTAGGGAATCACACATACAACATCAGAGGGAAAAATAGTATGCTCATGGTTGTAGAATTTACATGTAAGGGGACATTAAAATGTGGTCTGGGGAAAGGCAAAAAAAAAATCAGAAAAGACAAACTGAGCTGAGTAATCAAAATATGAACAGGAATCAAAGTTAAAATTAAAAGAGGTTCTAAAGCAAAGAATCCTAACGCAGCCTTGGTTTTCTTTCCCACTAAATATTATCAGCATAAAGACTGTTGTATTTATTTATTCTTTTTGTATAAAACTGATTTAACTGTAGAATATCAACACATACATGCCAAAATCTTACATAGCCAGAAACCAATGGCTCAGTACATCAAATGATCATGACTGTCACAAATTCAAAACATACCACAGGGTCATTTCTGTTTAGTAGCAGGAGTGAAAGATGAGTAACACAGCGTGTGATGTGCTTGCCTAAAAAATTAAGTCTGAGTGGAAGCCTTAATAGTATAACCTGCAAGGTTTGGCTTTAGTCTAGTGCTTTGATCACTGAGAGTTCCTACCAACCAAACCTGATCCAAATGAATACAAGAGCCCCTACTGTTTTAGAAAACAAGTGAGCCAACACAGTGCAAAAACATGCCTAAAGGTTCCAAAATGTAATGTGCCCAATGTGCAAAATAAAAGAAAAAGTTAAAACTAGTAAGAAGTTAATACATCAAACTGACTGAGTCCTGCTTTCTAATTAGAATCGCAAGAGCTGTTTATCTGAACTTTCCCTGCATCTTCAGTTACATGGAAAATGGTCACCATGACACCATACACCCACCTTTTGGATATACAGTTGGCACCATGATGATCTAGCCAATTTTAATTTTAGAAGGCAGTGGGAGATCATCAGAAGGAAAGATGAAAATTAAAATCATTATAAAAAACACAGATACAAGAAAATGTATGGTATTTATTATTGTTTATGGCTGGTAAGTATAGCCTTATGACCTGTGGATAGAAACTGTCCCTGAATCTACTGGTGTGAGTGTGAATGGTCCTGTAATGTTTAGTAGAAGGGAGGAGTGAGAGAAACGACTTTACAGAAGTCGTTGTGGTCTTTATTTATAATGTTTGTCTTTCTGTGGCAAACATGTCCTGAACAGAACATACCTGGTGCCAGTAATATTCTTTGCCACCTTTACCATCTCCTGAAGTGCTTTACAGTCCTTAACCTAACAGAATGCGATGCACTCATTGAAGATGGACACCACTGTGCACCTGTAAAAGTTATGGAGAACAGATGGAGAAATCTGATTTTCTTCAGATGTTTGAGGGAGTAATGTCATTGGTAAGATTTCTTGACAATGGCTGATGTGTTGTGCTCGCTTCAGTTCATCATAAACTGACAGCTCCCAAGACATTTAAAGCTGCATTCAGTCTGGTGTGGATATCAGAATGGTCTGCCTTCTCCCTCTTGAAGTCACTAACTATCTCCTTTGTTTTTGTGACATTAAGGGTGAAACTAAAGTCTTTGCACCATCAAGACAGCCGGTATAAATTATTTCATCATAGTTGGGGATCAAGTCTGTCACGGTGTCATCTGTAATTTTAAAGATGAAGTTAGAAAGCTTCCGCTTTCTATAACCTAAACAGGATAAGCAGCTCAGAATATATGATGCAGTGTACAAGATTTTACCACAATTTGACAGTTGAATAAATGGCAGCTTACTCACCAGTCATATGATCATCAAAACACTGCATATTGTTTTTAGTTTTATAATACATACAATATTTTAACAAATATATGGTGTTTTAATCCATAATTTTGAATTGATGACAAAATATTGAAACGATGTTGGCAGCTAAAACTTTAATGTACAGTAAGTATACATGCATTTATCTGCTTTAAAAGTATTTTAAGCGTTAATAGTGTCACAGTTTTACTGTGAAAATATACAGTTAAATTACGGGACTTTGATTGGTGACTGGATCTTAACTTTCAGCTCTTGGGTGATGTCAGCAGGTTATATGGTTGCAGTGTCCTGCATCACCTAATTAAAGAGCAGCAATGGCTTCATACGACGGACGGATAGATCACAAAATGTGTGCAACTTTTTATTTTCTTTGTAATTTGGAAACATCTTAGGTATACAACAGCCTGTACGATGATTGCAATGATAAACATGTATTCTGTCCAACACTGACGCCGAGGAGACCAAGCGGGTCGACACGAACCAAAAGAGTTCAATCAGAGTGCACTTGAGCCAATGTGCGCTTGTACCCTTTACAAAGGCGGCAAGTGATTTAATTATCCGATATTTGTCGACTAATTATCTGCGGGTCTAGTTACTGGAGTTCCCCCGTGTCAATTCCCAGTCCGCAACAAGAGACGATCCAGATGGCTTGTATGTCGGCAGCGATGTGGACCGGGTACGGCATAAAGCCCCACCTCTCCTCCCGCCCCTCTCCTCTCCTCTGCCAGGGTCTTTAAATAGCTCCGTGGCTGTGGAGAGTGAAAACATGGCTTCTGTGAGAGCTGGGCAACAAAAGCGTGAGACGTGACCGTTAGCCGTGTCAGGCCTGCCAGTCGGTGAGTTGACCTGCAACTCGTGGGACATTTTTTGGCGGATCGCACACGCGTGTTCTCCGAGACAGATAAGGTAGGATGGAGGGGCGTCTTCGATACTTTCATGAAGCTTGCGGTTACCAGTTATTTTGGTGATAGCACATTAAAGGTCAGCAGCCGTGACTGGCCGCCCTCATTGCGTGTACGGGTGACAGTACTGTGCTGGTGGGTTAGGGTTCCACTCTCCGATATCCACATCCATTTAACGGGACAATAAAGCTCTTATTTTGAAGCCGTTCTAGTGATTGCACCCGCGGTGGCTACCGGGGCCGACTCACCTTGCAGGGGCGCACATTCATCTGTGCTGTCCAGCAATGCAAAGCACCTGTTACATAATCCATTTATATTTGCGAGAAATCTTAAGTCGGTTCTCTTTCAGTGCTAAATCGCTTTAAGATCTTTGGCGTTGCTGCCTAGTAAAAGCCGTTCACCCAAACTGAGGTTTGAAAAATATTAATACATGCCTCCGAGCGGTCAGTAATTGGTTTTGACAACACAACAAAATAAATACTTTTTGATTCGGGATATTAAGCTGGCAACGATATACATTTTTTGATATCCAAGCTGGCAGCATGGCATTGCTTTGTAAATAACAGCCGTATTAGTGACATCATCACCCGCCGGCAGCATCCCATTTGAAAATCACAAATCCATCGTAACCCGCAGACGATCACTGTCATCCAGGGACGTCGCTGTCTGTACACTTGCGGCCTTCAGGTTTAATAGAAATGACATGACTGAGCTCATCCGACTGTCTCGGGAGCTAACGAGTGAGCGTCCCTTCACGCTCTAAATATGCGTCTCCACGGCGCAGGGTCATGGAGGGTAGTGCGAAAAGAATAAACCATGAACACGACGTCACAATGTCGTAAATTTATCTAGAGAAGATATAAAAATTGTGACGAAGAAGAAGAATATATTCTTCGCGTGTTATTTTGAATGCACTCCTGTTATTTTCTTCAGGAAGAGTCATTGAGCCTACGCTGTCAGCAGTTCACCCTAATCAGAACAAAGTACCAGCAGAGCCCGATAAGAGCGTTCAATACTGCGGGCCTTTACGTAAGACCAGTTAATCTAGAAGTACAGGGTTATATATTTAATTGAAGTAAAACACACCTATTAGAGATGACAGTCTTCAAAAGTAGGAACAGAAGGTTCCCCCGGTCTGAATTCGAAGCCGACAGTTCTATCGTCAGCGCAGTCAGAGTGAACAGCCTTCGGGGCAGGGGCCATGCCAGAAACTGAAATGTTCATCAGGCTGGGCAACAACCTGGTGTCAAGCCAAAATTCTTAGACTAGGAAAATAAATCATGGCTTGCAGAATTATCATTACAGCGTGTCCATCATTAACATATCAGCGGCTATAAAAACGATTAGTGGATATTTTTAATTTTGTAAATGTACGAAGCACATGGAAATTGTATCTAAAATGGTTACCCTTGAACAACTTTAATAACTACAGCCAGCTATACTAACAAAATAAAGAGCAACAGCTTCACATGTTAAGGCTAGTATTACACAAGCAGTCACTAGATGACATGAAAAACTAACTGACTACACATACAGAACATTAGATAGATGGTACTTTATTTGTCCCAAGAGGGAAATTTAGCTTTCCAGAAGCTAAATAAATAAATAAACATGATAACAAAATACACACCAGAATTACTAAAAAGAGAAAAAACCTCCAACTTGGCTAAATGAAAAAAGAGCAGTCACTGCATCAGTGAGGCATTATAAAGGCATATTGTCATTGGTAGAAGGAGTCCCAGTTGTGTTTCTTGACACACTTCTCCTATATAATTAACGGGCTGAAAGTCCTCAATGCTAGTGTTTTAGAGAGAATGTGCAGCATCATACATAATGGCACTCGGTTTTATTTTCATTCAGTCCTCCTCTACTCCCTCCAGGGTGTCAGGAGTGCATCCTATAACTGAGCCTGCCCTTTGAATTTTTTGGCTGATTCAGTGGGCGTCACTTGAAGTCATGTTACTGGCCCACCACACAACGGCATACAAAAACCGATCTGGCCATCACAGAATTGTGCAATACGATGTAGGTGGAATAGTCCACACAATTTCTGTACAAGAGCAGACCATTCATAACAGAAACTGGTGCATTGACACATTGTATAACATGGAACCATAAAGGGTGCATAAATTTAAGCAACTTTACTGACAGTCCATAATAAAATAATCATAATACAATAAAAAAAAAAGTCAACAGTAAAAAAGATGTGTAGCCTGGTACTGTATAAACATCTCAGTTACATTAGTGTGTTAATATATTTGCTAGTGGTCAATAGTTGTTCACGCGAAGAGCTTGTAATTTTCTTGTTTCGTTCCATTATTTGTGATATGATTTGTTTTTCTTATTCTGTTTCTTTGTTGTTAAGCCCATTACATTATAATTAACTGCTCAAACCAAAAAATTACTGCAGTTTGACCTTTAAATCAGAAATGCATGATTCAGCGAAGTGGTTAGGTGTCACACTGAGGAAAAAAGCATGGGTGTCTTCAAAGACCTGGCACTTGGACGCGGATGTGGATGTGTGTAGAAGCAGCTGCAGAGGTTTGATGCAAAGCTTAAGGGACTGCTTCAGGCTTTTTCATTTATCTGAGCAGGTGGTCAGGGATTGTTTTGTTCTTCTTTGACTGACGGCTTGTGACTCTGTAAAACTGAGTTTGGATTGAGATGAGAAACGTTTTGTAATTTATGACTCCAACCAAGGAGGAAAAAATAAATTAAGTAAAGCTGAAACATACCAATTAAACATTAAAATATTTGAAACAAGTAGCATTATTTAATAAGAATATTAATACTGGTAAAGACTCCATGCACTAAAATACTGTATTAAGACTAGTGACATGGCCAAATGTACTTAGAAGAATCTTTTTTTTTATTCCTGGGGCATTTTATGTAAGTATTGATTTATTCATCATTACGGTTTTATTTATTCCATTTTATGAATTCCTTTCACCTATTTTTAATTTATTTTCCTTTTTTTGAAAGTTTTTTTTCTTTGATTTCTTGCAACATACTTTGTGGTACATCCTTTGTATGAAAACATGCTAGACAAATAATGTTATTTTCTGTAATATTTCAGCAACTGAGGAAAAGATCACGTGGAATCTAACAGGTCACCTAATGAACCTGGTTGAATACAGAGATGATCTCTCTTATCAGGATCATGATCAAGTCCCACAGTTTACATTTATGAATTTGGTTTGCTCACTAGTGTGTATATTTGGGAAGTGTGTGCTTATTTTACAGAAAATGGCATATCATGTTGTGCTGTATTCAAACCTATTAAACTTTGTATAACAGGGAAAAGATAAATGGGACAGATCTATGACATTAGTAATTGTTTGGAATTTCATTGAGTTTGGCTGAGTGGGATGCTCATCCACCACAAAAGCTCCCAATGGCTGGGCATATTCAGTCCTACCTGCCATTTTTTGGGATTGAGTCAGTGCCCGTGGTTTCCCAGCAGATGGTGGTGATTCATTTCATGTAGAGCCTTGAGCACAGTAGACATGGTGGAGTTTTCTTCTTTAAATCTGGGTTTATTGTTGAAATATTTTCTTTGTTTTACCATAGCATAGCACAAATCACTCAAACAAGCATCAATTCTACTTCTAAACTAACACCTAGCAAATTGTGCATGATCAACATTAAAGAGGGAATGTGTAGGACAGTAAAACTAGCTGCATCACTTAAATAGCAATTTAAAAAATGTATGTGACTGTAGGTTTTCAGGATTCCCTTGATAATGACAACAACATCTAATAAACAAGTAGATGTTTATTGTCTACTCTGACCCACATGTAGCTTTTTTTCTCTTAGGTCTCTTTTGCTGTTTCATTTGCTTGAAAACTTCTTAAAGGGACCAGCAATTTATATCAGTTTAGTTAATTTAGAATGTATTCAAAATTCAATGTATGCCAAAACAGAATGTAATCAAATAACCAATCAGCATCAGCGGTTTGGGTAAGACGTGTTCCAATCATAAGTGACTTCACGCAGCGTTAAAGATGGTGAACTGGGAGTTAATGAGGCAGCGGATCTACCATCTCAATAAGCAGGTAACAATTGGCAATCTCATTCTCTTCCTATCAACAGGTTCCCAGAAAGGGCTGGAATAATAGAAGCAGCAACATCAAAATATCTAGTTGCTACAGTAACATCCTTAGAACGCATTCAAGTGCTAATGTCCTGAAGAGATGCCACATATGATTATGTAGATCATGAATTGGACTATCCATACACCAATATTCCCAAAAATATGATTTGTAAATACCTATAGATGAAGATGGACTATTAGAAGAATAATGGAACAATATAAGGCAAGCATAACACATTATTTAGATAACATAAAAGTAAACTTTTTCAGCGAGACTTAAAACATAACTTCTCACCGTTTCGGTTAATCATTCCTCATTGACAAAATTTATGCTTGCTACCAAACAGAAGTGTTTGGAAGTGGATCGGTTCTTACCTCAACTGTTGATGCCCCTTGCCCCATCTTTTTGTGCTGATTAGTCATTTGATTACATTCAGTTTTGGCATGATTAATGCATGGTCTTGAATCAAAATGTAATATACCCAGAGCACCCGCTATGCGAAATGAAATACATTTGCTTTGCTTTTATTTATTACATTTGATCTATGGACATGAGTTAAAATTACAACACAGTTTTGTATTGCATTTTAAATTGACATGAAAATTGCATGCTATAGTGCAAATCAATCAATCATCATTTTTAATTATAATGCAATAAAGCTGTATCAAAATTAATGCACCATGTGCATATGCATTATATTGCAATGTAGTTAACGCATTGGACTGCATTTTATTTTTGCAAAAAATCTTTCATAAGAATCTGCTGTATAGCTTTAAACTAAAGGGCCTGTTCCAGGTTCTAAGGTAGACTGGGACCTAATCCGGGGGTCACATTTATAAAATGTGTGCATGCATAAAAAGATGCTAGAAATGTGTGTATCTAGCTTTCCACGCAAACTGCAGGATTTATAAAAAAACTTGACAGGACGACTTGCAGATATTTACAGCAACTCTGAGCCATCCATACATAACGTTTAGGAGAAACTGGGAAATGACAACACCCTTGGTTAACCGGGGAAATGCAGCCAAACCTGCTAAGTGATGTGTAATGTAACTCATATCACTGAGCTGTTATTAGAATGTACATTGATGTGACAAACATATTACACCTCAACTGTGTAACAAAAGTATAGGCAGGCAGTGTGGTGTAATGGTTAAGGTTTTGGACTTCAAACTCTTTGGTTGTGGGTTCAAATGTCATTAATGATACGGGATGACCATGAGTAAGTCATTTGACCTGCCTGTGCTCCAATTGGAAAACTGAAAGAAATGTAACCAGTTATATCATAAATATTGTAAGTTGCCTTGGATAAAGGTGTCAGCCAAATAAGTAATAGTGATAATTATGACACTCAGACTGTATTTTAGTTCCTTTTTAAGAGGATCAATGCTGTAAATTTGCAGCAAAGAACGTTTTAGGTTTTTCATCAATTTACATAGGCTACCTGTTGTCGTTTCTCATGGAATTGGGTCACCAGATCAGGAACATCTCAATCACGTTTCACTCCACCATGCCCGCTGTGGTAGAAGCCATTAACCAACCAGCAAGGCACTACATCCGATTTCTGTATGGTGTGGGAGTACATATGCAAAATTTCTCACAAAAAAGACAATTTTCAGCAGTGTCCGGTTCTCCTTGCTTAATCAGAGCACTTTACTGGATTTATATTAAAATAAAGGCATCTAGCAAGAATGAAGCTGCTTTAACTAACCCTAAGCTGTGACTGTAATGTCACATATTATCTTGCTCGGTAGTTGCGGAGCGCTGCCAGATACCCTTTAATGCAAGAGGTGGGGTCACAATGTATTGGGAGAGAAACTGATCTACCAGCCAGTGAAGTTCTGCAGCATTTTGATTGCACATGTATGAAGTTGATTAGCATAGTCCATGTATGGTTGTTTCAGGGTGGCAACTACAACTAGGAGGAATTTGAGGCATGTTCACTTACACACTTTACAAGATGAATGTGATTTAAAATGGTAAGCAGAAAAGTTGTGCATGCCATGTTTTACAAATCTGATTTTTTTGCTGTGCGCATTTTCCTATTTTTAGGTATTCACATTTTTTTTTGCTCAAATCCATGCCAAGCTTTATAAATGAGACCCCAGGTCTTCAGGTTTCTCAAAGCCATAGGTAAAGAGGCAGAGTGGTGGCTCTGAGGCTAAGGATCTGTGCTGGTATCCAGAAGATTGCCGGTTTGAATCCCCGTCACTGCCAAAAAGGAGATCCTACTCTGCTGGGCCCCTGAGCAAGACCCTTAACCTGTAATTGCTCCAGGGGCGCTGTACAATGGCTGACCCTGCGCTCTGACCCCAAGGGGTATGTGAAAACTAACAAATTCCTAATACAAGAAATTGTATAAGGCGAAATAAAGAGCAAAAAAAAAAAAAAAAAAAAAAAATGATCTAGTGAAATCTCTCCAGTCAATGGTTAAAAGGAAGTCTATTCAGTCAGAACACAGGAAGCACTTCTTCACACAATGGGTCATGGAAATCTGAAACAGTGTATAGAGTCATGTAGCTGAAGCCAAAACCTGCACAAGTTTGAGACAACCTATTATTTAAATAAGGGAATTTTATTGACTGAATAGTCTCCTGCATAAAGTTTCTTATCTCTCCAGTTCTCATGGTCTTTTACTGCTGTTTCTTTACCCCTTCCTGGTCACAGTATTTTTTGTTTAACTCGCATTTCCCTGAACTTGTTTGTTTACTGTGTTTATCTATAGTATTCATGTCTTATCATTTAATCTGTCTTTGTCTGGTACTTTCAGATTGTCTGACTTTCAGTGCTGTTTCTTCTGTTTGTTTCTTTCAGACAGTGATGGTGGCAGGGCCATTTAGGTGAAATGGCCTTTATGTCCAGATTCTCCCGGAGTAGTTCCAGGTCTCCAAATCGTAAGGAGTCAGATCGCAGTTCTCCAGTTCTTACAGTGTTTGAGTTGGAGCGGTTGTTGTACACTGGCAAAACTGCATGCAACCATGCAGATGAAGTGTGGCCGAGGCTATACCTGGGGGACCAGTAAGTATCTGTGCAAAGGAAACGGAAAGGATATGATTCTGAAGAAAGTCCAATGAGAGCTGTCAAACAACAGAGGAAAATAAATCAATTCTCATATTTGCTTAGTAGTCTCCAGAATCTTGCTGATTTTTCTTCAAATCTGCACACAACCAGGAAGCTCTTCAGTTACCATATGTAAGCACCAGAGTCTCCTGGTTACATAATATTTTACTGACGGGTTATTAAACAAAACAATGTGAGGACATATGTTTATGAATACAGCATGTGCCTTCAGTTAAATACAATGAGCAAATCTATATACAATAATTTCAGGAAAGAGTTCCACAGAGTGATTGGGCTGCTTTCAGCTCCAATCTAAATGGAACTGACATGTTTAAAAGTTTGTTATCATTCACATTTACACAGAATTGTCTGCCAACCTGGAGGCAACAATTCAGGTTGATAGCAATAATGTAACAGCACCCTTGTGGCTGCTGAGTTATACGGATTGTGACAGTAGATGTATTTGAGGCAGCCCTCTGCATCCAGAAAAATGCCAGGACGTACAGGATTAAAAAAAAAAACATGGTGCCTTTTTCCAAAGTAAGTACACGGATAAAGATAAGAACTCAAAGGTAATACAACAACACCTACTGCCCCTTTGGGCTTACTTTAACTAGCTTGAACCTGTTTAATGGCTTACCTACTTGTCCAGCACAGAAACACACAAAAGCATTCCCCTTCTTGCCATCTTTCTTCCTCCTAACATTAAGCATTTAGTCCACTGTCCTTCCAACTATGCATTGCATTAGCCCCTGGATGTCACTCTGATTTCTCCTTCAGCCAAGCCTGGAACCAGATTCATGTAGAAGTGTGGCCTTCTTCTTGCTCAAGGTTCACCAAGCAAGATTTCTTTCTAGTGATTCATGTTGTCCTTGCACCCATGAGGTGTCAGTTTCCCATAAAGGGTCATGATTATATAGTAGCTTTCCAGTTGCTTGTGGTATCTGAAAGACAACACAGTCTATGTAATATCTTTCTGGGATGATGGGCTCTGTAGTGGTCAGGAGGTTTGGTCATAACTGCCATTTCCTCTTGGGCTTTAGCCTCTCAACAAGGAGAGGGGTCAGGTAGCCCTGACAATAACAGGGCTACTTAGTGCTAGTATTAAATGCTTCTCTCCAGGTTGCTCCTTTCTGTATCTCTCTCTTTCACACACACATATGGTAGTACCCCTACCTGATACCCTCAGTACACATGAAGGGCTTACAGCCTCTCAATCGCTGGGCATTCCCACACTGACATAAGTAAAACCTCCCCTGCTGCCGGTGTGGCTTTCTTTTACGCTCAATCCCCTGGCTGTTTTTTTTTTTTGGGTTGACACCATTGCAACATGGAATCCCCTTGCCAGCTTAACACACCCTCACAGGATATCTAAGTGTAATGTGTGTGGCTGGAGTAGGTCGAAACTTCCTCAAAGGACATTCAGATGCTTTAATAAGACTGTATGCCTATTTGAAGACACAAATTAACTGTATGTTCTCTTTGGTAGACATACCTTAGCTGGCTGACTAAAGTAGGGTAAAATCACAAGTGATGTTGTTATTAGTACATAAAGTGCCGATGCTTTTACATATGTGGTTTCTAACATTTTGTTTGTAACATTAGGTGGGATTAAAAATGTTTCAAATATTGTATATCTGTTAGATATCAAATACAAAATCAAACAGTTCAAAAGAATGATCAGTCCATTCTTCCTGATATACAGTAATAACCCATTACACTGTGATCAAACCTGATACAGGAATACTTTTCCTACTTAATTCTCAACACTCTTTATCCGCATTCTTTACTAAAGGTCCTGGCAAAGTGAAACTTTGAAGCTCAGTTTCCATGAGAGTACTATTGTATATCAGTTGCCTAACTTGTGCCTTCCTGTTACTACAAGTAAATAGATAGTTTACTAGCCACAGGAACTGTGACTTAGTGGTGTGATCTCTTACTCCTCCCCAAGAACCATTCCATTTCTCTTTTTTGCACTGGTGTTCATATCTTTTTCATTTTTTGGACATAACATAACTGGATTTACAGCTCTCTACAGGCCTTTGCCAAGTTACTTTTTTCCTGTTATATAGTTCTGTCTTTTGGGTACATTTTCTGTGGGACTTCCCTCTATCACATGCCAAATGTGATTTGCTCTTCCTGCTGGCAACCTTTTTCCAACTGTACAGTCCCTCCAAATATGTATGTATAGAAACCTCGATCTTAATAATGGTATACTAGAGACCAGCAAATAGATTTTACCAGAGCAATGTAGTTTAAGATCACATAAAATATTAAGGTATGTTAATAAATGTAATGTGTAAGGATATGTGAAAATGGTAGTTATGTGTTAATTCAAGCCTGTGCTAAACCCCTGATGGTATAAAGCTTTTCTAATCGGACAGGCAATCAGTAAGTCTAAAATTCATCTACATCTGTCTAGGTTGCTTAAACCTATGTTTTTGTCTCCACATAGATATGAGCTATGCCATAATATTGTAAATAACATTCACAAAATTCACTTTCTGCACATCCATTATCTACTAGCTTTCATATTGCTATGGCAAAGAATAGCACATTCCTCTCCTGTTGGCTTGTTATTGAGACTTCAAGACCCACATACAAAAAAATGTATTCAAATGTTTCACCACTAGAGGGTGCTGCTTCTGTTAGCACAGCTAACTCTTGGGTTTTCATGCCTGGGCCCTTATCTGTAAATGCCAATTAAAGCACCTGTAAGTGCTTAGTTTGCTTAACTAACACCTCTTCTAATGCTACTCATGTGACTGACAAATAGTATGGTATAGTATGAGTTTAGTTTGAGACTGTGGGTTACTTCTGTTGTTTTATTGCTTTGCTACCAAGAAGAAAAGAATAAACACTTGGCTCTCATTTGTACCATTCATTTCTGAAAACTGCTTATTCCAAAACAGGCTCACAGAGGGGTGGAATCTTTCCAGGCAGCACTGGCTATAAGGCAGTTGCCAACCCTAGATTTGGTGCCATATATACATTAGTCTAATTTAAAGTCTGCAATCAAGCCAGCCTTAATAATCTAATGAGTCAGGTGGAAACTGGAGTGCCTGATGAAAACATATGCTTAAATGTGGTAGTTACAACATGAACATAAACAATGAATATGCTAGGATTGAAACACAGGACAGAAATTTGTATTTTAAATAAAATAGTTCACAGTTAAAATTAATTAAATATTGTTCACAGAAGCATGACTTAACACCTTGAGCATCCTTATTTGTAATTTACATACATTTATTTGCTTAGCAGATGCTTTTATCCAAAGCGAATTACAAAAGAGTCAAACAGAATCCCATGTCTGGTCGCAACCTATGTTCAGTTTGCACATTTTCCTGGCATCTTCTTGGGTTTTCCTTCTGGTTTTCTTCCAATACCACACATACATATATGTTAGCTTGATTGGTGATTGTGAATTGTCACTTTTCTTTCTACCAAACATAATATATAATAACTTGAATTGCTAAGTAATTTAAACCTAACATAGCATAACACTCTCAAAGCTGTTAATCTAATTCAAGGTAATGAGGGGTCAGAACCTTTTATTCAAGATACAATATAGGAGAAAAAATAAAACGCAACTAGTAACATTACCATCAGTACAACATGATGACATTTAGAGTAAAACATACAGTACATTTTCTGTATATTCTTCAAAAAGAGTTCCTGATGAAAAGAAAGTTGAAGGAAAGGTCTAACTAATATATATTGTGTGAATGCCGTAACGAAGGGATCAGAATCCCTACTGAGGTGGACGGCAGTTCTTTGCCTGGACAGGAATCCAAAAGAAGAAGATATGGATGGACAGGCATCTCGGCTGGGTTGGTTGATGGTACCTTTCTGGGCCAGGAAACATAATGGAAGGACAGAGAAAGACTGCTTCCTGGAACCATGTGTTTCCCTTATATATAGGGTGGCAGCATTCCTCTGGCGGAACTCTCATTGGTACACCCACAGGGCATTTTGTGAGTTGTAATCGTGGTTGGCAACCCTGTTGGGTGCTAGGACACCACCAGGGGAAGCTGCAGAGGAACACTACCACTACTTAGGGGGGCTTCCTCCTGGCCTGAAAGTTCTTCTTACATGCATTGCTGTGGCACTGGAAGTACTCCCAGGTCCAGCATAAAAGGAGCTGCCTACTATACATCCGGGGTCAGATTCAGGAGGCAGTGGACGACATTCGTGGATGAACAGTGGAGAAAAGACAGAAGGTGATCCAGTTGTGTAGTATTACCAACATTGAGCTAATTGAAGCCTTTGAGAAAAGTATTATTTAATAAAGAACCTATTCTGTTGCTGAAATTTGCGTCTAGGTTCGTTGTGTCTGGTGTTTGAGGCTCAGAGTGCCCTTGGCGGCCACAATTCTGTAAAACTGAACGTGTGTTTGTCCAGTATGCAGATTCACACTGTTGAATCAATCTTCAAACTTTGCATATATTCCCGATTTATACAGGGCAAAACTGTAGGCAATGTACTATTGAAAAATTTAGTTGGTGCTCCCACACTGGCCAGTGCCAGATAACTCTATTTGTGTTTGTCGAGTATGCAAATTCACACCATTTAACAGATCTACAGCAACTTTTACACAGATTCACAGTTTTTTCAGGGGAATACCATAAGTTATGTTTTGCTCCCAAATGTGGTTGGTGCTCCCAAACCAGGCAGAGCCAGGTACCCCTGCTTGTATATCTTACTTGGGGACTGCCATGTGGAAATGTTCCTAAAATGTTCCGGAAACAGAAGTAAATGTTGATGCTACAGGTTTTAGAGCTAAATGAGTAAATTGTGAAAAAAAAAATGTTGAGAGAAGAACTAATAAGATGTTGAAAGCATCTGGTGTGAATGATAAGTGGGAAGTGATGCAGATGGTCTATTTAAAAACAGCTGATGAGGTCTTGGATTGTACAGAAGGATATCAGGAATACAGAAGGCAATATGGTAGGATGGTGGCACTGTGACGTTGGTTTAGGAAAATAACAAAAGGTATAAAGAGTGATTATCACTACAGGTGACAAGGTGGTCAATAAAGCGCCCTGCCCAGGGTTTGTTTCCTGCCTTGCGCCCTGTGTTGGCTGGGATTGGCTCCAGCAGACCCCTGTGATCCTGTAGTTAGGTTATAGCGGGTTGGATAATGGATGGATGGATGGATGATCAATATGGGGGGTGATGCAAATTCCTAGAAAATCAATGGTGAGAGTTTTCAAGTGAGCTGAAAAAAATGAAGAAGGGTTGAGTAATGTATTTAGGATCAAAAAGCAGATGGCAAGACAAATTCAGGATCAAAAGCAAATGGCAAAAAATCTAGATATAGTGGATATGAATTACTGAAAATATTTCAAATGAAAAATCATGATCAGAAGAAATGAAATCATGAACATTGAGAACAAGTTACTGAAAGAAAAGAGTAAGCACTTAAATCATGTAGATTTAGCACAAAATTGTGGGAAGACTGAAGGATTATCACTAAACCAATAAAGGAAAAGAACCAGGAAGACTAAGCCGTGCCTCAAAATTTCTGTTTGCTGAAAAAAAAAAACACATGGTAATAAGACGTTTCGGAAAGTTTCAGAAAAATACTAAGTGTCAAATCGTAAATGCTAAACTGAAGTCAAAAGATATGTTGTGATATGTTCATTAACATTTAATTCAAAATAAATGCATCTAAATGCTGAGAATGTTGGACAACTTATAAGTGCATGACTCTCGACTTTTAAAATGTGGAAATGATGACATCATGTGTTGCTCATTTCCTGTTATCGTGAGGTTGTAACCCAGGTCAGTCAGTCAGTCATTCTCTAACCCACTATATCCTAACACAGGGTCACAGGGGTCTGTTGGAGCCAATCCCAACAGACACAGGGCGCAAGGCAGGAACAAATCCCCAGTCAGGGCGCCAGCCGACCGCATGGCACATGCACACACACACACCCACACCAAGCACACACTAGGGACAATTTAGGATCGCCAATCCACCTAACCTGCATGTCTTTGGACTGTGGGAGGAAACGGGAACACCCGGAGGAAACCTATGCAGACACAGGGAGAACATGCAAACTCCACACAGGAAGGACCTGGGAAGCGAACCCAGGTCTCCTTACTGTGAGGCAGCAGCGCTATGTAACCAAGGTGCTAACCGCAAACAAAAGTTTACACGATGGAATTAGTCAAGTAAAAACAAAATGGTGGCACAAAGTTACATTTTGTTCAGTCAATATTGAGTTGTAGGTACTCAAAATTTAAAAAATCTGTGTAACCAGCAGTCCTTATATATAACATGAACAACATGCCTAAACATTCTTTAGCTTCTTGCTGATTGACTATTTATATTTTTTTTTCCCATACTACAGGTGAAAATTTAAAATCTGCCTCCCAGAAACTTTCAGAACTTGATTACAGTGTTGTGGTTACATTCCAGGCTTTGTTAAAGACAAAGCTGCCAGATCTCCTACTTAAAGTGGAAGCAATTAAGGAAGATAAAAAGACAAAGGCTTACAAGTGAAAACAGAGGCAAGACAAAAAGAGACAGCTGAGGTGTTAAAAGCAGTGTCTGAAGCAGAATGTTAATAGCCACAGTGTCGAATTAACATTAAATTAACCTTAGCACACTGGTAACACAAAACTAGAACCCTTAAAGCTCTGTCCTGTACCTTTTTTCAGTGTTTTCCTTTATGAGCAGGCCCTTGTCCTGCTTGCTTTATTCTTACTAGATACACGATTATTCTATTATTACCCCTCAATGGAGAATTACACAAAGGGCCTATGATAATAATGGTATCAGAGTATTCATGGAACTTTCATCAAAAGTTGTTAGAACAAAATCCAGAGGTTACTGCTGGCAAAATTATTAATCCAACAGGAAATCTTATAGCCTTAGGTTAGTGGATTACCACCAATCTAAATAAGAATGCAAGTTGTCAGAATTTACAAGAATACGGGTTTCTTTCTGATTTCAAAAGAAAATCTTACAAAAGTACTATAGAAAACAAATGAGGCAAACAAAATCCTAACTGAATACTTGGGAATGTGGATGTTTGCTTGTTTATGTGTTTAAACAAAGATTAATTAAATGCAACCAGCATGGGAATACTTTTGTACCAAGATGACGGACATAGAGTACGTTATGGCCTTAAATATCCAGTCCTCACTGAGATACAATTCACTCACCACTCACAAACTTACATGTACCCTGCTTTGTTATTTTTGCCCCTTCATGAGTTCATATTCTTTTAATTTATTTCTTTATTTTTGTTTAAATTAATCAATATTTGTTTCTGGCTAGCCATAATTTCTCATTTTCTGTGTTTAAAACATGGTTACACGACTATGATATTACCATGATGATGTAGTTCTCCTCCATGCATGAATGCACATGTATTTACTTGTGTTCAATATGTCTGCTGTGGCATATAATGCTACAGTAGCCATTTTCCACAAAAATTGGCAGAGTCTCAGATAATAATCCCAAAGTTGTGCTGTAAAAATCTGAAGTAATATTTCATTGTTTTAGAACGCAGCATGTCTTCCTTTAGGTATTGGACAGACCAGGTAACTTGAATCCTCCTAATAATAAAGTAATGTTCCACTTGCTGCTGCACCTTGGTGAGAGTCCCACTTTGCAAGCTCAGAAGCATTTTTTTTCTGAAATGTATTGCATTGTCCAAGATGTAGACAAAATAAGCTACTGCATACAGCTTTATTTATAATTGAAAGTAAAACTATTACTATATTGCTTTTTAACAATATAAGATATTCAGAAACCAAAGGTGAACAAATGCCTGTGGTAATGAGAAACTCACTGGAATGGAATCATACCTATACATTCCACTGTTCGTTCACAGGTATGTGTCCAACTTCAGTTCTTTACTTTAAAAACACTATAAACCTTACTTTGTTGCGCAGGCATGATCCTGAGATCTAGCATTTAAAGAAAAGGGAGGAAGTGTGTCGCGTTCCTTGTCAGTGATTGATTGCTTACTTAATTGTCAATCAACCAATTGAATACTTGCAAATGTCACCTTTTCAGCTTTCAAATAATATATTGTTTGTTCATTTATGCAACTGAATTACTAACATAAGAGACTTAGGAGGCTGCGGTGGGCTGGCGCCCTGCCCGGGGTTTGTTTCCTGCCTTGCGCCCTGTGTTGGCTGGGATTGGCTCCAGCAGACAACCGTGACCCTGTAGTTGGGATATAGCGGGTTGGATAATGGATGGATGGATGGAGACTTAGGAGGAGTCAGGTTACTTGCTTAATGGCATTATTATTTTGTTTACCGTAGAAATAAGAGTGCTTTGCTTTTTTCAACATTATGGAGATTTTTTCCCCACTTTATTTATTTGATTACAGAAATTGTAACCATGACATTTTTTATAAGTGGTAAAAGAAACATGAGGCTTTGAATGCCATTTTACATGACAGTGACATCAATTTGTTTCTTGAATGTTTTTGTTCAGAAACAAAGTGCCATTGTGTTTTTCTCATTAGCAACTGGAAGTTGGAGACATTATTATTGATATTTGGCATTTGCTTGTTTACTCTTATTATTGACACTGTTATTCTTGTTATTTTTCATTACTTTTAGGTGTCAAATATATTTTCTTGTGAGAAATCTTATGAATTTGAATGTTTCTTTTTTTGATTCATATATACTGTATATACACTGCATGTAGCATGCATTCTTAATCAAGCATACAGAAGACATATGAAATCATATGGAACCAGATGATTTTGCTAATTTAGTAATGTACAGTATGCATTACTAGTATTTTGTATCAATTTTTCCAGACATCCCTGGTATATTATAATTTCTTTTCAGGCACTTATTCCAAGGCAACTCAGTGGTTAAGTGGTACTACCTCAAAGTACTCTGGTTTACCATTTACTGTAAATCCCCAAAGAAATGGGTGTTAAATGGCAATTCTAGATTAGCTACCTCTGTTTATTTGTGGGGATGCGTGCGTGAGTAGGTCCAGTGATGGACTGATACTTCTGGGGAAAAATCTAGCCAAGAGCAACCCTAGACTAGATAAAAGCTGGTCTGAGAAAGATAAGTTACGTGTTTATTCTAAAATCTCTGGTAATAAAAATGCATGATCACAGCCACATTTCTAGGATATGTGTTATATAATTTGGCCCACATTTTGTTATATTTCAGTTGCATGAGGCTAAAAGGTAGTTTGCATTGCAACTTCACAGACCCATCTTCCTGGAACTTTCAAAACCTACAAACCAGTTAATATGTGCAGAAATTACACGTCTGTAAAGTATTTTCAGAGGGATTTTACAGTTTTTTCTCATACATCACAAAGATGTGTGTTTTAGGTTCATTGATGACCCTAAATCTTCCCAGTATTTACTTAGGTAAATGCAATGCAATGACCATACACCTTGACCAGGTGTGATATGGTTCCTGTCTGGAACCTAATGCTGTCAGGACAGGTTCCAGACTCCCAAAACTATGAACTGGATTATGTACAGCACAATTCATTCACTACATCCGAAGAAAAGGTTAAAGGGATTATTTTATTAAACAATTATATTATTATTATTTTAAGTAGATCATGCAATTTGAATTAAGAATGACTCAGTTAAGTGGAAGTAAATCAAAACAGAAAATGATGAAAATGCAGCAAAGTGGAGGTTTTTAAGGTAATGTCCTGTGATTGCTAGCTGCCTTTAATTAATAATTGTTTCTCTTGAGCATACTGACCTTGACTTTTTCTAATAGACTTGAATTTTACTTTATTTTATTTTACAAATCTAGCACTTATTGATCAATCCCCCACTGTAATACACTGGAATTAATTTCACCTTATTTCTTAGGGACATAGCTGCGGACCGTCGAGAGTTGACCAAGCTGGGGATTACACACATTTTAAACTGTGCTCACAGTAAATGGAGAGGAGGTGCAGAGTACTATGAAGGGATGAATATCACCTATCATGGAATTGAAGCGCATGACTCTCCCACATTTGATATGAGTGTGAATTTCTACCCAGCAGCAGACTTCATCCACAAAGCGTTGTCCAATGGAGGTAAGATTATATGTTAAATGTCTGATGAAAAGTCACTTAGATGCTATCATATGTGCTATGGTGTGCTGGACCTTTCTACTTTTTTCCCCAGTTTGGTTAATATTGACCTTGATATACTGTGATTTGCACATCAGTATCATGTTAATATCAGAAAAATGCTCAAGTTTGAATGAGATTTCTTAATTTGGAAATCTTTGTCTTTGATGTTTTTTTCCCTTTTACTGATGGCTCTGTGAACCCAAGTACAGTCAAATTGCTCATTAAGTGTAAGAACCATTTGCTAGTTAGGTTATAGTAAATTGATAGAAATATTTTCCAGGTTATGTTAAAACATTTGCCTATACTGTATATACTGTAATGGTACATAATCAATGGAAGAATCTATTATAACCCCTACAAGCTAAATTGTAAATGGAATATTCTATTTTATTTTGTCATTCTGACTAGTCACTAGCTCAGGCTATGATCTGCCTTACAGTTGGTAAGGCATGGAGGGCAAACATTTTCAAACCATACTGTAAAAACTCAACATACTGAAGTGAAAACTATGTAGTTTTGCCATAGAAAAGTAACACAATTTTTAAGTATAGAAAGTAACTTAACTTTAACATGAGAAAGCTAAAATTGTAATTAAACATTTTTTCCCTTTTTGCCTTTTATTCTCCGTGTATAATAACTTTTTTTGAATTTTTGTGATTTGTACTTTTTAAAACAAACTTTATTAGACTGTGGAATTTCTTTTGTTACCCATTTTACACTTTTAATTGTGTGCCTTTCCAAATCATGTCCAATCCACTGAATTTACCACAGGTGGACTCCAATTAAGCTGCAGAAACATCTCAAGGATGATCAGGGGAAACAGGATGCACCTGAGCTCAATTTTGAGCTTCACGGCAAAGGCTGTGAATACTTATGTACATGTGCTTTCTCAATTTTTTTATTTTTAATAAATTTGCAAAAACCTCAAGTAAACTTTTTTCACGTTGTCATTATGGGGTGTTGTGTGTAGAATTCTGAGGAAAAAAAATGAATTTAATCCATTTTGGAATAAGGCTGTAACATAACAAAATGTGGAAAAAGTGATGTGCTGTTAATACTTTCCTGATGCACTGTAAATAGCCTGTGTTTTATCTTGCCTCAGATTTGGTTCCTTTTTAACTTTGTGTCACAATTATGTTCTTGATATAGAGGTGACAATTTACTTTTGCTTATCATTTACTATTCTTCTGATTTCCCAGATAAGTATATTTTACTCCAGAACCATATTTATTTGTTCTTGATTATGCCTTAATTGTATAAGATATATGTTTGGCTATATTCTAACTTTTACATGTCTCATTGGCACAACTTGGAGGTATCTGGTAGGCATTACAAGCAGAAGAACCTATTGTAGTGTGCTAGTATTAGCGGAGGCAGTTACAGTTGTTGTTTTAACAGCTTCCTGCTAATGACATGCTATATGTATAGTGTTGCACGCTGCCTTTGTTGAGATCAGTTTTGGCAAGGGGGCAGTCAACTTTTTTGATAAAGTTGAAAGTTGTGTACTCTCCTTTCACAGTTGTTTTTTTCCAGACAGGTCTACTTAAAAGTACAAATACAGAAACCACATGTGGTATACTTGGGTATTACACTTGGTTGCTCATTTCCATATAATCATCATGTACAATTCGCTCAGCCAAAATCAGAAATTGGAGTAATTTGTTTACAAATCTGGATGGTCTTTGTGTTTCAATGACGGGTAATATCAGCACTTTCTGTGCATCACTTCTGAATTGTCAACAGGTCAACAGGTGACTAAGTAAATGGGATTGTGTTCCAGAAACAAATTTCATACTACAACCCCAATTCCAATGAAGTTGGGACGTTGTGTAAAACGTAAATAAAAACAGAATACAATGATTTGCAAATCCTTTTCAACCTATATTCAATTGAATACACTACAAAGACAAGATATTGAATGTTCAAACTGATAAACTTTATTGTTGTTTTGCAAATCTTCACTCATTTTGAATTTGATGCCTGCAACACGTTCCAAAAAAGCTGGGACGGGGCATGTTTACCACTGTGTTATATCACCTTCCGTTTTAACAACACTCAATAAGCGTTTTGGAACTGAGGACACTAATTGTTAAAGCTGTGTAGGTGGAATTCTTTCCCATTCTTGCTTGATGTACAACTTCAGTTGCTCAACAGTCCAGGGTCTCCATTGTCATATTTTACCCTTCATAATACGGCACACGTTTTCAATGGGAGACAGGTCTGGACTGCAGGTAGGCCAGTCTAGTACCCGCACTCTTTTACTACGAAGCCACGCTGTTGTAACACATGCAGAATGTGGCTTCGCATTGTCCTGCTGAAATAAGCAGGGACGTCCCTGAAAAAGATGTCGCTTGGATGGCAGCATATGTTGCTCCAAAACCTGTATGTACCTTTCAGCATTAATGGTGCCTTCACAGATGTGCAAATTACCCATGCCATGGGCACTAACACACCCCCATAACATCACAGATGCTGGCTTTTGAACTTTGCGCTGATAACAATCTGGATGGTCCTTTTCCTCTTTGGCCTGGAGGACACGACGTCCATGATTTCCAAAAACAATTTGAAATGTGGACTCCTCAGACCACAGCACACTTTTCCAATTTGCGTCAGTCCATCTCAGATGAGCTGGGGCCCAGAGAAGCTGATGGCGTTTCTGGGTGTTGTTGATATATGGCTTTCGCTTTGCATGGTAGAGTTTTAACTTGCACTTGTAGATGTAGCAACGAACCGTGTTAACTGACAATGGTTTTCTGAAGTATTCCTGAGCCCATGTGGTAATATCCTTTACAGAATGATGTTGGTTTTTAATGCAGTGCCGCCTGAGGGATCGAAGGTCATGGGCATCCAGTGTTGGTATTCGGCCTTGCCACTTACTTGCACAGATTTCTCCAGATTCTCTGAATCTTTTGATGATATTATGGACAGTAGATGATGAAATCCATAGATTCCTTGCAATTGTACGTTGAGAAAAGTTGTTCTTAAACTGTTGGACTATTTTCCCACACAGTTGTTCACAAAGTGGTGAACCTCGTCCTATTCTTGCTTGTGAATGACTGAGACTTTTGGGGATGCTCCTTTTATACCCAATCATGACAAACACCTGTTTCCAATTAACCTGTTCACTTGTGGAATGTTCAAAACAGGTGTTTTTGAACATTCCTCAACTTTCCCAGTCTTTTGCTGCCCTGTCCCAGCTTTTTTGGAACGTGTTGCAGGCATCAAATTCAAAATGAGGGAAGATTTGCAAAACAACAATAAAGTTTATCAGTTTGAACATTAGATATCTTGTCTTTGTAGTGTATTCAATTGAATATAGGTTGAAAAGGATTTGCAAATCCTTGTATTCTGTTTTTATTTATGTTTTACACAACGTCCCAACTTCATTGGAATTGGGGTTGTATAAAAATAACAAAAGTTGTTTCAGATAAAAGGTACCTTGCTACCTAGCTGTTGATAGTTCAACACAAACTGGTTAATTTCTAATATGACATCTGTAGAAAAACAATAAAATGAATGAACATTTGGATAATTTGGTCAATAATCAAAAGCAGTACATCTTAAATGCAACAGAGAAGAGTAAACAATTTAATATATAACAAGTAACTTCAGTAACATCGATATATACATTTATAAATACTAGTATTGTTTTTTAAATTTGGGTAAAGTATTCTTAAAGTGCTTCTTGTATTTTAGCACTGTATTTATTTGAATGATCTTTATTCTACTTTGATGTTCTGTATAACAATGTGCTTTTATTAAACACTTTCTGATGGCATTCTTTTTGAAAGTTATTATATAAAATAAAAACTGCTTGTTTGTTTCATAATATGGCAATGGGTATTAAATAAGTTTTTCTCTTTCTTATTGCAGGATGCATCTTAGTGCACTGTGCTGTTGGAGTCAGTAGATCAGCTACACTGGTCCTGGCATATCTCATGATTCGTCAAGACATGACACTGGTGGAAGCCATTAAAACTGTGAAAGACCACCGTGGCATCATCCCCAACCGTGGCTTCCTACGGCAGCTGTCAGGATTGGATTCAGTCCTAAAAGCCAGTCGAAAGACATGACTGATTCGAGTGGAGGCAAGAGTACACTGCAAACAATATTACTTGATATATGGCAAATCTGTAATTTTATTTTTTAAAAAGAAAATTTCTTACAAATTATCTTGCTAGAAAAGATGTTCCTCTTTGTGAAATATAATTCAGTTTTTAAAAAAGTGTACACTCTAAAAGAATTCGGACTACTAATTTTGATGTGTATAAGAACCCAACAGTTTAACTCAAAGGGCTGACTTTGGCAATGGACTTGCCACTAGTCCAACATGAGTATAACTCAGGCATCAGAGACAGATGCTGATTTTAATATTTAATGCTACAATAATCTCTTTTTTTCCAATTGTAGAAAAAGGCAAAAAATATAAAATGAGTAAATCAAGTCCAAGATTATCACAGTGTTTATTGATTGGGAGACATGCTAAGAGCTATGGTCTTTATTACTTTAATGTGCTTTCATTTCCAATGCATCGGTTTCTTGGCCAATACCTAGTTTTCTTATCTATCACTTAGTGTGCACATTTATGTAATATTTTTAAAAAATGGTGTCAAGACTTAATTCTCTAATACACCAGGTAAGATGATCTCAGTTTTATTATTTAACCATTTAACTGGATAGAAGGGCATTTTCTGAATAGAATTCCTTTTTTTTGAAGTGACACCTGTGTTAACTGCCACTTTAAAACTACGCCTGCTGTGCTCACACGGATTTCTTTAGAAGGTGATGTGCATTCTAAATATCACAGCCCTTGAACTATAATGGCAAATTAAACTGATCCATTGTTTATGCAATTTTAAAGTTGATTAATGTCATTTTAAAAATAATGACTAATACAAACATTTTATTTTCCAGATTGTACAACAAAATCAAAACCTAATGCTATTTGTTAATTCTTTACCCATCCTCATCCTAAATATTTTAGCTAAATTAACTAAAGTACTCTATGAAGGTATGTCAGCAGGAAAGGTGCTATGTAAGTATATTTTTGTAACATGGTCTAAATTTTGTGGCCTTCATTTTATTTATTTAAAATACACGTTCCCTAAGCACTTTATATACGCGTAATACAAGATAAAACTGTGCATTAGTAACTGCCAGAAATGCATTTCAAGCAACATCCCAGTTCTCATATCCCATTTGTGAGAAAGGAACACAGGTGGGAATAGTGACTTGCTCATGATAAACAATGAGTTAGTGGCTGAGCTGGAACTAGAACTGTAATTTTCCTGATTTTAAAACAGGTGAACAGAAGATAATGAATCCTTATCTGAAGATCATACACACCTAAGATGTTTTGGCTCATTTGTCTTAGATGGTAAAGTTTGTGAGCTGCTGTTTTGCAATGGAAAAAGCAAAGTTACTTAATTTTTTTTTGACAGAAGATAACACTATATCAAGTTAATATTTTTTGTGGTGAACAGGCTTTTGCTGCAGGGAAGGAAACAAAACCTTTGGTAATGTAGATCAGTCCAGTGTTACTACAAGATGTGGTAGATAGCATTAGCAACCTGTGTCCTGTTGTTGTGTACTTAGTTAGAGATGAGTTGTTTTTCCTATTACTGTGAACTGACTGTTCCAAAGGTAATCACTATGCTTAACCAGTAACAACTGAGCTAAAAAGAATTACAGGGGAAAATACTGATGTATTTTTTGTGAATGATAAAGATTGCTGATGTTTCTTTCTGACTTAAAGGCTGATGAATAGGATTACTTTTGCTATGTGTATATAGCCTATCCATCTTAGTGAAATATTCAGTTATCATGTGAAACATGCTTACTGGATGCCATACTTAAAAAAAGGATATGTTAGATAGGTGTCATATTATCTATCTATCCATCTCTCAATCTATCTATAACTATTACTTTTCATTTATACTTTCCTTTGTGTTTATTAGCAAATGCTTAGGCACATAATTATTTACTTTATAATCAAAATCAAAAAGCTAAACATTCAAAGACTTTTTAAAGATAGCTGGCTGGATCAGGTTTGAAAAGGTAATCACATATGTTTTGTGACACTGTTCTCAGTCCCACTCAGGATTATAAAGAACTTACTAACAGATGCTGATGCCAGTCAACTGACAAATATGTGAAGAAGACATATGCTTATTTAACTGCTTTTGCAGGAATAATTATTCTAAGTAGGCATGCTAGTCTGAGGAAATGCTCTGAAATTTGCAGAAAACATTAGAATGAAATGATGTGTGCTTACCAACAAGTACCTGTGTACTCCCTTTTCTCCAGACTTGGTTGGAAAGAGGTAAATGATAAATATGTGGCCATATCATCAAATAATTTTACATAACAAATGTCTAAGTCCATTTTAACTGTCTCAAAAAAGTGAGGTGAGAGGGCAGGTTTCTAGTACAAAATATAAATATTTCATGATGCTGCCATTTTGAAATTGATCCATAGATGTAGCATATATACTAGTATACACTGTGGTCAAATTACTAAGAATGAGTAGTGCCCTTAATACATGACCAAACTGACACGCTGGCTCGTCACTAACATGTGAAGGTATAAGATCTTCATACATTTATTCTGTGTTAAACTGTATTTGTCTTTCTAGTCTAAATAATCTAATTTTAAACAATGACAAATTTTGTAGAAAATATGTGTTTATGTAAAACATTGTGCATTGTCCTTTTACAAAAATGAAAGAAAAACATCCATCCTTTTATTTTCTAAACCTAAAATGCTGCTTAGGCATTCAAGGATACTAAAGATGGTTCAATATGTTTTCATTTCCAGTGGAAGTCGGCGAGAGGTGAACACCTGCTATCAAATCTATTTGAGTATAAGAATGTGTGTTATTTGTTAAAAAAATATTTCAGTATGAAAAGTATATACAAATACTTTACATTATATCAATATCTACCGAGTTTTTAATTATACCGTGATAGGGATTCTTGATCATTTTGCCCACTCCTAAAATTTCCAGTAGTACTGTACTTTTGGTAACATGGTATGTAAATTGTGTTCAGGGTGATTACACTGCCTTAGTCATAATTAAATGAAGGAGAGTTATAGTCTGTGAGATAATATGTTAAAGATTTGATAAGTCATTGGATAAAGCCAGAGATTTCATAGATGACTGAATGGCTTTTACAACATTCACTCTGTTGAGGTAACTCTTTTTAATGAGTGACTTTGATGCAATGCTGGATACAACATACTGAGAGCAACAGACTGCCATTTTTTTGGTGTCAGAGATTATATCTGTCTTAGTATTTATTCATGATGTATGTTAAACATTAATCATAAGTATCTGAAGCTTTGTTACATCATTAAACATAAATAATTTTCAAGTTTAAATCTACGTGCCGGGCTGTCACTGACAACATATTAAAGGAAACACATTTTATTCACTGCCATGGAGGGAGGTTCATTAGAGGCACCTCATCCACTTCATTTCCAATCTGTTTGCTAAATTAGCTTTTCTCATTTTTGTAGTTCTTAATAATACTTGAATTATTTTTATTCGCCCATTGTGTAATTTTTATATCACAAAGCCTAGTACCTACTGCCTTATATATATTTTCCTATCAGTCAAAATGGTTTTAAATGAATTCACCCTGTTTCTCTTTTATTACAAAGTATTTGTTACCTAATGCATAAATCTTTATTATTGCTTTTTATAAATTTGAGTCTTGATGTACTGTTTAATGATGTATTTAATAAACGTGTATATTAAACAATATATGATTCTTTCTTGATGGTTATTTTATACCTATTTACTTAAACATTTTTTCAAGAAAAATTCTATCTACCAGATGTCCCTGAAAGCAGTAATTTTAAGTTGTATTCAGTACTGGGACTCCTTACCTAAGAGAAAATCATTCAGTAGGCAGTTTTGACACAATACAAAAATTTTAACACATAATTCTTATTCAGATGTGGCCACTAGGTGGTGCTGCAATACCACCTCCCCCTGCCCTCTACCCAATCAAACTACAGACACAACTTCCCAACAACAGTCTTGGGTTTAAAATGACATTTTTATTAAACAAGATTACTTCATACAAGTGTCTTCTTTTCTACAATTCAAATACAATGCAAGTCCTTTCTTTCCCTTTTTTCACACATTCTCCCACTCCTTCACGCAAGTTTTGTCCTCTTTCTCCTTATATTGAATGATAAGTGGAGGATCCTGTAATGCAGGATTTGAGAGTACTTCCAATGTCAGGATTCTGCACACAAAATAGGGATAGCCATTCCCTGCAGATCCCCCTGGTGGCACCCATGGAACCCAGCAGAGCTGCCCAAAAGGATTACAATTCCCAATACACACTGCGGGTGTGTGTATGGGTACATCAGCCTAGGAATGCTGCCACCCAGTGCACCAGGGGAGTGTACAGTCTTAGAAAGTTGTTTCCTCATGTCCATGTACCACACTGAGCCAAGCCAGCCACGGGTCTTCTGTCTAACCCTGTCAGGATGCCAGTACATCCATTCCTCATATTATGCTGACATGTCATACCAGCCTCCTGGTTGAGACAGAGAATGCCTTGCTTCTGACCACTCATTAAATTGGCTTCTCAGGCAGGCATGGGAGTTGGACTCATTCCAGTGAGGATGCCTTTCCATCCTGCATGTCCATCACACAAGTTATGCAGTAGTTATGCCATGTCTTGAACTATTATTTCTTTATTTGATATGGCTTCTTTTAAAGCAAGTATAATTACAAGGTGCTGTACAAATTAAAGATAATATAAATACCTGTATAATTTTGTAACTTTGCAGAAAATTTTCAACAATTACATTAGCATTAGCAAGCTCAAACCTGCTTAATCCAATTTGGTGTAGTGGGTTTGGTGCAGTGCTGAGCCTAACCATTAGTATTAGGCGCAAGGTTCAAACTGACTTCAATAATTACAGTTATAAATAACATTCTGAAACCTGCTTATTTCAGCATATGGTTGTAGGGAGCTTTGAGAGCATACATCATAAACAGAAAACACAAGTCTCCTTGATATTGCCTTTTTTGAATTGAAGATCAGGGATTTGACCAAACAATACTGGGAAAAAGGGAACTTTCAATTCAAAAACTCAGTCCCTTGTGACTTGCACTTTCTGTTTATGATGTGTGCTAATTTTTCTATTTATCTATTTAACAGTATTTTATAAAAAAAAATGTGCATTTTTGTAATTTTGAGCAAACAACTAGATAAATGATGTGGATTCTTTTTTCATGTAAAATTTTCACAATGTTTCCCATTATATAGCGTTGGTCACCATAGTCTTGCATTAAATGTAATAAACATTTTTACCTCTGTTCTGGATGAAGACATGAGAATAAATTTTCTTCTCAGCCTTCTCTACAACCTACATGTTGTAAGTAACATATATAAAAATATATAATATATATATTTTTATGGTGTATCCCTTTAAAAGAAATTGCATGCATACTGGTAAGCAGTATGATCTTGGTTCATAGTTTATTCTCTTACTGTATGACTCTGAAGAATCTCATAAACGTTAACTAGCTGGTGCATTCATTGCATAAAATATATGTAAACAACTTAAAACTTGAATATTAGGGAATTAGTTAAGATTTTATAGTGGAGCACTACATTTATCTTTTTACTTTTGATATTCATTTAAATAAAGCTGTTGGGAACTAAGTCATAAGTTTCTATCAGAGCAGCAAAAACCTGGAAGTGCCTGCGACTTAATGCGGCTGCTGTGGTTTGCAGTGTTAGTTCATTGCCTACTTCCCTTTTGGACAATAGTACTTCCACATGTCTGACTGGTGAATATTAGTAATACTGTATATGTGATTTCTCTGATTGCTCAACGAAAGGATTTTTTCCCTATGATTTTCTGAGATACCTTTCTCAGTTTCTAGAACTGGTTGATAATTACGATACTTTTAAGATATTCCATTGTTGAGATATTCTATTATTTAATTTTGATGCACATAGATATTGCATTTTATACATGTTGATACTATTCACATCACAGTAGAACATTAATTACTGTGTTTATTAAACTTTTAAAGCTTTATATTACTCGCTAGAGCTGGTAATTTTTATATTATTGCTGCACATTTAAAATATTTCTTAGTGTCTTAAGAGTTTCTGTTCATTCATTTATTCATTCATTCTACAGTACTGATGCAGTTATATGGTAGGGTGGAGTCTATCTTGTGTTTTGTTATAATTCCATTTACATTAAAAGTTCCATCCATCCATCCATCCATCCATCCTCTTCCACTTATCCGAGGTCGGGTCGCGGGGGTAGCAGCTTAAGGAGCGAAGCCCAGACTTCCCTTTCCCCGGCCACTTCTTCCAGCTCTTCCGGGAGAATCCCAAGGCGTTCCCAGGCCAGCCGGGAGACATAGTCCCTCCAGCGTGTCCTGGGTCTTCCCCGGGGCCTCCTCCCGGTTGGACGTGCCCGGAACACCTCACCAGGGAGGCGTCCAGGAGGCATCCTGATCAGATGCCCGAGCCACCTCATCTGACTCCTCTCGATGCGGAGGAGCAGCGGCTCTACTCTGAGTCCCTCCCGGATGACTGAGCTCCTCACCCTATCTTTAAGGGAAAGCCCAGACACCCTGCGGAGGAAACTCATTTCAGCCGCTTGTATTCGCGATCTCGTTCTTTCGGTCACTACCCATAGCTCATGACCATAGGTGAGGGTAGGAACGTAGATCGACTGGTAAATTGAGAGCTTTGCCTTACGGCTCAGCTCTTTTTTCACCACGACAGACCGATGCAGAGCCCGCATCACTGCGGATGCCGCACCGATCCGCCTGTCGATCTCACGATCCATTCTTCCCTCACTCGTGAAGAAGACCCCGAGATACTTAAACTCCTCCACTTGGGGCAGGATCTTGCCCCCAACCCTGAGAGGGCACTCCACCCTTTTCCGGCTGAGGACCATGGTCTCGGATTTGGAGGTGCTGATTCTCATCCCAGCCGCTTCACACTCAGCTGCGAACCGCTCCAGAGAGAGCTGAAGATCACGGCCTGATGAAGCAAACAGGACAACATCATCTGCAAAAAGCAGTGACCCAATCCTGAGTCCACCAAACCGGACCCCTTCAACACCCTGGCTGCGCCTAGAAATTCTGTCCATAAAAGTTATGAACAGAATCGGTGACAAAGGGCAGCCCTGGCGGAGTCCAACTCTCACTGGAAACGGGCTCGACTTACTGCCGGCAATGCGGACCAAGCTCTGACACCGGTTGTACAGGGACTGAACAGCTCTTATCAGGGGGTCCAGTACCCCATACTCCCGGAGCACCCCCCACAGGACTCCCCGAGGGACACGGTCGAACGCCTTTTCCAAGTCCACAAAGCACATGTAGACTGGTTGGGCAAACTCCCATGCACCCTCCAGGACTCTGCTAAGGGTGTAGAGCTGGTCCACTGTTCCGCGACCAGGACGAAAACCACACTGTTCCTCCTGAATCCGAGGTTCGACTATCCGACGGACCCTGCTCTCCAGAACCCCCGAATAGACTTTTCCAGGGAGGCTGAGGAGTGTGATCCCTCTATAGTTGGAACACACCCTCCGGTCCCCCTTTTTAAAAAGGGGGACCACCACCCCAGTCTGCCAATCCAGAGGCACTGTCCCCGATGTCCATGCGATGTTGCAGAGACGTGTCAACCAAGACAGTCCTACAACATCCAGAGCCTTAAGGAACTCCGGGCGTATCTCATCCACCCCCGGGGCCCAGCCACCAAGGAGTTTTTTGACCACCTCGGTGACTTCAGTCCCAGAGATGGGAGAGCCCACCTCAGAGTCCCCAGGCTCTGCTTCCTCATTGGAAGGCATGTTAGTGGGATTGAGGAGGTCTTCGAAGTACTCCCCCCACCGACCCACAACGTCCCGAGTCGAGGTCAGCAGCGCACCATCCCCACCATATACGGTGTTGACACTGTACTGCTTCCCCTTCCTGAGACGCCGGACAGTGGACCAGAATCTCCTCGAAGCCGTCCGAAAGTCGTTCTCCATGGCCTCTCCAAACTCCTCCCATGCCCGAGTTTTTGCCTCAGCAACAACCGAAGCCGCTTTCCGCTTGGCCTGCCGGTACCTATCAGCTGCCTCCAGAGACCCACAGGACAAAAAGGTCCTATAGGACTCCTTCTTCAGCTTGACGGCATCCCTCACCGCCGGTATCCACCAACGGGTTTGGGGATTGCCGCCGCGACAGGCACCGACCACCTTACGGCCACAGCTCCGGTCAGCCGCCTCAACAATAGAGTTGATTAAAATGAACAATAGAGGCACATTAAAAGTTAAAAGACATTTAGCCTTTCTTCACTTTTTACTTATATGCATTGCATATTAAGTATATTTATTATAAAAAATGTTGAATATATTTTAAAAATAATCTACAGTGTATGTTTCACAATTTAGAAAGTACTTTTTGCCCTGTTATTTCAATATTTATTCATTATACTATTGAAAGAAGGTCTCGTATAGGAGGTTTTTTAAGCAAAAAAGGAAATGAAAATTAAAGTTATAAAATGAAAATGCAGTCTCTCTTTTGCAATTTCATTTTCAAAGTGTACACACAAGAATGCTGCAAAAATCAAAAATAAAATGAAAGAATAGCATTTGCAATTTCATTTTCAGCCTGAACAGCAATGAAGCTGCAAAAATGAAAAGTAAAACACAAATAAGCACTGGCGCCACCTGCTGCTCATTGAGTTTTCATTTCCAATTTGAATTTTCATTGTCAAGCTCTCAACATGCAAATACTGTGGGTCATTCGGCACAGCTTTGCACTTTGACTACCCACAATTCTTTGTCTTTTGGCTGTCCTTTAGCTGAGTAATATGAATACACCTCAGTTGTTTTAAATCAGACTGTGTATTTTGGAAGCTGCACACACACTCTTAAAAATTGTCCTTTACTCTCAAGGTTTAATGCTAGCCCAGAAATAAACTTAAAGCACACCTTAAAACAGTTGGTGAAGGACTGAACAGTTGAACAATAGAGAAAAATGGCACTTACCATGATTTTCAATGCTGATTTATGAAGTTTGAAGTTTATCGACTCTGGCTCAGGTTGTGCCTTGCCAACTGTGTCTAGGTGGCTGTGTTCAGAGAATAGGTACAAAGGCTGGATGACTAGATGACTTTCAGTGAGGCAGCACTCAAAATATAAACCATTGTGACAAACAGGCAGCAGGTTGGGTTAATGCCCCTGTATTTATCATCTTATTCAATATTATTTACAACTCTCCACAACAAATACAATAACTCCACATACAGCAGTTCTTCCAACTGTTTCCCTTTATACACAGAAATTCCTGTACTTTCTCACCCTTTAGCTGTAACCTTGTTTTCTAGTTTCTTTCTAAATGTGTAATTTTTAAAAAGATAATAGAGTGTTTTAATTTGAAGTAAAGGCTAAAGTGCTTGCATACATACAGTGGGATGCAAAAGTTTGGGCAACCTTGTTAATAGTCATTATTTTCCTGTATAAATCGTTGGTTGTTACGATAAAAAATGTCAGTTAAATATATCATATAGGAGACACACACAGTGATATTTGAGAAGTGAAATGAAGTTTGTTGGATTTACAGAAAGTTTGCAATAATTGTTCAAACAAAATCAGGCAGGTGCATAAATTTGGGCACCACAAAAAAGAAATGAAATCAATATTTAGTAGATCCGCCTTTTGCAGAAATTACAGCCTCTAAACGCTTATTGTAGGTTCCAATGAGAGTCTGGATTGTGGTTGAAGGTATTTTGGACCATTCCTCTTTACAAAACATCTCTAGTTCATTCAGGTTTGCTGGCTTCCGAGCATGGACAGCTCTCTTTAACTCACACCACAGATTTTCAATTATATTCAGGTCTGGGGACTGAGATGGCCATTCCAGAACGTTGTACTTGTTCCTCTGCATGAATGCCTTAGTGGATTTTGAGCAGTGTTTTGGGTCGTTGTCTTGTTGAAAGATCCAGCCCCGGCGCAGCTTCAGCTTTGTCACTGATTCCTGGACATTGGTCTCCAGAATCTGCTGATACTGAGTAGAATCCATGCGTCCCTCAACTTTGACAAGATTCCCAGTCCCTGCACTGGCCACACAGCCCCACAGCATGATGGAACCACCACCATATTTTACTGTAGGTAGCAGGTGTTTTTCTTGGAATGCTGTGTTCTTTTTCCTCCATGCATAACGCCCCTTGCTATGCCCAAATAACTCAATTTTAGTTTCATCAGTCCACAGCACCTTATTCCAAAATGAAGCTGGCTTGTCCAAATGTGCTTGAGCATACCTCAAGCGGCTCTATTTGTGCTGTGGGCGGAGAAAAGGCTATCTCTGCATCACTCTCGCATACAGCATCTCCTTGTGTAAAGTGCGCCGAATGGTTGAACGATGCACAGTGACTCCATCTGCTGCAAGATGATGTTGTAGGTCTTCGGTGCTGGTCTGTGGGTTGAGTCTGACTGTTCTCACCATTCGTCGCTTCTGTCTATCCGAAATCTTTCTTGGTCTGCCACTTCGAGCCTTAACTTGAACTGAGCCTGTGGTCTTCCATTTCCTCAATATGTTCCTAACTGTGGAAACAGACAGCTTAAATCTCTAGGACAGCTTTCTGTATCCTTCCCCTAAACCATGATGGTGAACAATCTTTGTCTTCAGGTCATTTGAGAGTTGTTTTGTGACCCCCATGTTGCTACTCTTCAGAGAAAATTAAAGGAGGAGGGAAACTTACAATTGACCCCCTTAAATACTCTTTCTCATTATGGGATTCACCTGTGTATGTAGGTCAGGGGTCACTGAGCTTACCAAGCCAATTTGAGTTCCAATAATTAGTTCTAAAAGTTTTGGAATCAATAAAATGACAACGGTGCCCAAATTTATGCACCTGCCTGATTTTGTTTGAACAATTATTGCACACTTTCTGTAAATCTAATAAACTTCATTTCACTTCTCAAATATCACTGTGTGTGTCTCCTATATGATATATTTAACTGACATTTTTTATCGTAACAACCAACGATTTATACAGGAAAATAATGACTATTAACAAGGTTGCCCAAACTTTTGCATCCCACTGTATGTGTGTGTATGTATGCAAGCTAAATCAATGTGTAAATATGTAATGACAGCAAAAAGTATAAGTACATCTGCATAACTATATAAAGCATAAATCACAATAGTGCTAATTATTGGCAATGTTTGATGCACACTGCTTACCTTCAGATCCAGGAGAATGACACTCAGTAACAGCTCTTTCACTGTCAGTTTGGAGTTTGCACATTCTTTGTGATTTCATCGGTCATTTCCTACTAGCACTCTGGTTTTCCCCTCATATCCTAAGGACATTAATGTTAAGAAAATTTGTGATGATAAATTGTACTAGTCTGATGGTAAAAATGTCCTGATTTCAGTGGACTGCTGTCCTTTCCAGGATTGAGCCTGAATCTCTTGGAAATAGGCTCAGCTAGCATGTGATCCTGAATTTGAACATTTAAAACCTTTTCTGTAACTTACATGTGTAAAAAATGGATAACCTCTCAACAGTAAAAGAGACTATAAAGAAAGTACTTAGTGATTTGGAAACTGTAGAAGAACTGTTGTTTAGAGTCAATGGGCTGAGATGTAAAAACTTACTGGGGCAAGATAACATATTCTAGAGTGGTTATTTAGTGTAGTAATTATATATATAAACTATTGATTCTTATTTTTTTGAACATCACTGCACACAGAGGACATTTCTAAGGCCTAGAAGCTATTAAATATAAAAGAGGTGATCATGCTGATCCAAGTAACTATAGGGCAGTAAGACATTCTGATTGAAGCAACCATTAAGAAAAAGATCGAACATCATGTGGCAAAAACACGTGTACTGTAAAACAGACAGCATGGCTTAGACTGGGGAGGTGGTGCTTTAATAATAGGCTTAAATTCTTTGAGGATTTTCAAAAAGCTGAGATAAAGGATAATGATTTTAGGTATTACAGAGAAAGAAGTGGGAATTCAAGACACAGTGTGTTGATAAATGCGTAATTGCATTAAAAATTGGAAACAAAGTGTTATAATAAGACAAGTTTTTGTGTCCTTCAGAAATCAGTGCTATAACCACTTTGCATTTTAATATAAATAAATATATGGATAAGAATGTAAAAAAACAAGCTGGCTAATGAGTATAGATGATATGACACTAGCTGGACTGCCAGACAATGAAGAATCAACCCAATCGCTACAAAGGGACCTGGACAGAATAAGGTGTGGGCTGATTAAATTTAATGTAAATAAATGTGAGTTATCACATGTAGGAAGTAAAAATCTTAGATATGAAAACACAACGGGAGGCGTGAAACTTAAAAGTACAACTTATGAGAAAGACTTAAGAGTCATAGTGGATGTCACTATCTACAACTTCCACTTAACAGCAGACATGAAAAACACTAATAGAATGTTAGATTATACAATATAGTATGTTGTGTAGTGTATAGATCAATGGAAATTACACAGGCATACATTGAAAAGATTGTTTTTATTATTTAATGTGATTTTTATATGTTTTTGATCAATGAATTAAAAAAATGAAAACCATTTTTCTCAATCACGTAACATTTAATCACAAAACATATTTTTGAACTGTCAATTATGGGTTTTTTATTGTTCTTGCACTTTAATTAATATCAATATTTTTATTTTAATGATAATTTGTTTGAATTTAATATTTTCTAATATTAAAATCTGTGTTTAAAGGTTTGAAAATCTTCTCAAGAAAACAAATGGCAATGAGCACCATTGGGTCATACGTTCTGTGTATTTTAATAGTTCAGCAGTCGGCGCATACAAAATGCCCAGGTTTTCTCTGCGATAGCACAGCCAATAATTTACATCACTTCATATTAAGCTTGCTTTAATGAAGCAGTTTGTCAAAACCCAATCAAAAGATTGCAAGTTGCTTTTTGTATTTAGACCAAATGTTTACAGGTTTTCAGAGACTAAACTGGAAGATGGCATTCTAGCTGAACCTGATTTTAGAAAACTGATTTCTGATTCAGAATTTGCAGGTGCAATGAATGACCTGAAACAAGAGGATTCTGTATCATTCAGGGAAGTCATTTCTAAGTTTTTACGTGGCAGTAAAGATCCAGATTATAAAGAAACTTTGAAAAAATGTATTAGTTAAGTTTAAAGAATTGGGTTGCAAAATGAGTCTCAAAATACAAATTTTGTATTTGCATTTGGAATTTTTTCCTGAAAATCTTGGAGTGGTGACTGAAAAGCAGGATGAAAGATTCCATCAGGATATCAAGGACATGGAAAGACGGTACGAGGGATGCTGGAGTGTCAGTATGATGGTGGACTACTGCTGGGTAATTCATAGGAACCTACCACAAAAAGTGTACAAAAGACAGGCTACCAAACAAGGTTTTGGATCAAAAAAACTATGCAAGAAATGACAAAAACTAGAGATCTTATATGTGAGTCAATGGATATGAATTGTTTCTTTCTTCAAATATATATTTAAACATATAAGATTAACTAAATATTTTATATTGATTTAAAACAACACTGTATACAGTATATAATAAATTATATAACTTTTAAATGTGTATTAATAATAATAATATGCAAGCAATAATAATAATATATTTTTTTTAACATTTATATAGTGCTTTTCTCACTATTCAAAGTGCTCTCCACGCAGGGTGGACCCAGGAGGTGAACCCATGATCTCCTTACTGCAAGGCAGCAGCATAAAATCTTTTCAATTTTGTACTTAAATGTGACATTATGGAAACATTGTTTTTTCATTGTGTTCATGAATGCAAATCAGAATAACTTTACAATGATAACAATTTTTATGAGTTTAAATTGCCTAAATACTTACATTATGCTTTATTTATATTATTACAATTATACTTAAGTTATATAGTACGGTGTTATGTGTACTGTGTGAAGCTTTGGTCTCCATACTACAAAAAAGACACAGCAGCACTACAGAAGGTCCAGAGAAAACCAACTAAGTTGATTCTAAGACTGCAAGGTATGAGTTGTGAAGAAAGACGGAAGGACTTTTCGGTAAAAGCAAATGGAGATTATGGGGTGACATGATTTATGTTATTAAAATTACAAAAGCAATTAGTATAGTGGATCTCAGGTACTACGTTAAATTAAGTAACTCAACAACGACACAGACAGAAAGTTGATAAGGGCAAACTTCACACATATCTATGGCAGCTTTTCTTAACACTGATCAATAGACCCATTGAATAAATTACCAGGTAGTATGGGAGAGAGTTGTACTTAAAAAGACTTAAAGCTCAACTTATAAGTATATGAACAGGACTAAGTGGGTCAATAAAATGGTTGATTGTGGATTCACTTACAATCTGTACCATCCACAGTAATAGTAAAGCCTCTTCTACTGTAAATGCCGGGGCTCTTTGCTGCTGTGCTGTTTACCACGCTACAGAAGTGTCCCCGTTTGGGACTTTAAAAATCTGGTCACCCTAGGAAAGGATCAACAACTTTCTCCAGCGACAACACTGCGTCATTGTAAGCGCCTCGAGCACTTTAAAATGCCTTGTTTGATATCAGTTGCACGCAGCCCGTGTCTCACTGGATTTAGAAAACGTGCCTGTTGCCTCCTGACCATAAAACGGTACACCTCGCCGGGAAACGTATTGGCATGTAGGCGAAATTAAGTAAACAAGAGCACAGCCAATCCCAACCCGTACCTTGAGTGCAGACTTCTGCGTGCCGCTTTTAATTTTTGCTTGTCATGTGAGGGCGGGTTCTGCTTTTCCTTTTGTCATGGTCCCTCCCTGACTCACTGACGCATCTTAAATACAGTTGAAGTTTCTTCCTTACTTTTTGATTCTTTACCTCCTCCCGATAATTTCGGATAGTCTGCCATGTACATCTTTCGAGTCCTGCTCGCGGCGTTACTGGCAGCTGCTGCAGGCACGGTGACACTCAATACGCGCCCAGTGATTGGTGAGTGGGGTCGAGAAACAGCGCCGTGGTTTTGCAGTCATAAGCCTGGTCGGCGGCGTGGTGTTCGCATAGCTTGTTTGGGGTCAGAAGAGCGCAGCATTTCAGTTTGTACACTTACAAATGTAGCCTTTTAAAACTTGAGCAAACCTAACCGTTCTGCCGCCATAACGTGATAATTGCACTGTATCATCTGCGAGTAGTGTTATCCAGAATGATCGTAATTCGTGTATCGAACGTGGTAAGGCCGCTGTGATTTATTTAATCAGGTATACAGTACATTTAAATGTCTTAACTCTTCACCTTGCAGTTGAAATAGAGTAGTACGTTGGCGCAGTGGTTCGCCGTTTCCTGTCATACGAATCTGTGCAGATGTGGCCCAGAGCAGAAGAGAGGACAGCACTTATGGGCAAAAACTGCAATACGTTATGATAACCTATAACGATTTAAACAGCTGCAGCTTTCTAGTTTCTGTTTGAACGGTAGGTTATTCTTGACAACCCCAATTTCCTACCACAGCTACATTATAAATCGTGCCATTCTGTACAACGTACCGTGATGGACATGTGTCCGTTCACGGGACTCTAATTCAGTTTCGTTTAATACAGTATGGGTTAGGATGTGGTTCCCATGCTGTGTCAGCATACAGGATTTCAAAGGTTAAAAAATAATGGAAAGTGGTTCAAGTGCAAAGCTGGTTAATTCATACTGTAAATAATTAACTTTAATAACAGTGAATAGCAAGGTTAAAAAAAGGTAACATAATAACTTCAAAAACATTTATGCCAAATAGAACTGTTCTGGTGTTACCATTCATTCATTTTGTAATAAAGAATTGCAGGAGCCAGAGCACATCTCAACTGCATCTGTTGAAATGCAGAAATGAGCCTGGATAGTGATAATGCTGTGAGTACACACTGTAGTTCAGGGGTGTCAAACTCCAGGCCTGGAGGGCCGCAGTGGCTGCAGGTTTTCATTCTGACCCTTTTCCTAATCATTGACCAGTTTTCGCTTTTAATTAACTCCTTTTCCCTTCATTTTAATAGCCCTGTTTTTAAGGATGCAGTCCTCTGAATTGATTCGTTTCTTCATGAAATGGCAGCCAAACAGAAATGAGACTTGAAACGAGCCAACAGATGACCAGCTAAACTGGAATTTCAAATTCCAACCAATTTCACTCCAACCAATCTGTTAATAAGAAGCTGATTCTTGCTGTTAATTAATTAAGCCCGTTATTTAATTTTGTGGTCTGTTGCTGCTCTCATCCTGCCACAGCAGACATTTCCAAAACTGTTGATTTTCTGTTCGTCAAAATATTTTGGTGACCTGAGAGATCAACCTTACTGAGACCTTCACTTTTCTTTATTTTCATATATTGTGTGACGGGCACAGGTGAGCTGGTCATGTGGCAGCTCGTTTTGTGTCTCATTATTGTTTGGCTGCTAATTAAAAAAAGAGACAACTAAGGGGCCTGAGTCAAGTTAATAAAACTAAAGCAAAATAAGTTAATTAGCAGCAAAAACTGATCACTAATGAAGAAGATGGTTAGAATGAAAACCTGCAGCCACTGCGGCCCTCCAGGCCTGGAGTTCGACACCTGTGCTGTAGTTTATTTAGCCTCATAATAGCATGTATGACTTTTACAAAGTTGCAAGTTTTTGCTTTCAGGAAATACTATAAATTAGAATCTCACAAGAATACAACAACTTGTACAGATGTCAAGTCAGTCAATATTTTTACATCTTTATTATAATTCCACAATCCAAGTGAAGTAGAAGGAAACATGTCAGCAACAAATGTAATTTATACTGAAACCCCTTTTCACCCTCCTGTATTGTCAACTATGAAGTGACACGACTCAGCTTGAGTTTCAGAATGCTACAAAGACCTTAGGTTTGGCAGTTGTAATTATGTACTTCTCACTCTGGAAATACAAAGTTGCGTCTGTTGTGCTGAATTTTGAAGTGCAATTGGCTAGTCAATTGTTGGTTTTTGTAAGATTTGTATAAACATTTCAATAGCATATATAAGGTGTGACCAAAACAGTCTATTTTTTAATGGAAACCCCATTTCTTATCATATAGAGGAAGTGGTAACCACTTTGTTCTCCATGGTAAACCAGGAATGTGCCATAGTTATTTTCTTCTCAGTTTCATGTGATGAAGGGAATCCACATAATTTCAGAAGTATTAACAGAAATGTTGATGTTGAGTAACAGAAATTACCTATGAATTAATGCAATAACATTTTTTTGCCCTCCATGTTGACCTGACATATCCTACCCAATCCAGAATTTTCATTGGTTTCAAAGATATAGGTGCTGTTAAGTTGTTTGATATATAATTGTCTCCAGTGTGCTCTGGAATGAGCCTGCTGTTCATTTCTGTGTGGAAATCTCTTTATGTCTGTACAAATATTTCTTCAGATACACTTGTTTTTCTTTAAACTTACAAAAAATGTTATATTAAGTTAAAAAGTGTACTTAAAAGTAAAAAATAAGTCTCTCATACATCACTTGTAAAATAAATGGGCGCTTTTGCTAAGATTTTAAGAAGTGTTTTTTGAATGTTGATTGATAGAAAGTGCCCACGCTTTTATTTTACAAGTGATGTATGAGAGACTTATTTTTTTTTTTAGTACGCTTTTTAACTTAATATAAGTGTGGTTTTTAAAACGTATTTTTTAATATATATTATTTTCAACTTTTTAGTCTTGGGTTAATAATAATAAAAATAAATAATAATAAAACAATAAAAAAGATATTTTGACCCCTCATATTACTATTTGACCCTTCATATTAACATAACAGTTCTCTTTGGTTATGTGTATCTGAAATTTGCATACATTTTCATTCATTCTTCAAGATATCTGGAAATTTAGGCGAGATTGTTGATGTTACTTTTTTCAGATCTTCTTTAACTGCTTCACTTATGGACATTCCCACTTTTATACCAGAGTCATTACAGCATACTTGTGATCATCCTGCTAAAGGCAGTTTTTTATCCTAGGATTTTGATTTTTAGAATTCAGAAGTTAATTTTCTTGCACTAGTTGCCTCTACTTTGCTTTCTGCATTTTCCTTACAATTGAGATGACACTGAAAAGTTCCCCAGTCTCCATTGGGTAGAAGTATTTCCACAGTGTGTTACTACTACTGTACTACACCATGTTTTGCTGGAAGGACTGTGTTAGGTGGAACATGAGGCAGTATTATGTACCATGCATAAAGCATGACTTAAAAGTTATTTTTAGCCTCATAGGACCATAAAGCCTTTCCCACATCTTGGTTTGATTGTTCATCACTGGGCAGAAGGACCAAATGTGTTTGATATTTTTATTAGGAATCGACAGTACTGTATGTCAAATGATTTCTGTTTTTTCAGTCTGTGATAAAGATTCAAAGCAGCAAAAACTGAAAATTATTACGAGCTCAAAGTATTTTTTTCTATTTTGCAAGATGTATTATCAACTTTTATTCTGCAGCTTTTACGCTTTACACATTTTTCTGGACAACTTTGCTTTTTATCAGTTATCTGAGATACTCTCTTTTTGTAAAAGGAAGCCTGATTTTTTTATTGTACAAACAGGAAACTGTGACCAGAGGATAAGGTCTCATTGCAGTACTTGGTGTACACCTGTTTGAGCGTCTAGCCATTATTAATTTAGTCTGTTGAAATATGCTGCCTCACTGCTCCAGAGTCTAGTGTCAGTGCCTAGGTGGTGTTTACAGATTCTCCCTGTGTGGAAAACTCAGGTTTTCCTCCCACATCCTAAAGATGTGCCTGTTAGGTTAACTGGCAACTCTAAAGTGGTCCTTTAGGTTTGTGTGCATGAATGTACCCATCAATGTACCCAGTATGGCATCCTTTACCGGGTTAGCTCTGTCTGTGTGTCATGCTTTTAGGATATGTATTGACCTAATGTTTTGGAATTATGACGAGGAAAATTCTCATATATGATGAGGAAGTTGCCTTTTAAAATGTATATGTATTTTTTGACTTTTGTAAAAAAAATTTTAAGTAAGCTCATAAATGTAACTGAAAGAATAGTAGGACGTTCAAAAAAAGTTCATGTTTTGTTTTTGTTAATTTTTGTAACATATTTTTTGATTTCTGTTAATAATACTGTTTGTGTTAATTTTTTACTTTTAGTGATCATTTTGTTTTGTAATTATGTTAGTTGTAGTGATTCTCCCTTGCCCTTTTATACTGAGCGAGGGGGCTGGGCTTCCCAGTGCCACAGATGTACAGCTGCTAGAGGCCTTACTTTACATCTTGGAAGCAACCTGATGAGGCATTAATTTTCACTTTACTTTTGCTGCTCGGCTTCCCATTTGCAACTTCCTTTTTGTTGTAAGTTTATTACTCTTTTTTGGGGTCTTTGGTTTTGGACTGATCATAAAGAATGTTTTATTTTCCACATTTTCTTTCAAAAGGCTAAAATGTAAATGTTAAGTGTAACAAGTAAAATGTATAATTTCTTTCTAAAAAAGATGACCAGTCCTTATAAACCACTTCAGCTTTAGTTTCACTTGACTTCCTAAAAACAACAATTCCCATGTTTGTGCTTTTTCTTGTTTTGCCATTCAACTGCATCAAAACGTTTTCAGGGAAAAGCATTTTTTTTTTTTTTGCAGAATAGGATGGATTAATTTCCCTCAATCATTTAAAAAAAAATATTAGAAAAGATACTTTAGGAAGAAAACAAAAAAGTGCATATGGTAGCAACTTAGGTGGTTACCTATTAGTTACCAAACTGCTAATTTTTTTGGGTAAAAAAGTACTTTAATGGCAGATTCTTAAAAGGAAATTGAATTCAAATGAAGTACAAAATGTATAAATTGAATTGCCTTCTGTTAAAGCCATGGCAGATTTTCTTATTTCAAAGAGAAATAAATGGCAGAATATTTTAATTTCCAGATGACTTAATACACCACAGAGTTGGAGTAAGCTTTCTATTTAAAAAAAAAATACAAGGACTAACATCATATTAAGAAACTGAAATAAAAACCAGGAGCCTCTGAAGCTCTAAAGAATCAGGGTATAAAAATGTACAGGAGCAAGGGCATTTCATGAGCAGTCATCTTCTGACATCCCACAAAAATCCACATCCCTGCCTGAGCAGGTGTCATTCTGGTCCTGGGCATTCATTGGCCTTCATCATTATTCATTCACTGAACCCTCTGAATGGTCAAAAAAAAATTGAAGGTAGAAGTAAATCCAAGCCTGTCTTTAATATTTAGTTCTACTGTAATAGTATTATTGCTGTATCACTGAACTTTTGTTTTTGAAAAGTTGTATGGCCTCTGACATATGTATATGACAAAAGTCTGTGCTCCATGTAAATGTTACACTTTGAGTATAGGTTTAAAACCCCAAATCTCTCAGAAATGCTACAGTTCCTATTAATACATCCCAAGAACAATTCATTTGCTGTTCCTCTTTTAGGAATCTTGACACAGGAGACGGTAGATGATGACTTGAAGCCCTTTGGAAACGCCTACATTCCAGCCTCCTATGTAAAGTTTGTGGAATCAGCTGGGTCCAGAGTTGCCCCAATAAAGTGAGTAATACACAGGCTATTGTTGGTGAAACTTTGGGATTCATACCATGATGAAGACAGGCTACTAGTTGATGAAGATATATATGTTTTCTTAAAACCAAATACATGGTGAGAGATTCAACTCCAGAGAACATAACCCAATGTTATAAATGTCACTTTGTAACTAAAAAAAATTAACTTAGTTGAACAATCTTAATATTGATTAATAAATTAAATTAATGTTTTAATTATAAAGAGAATGCTTACATTTGGTTTTATGGAGTTCACCCTTGAACCCATCATCATCACACCCTTGATTAGTTGCATATCAATGACAGAAATGTTGTATTTTCACATAAGCAGAAATGTCACAGATTTCAGTATTACTAGGATAGTGTCTTTTACATTTACATTTAACATTTCATATATGGATGGGGCATTTGAAACCTACATGGGGGCATTCAACATGAAGTTTTCATGATCTGTGGGCTTCCTCCACAGAATACCCATAAACCAAAGATACAAAATCAGTTGTATTTGATATATGTCTTCATATTTGGCCAATGTTTGAGTTATCAATCATTCTGTTCTGCACATTTTCTGACATGGAAGGAAACTGGTTTTCCCAGGGGAAAGAAACACAAACACACTGAACAGGCAGATTCCATTCAGAAACTGACTGAAACTGTAAGATAGCAGCTAATGTGCCAAACTCCCTCTAACTGGAAAATGTCAAATTTCATGTATTTCTTGTAGATGCATGCAGTAACTCAGTCCTGGAAAATGAAGTTTTAATGTTTTACAGCTTAATTAACTGTCAACTAACAAGGGAGTAAAAATTCTTACAGAACTAGTCCTCTGCTCCTCATGTGGTACCAATCTTTGGTAATTTTCTTAATCAAGTAAAGACACACTGATGGATAAACAGTCTAAATCTGAGAACAGCAATATAATTAAGCATAGATTTTAATAAAAACAGGAGTTGTCCTTTGCTTAAATGGTTAAATGGTAAACAAAATATCAAGAAGTGATACCCAGGGGAGCATTTGTAAATCTTTAATGGAGATGTTGCTTCCCCACAGGTTGTCTAATTATGCAGTATTGATTTCCTTGACTGTTTCAAGGAGAATAAATGACTGCATGGTGCATTCAGGCATTTGCTAACCATAATTAACAGTAAATAACTAGAAAGTTAAAAAAGTGCTAGTTTTATAAAATAGCAACATTATTATTGTACAAAATTTTGTATTTTCTTGCAGATTAAATTTGACATATGTGGAATATGAAGAAATTTTCAATTCCATTAATGGGTAAGAGATGTACAATTTGATATATTTGTTTGCATATTGGTATTTTTGATTTTTTCAGTTGGATGACCATTTTTTCTCAAATGTTGTGTTTAATTCTGAAAAATATTCAGAGAGACCGTGAATATTGTTGTTACTGTTACCTGACAATTTTTTAAGAAGTGTTTAACTTGATCTATACTTGAAAATAACAAGGCTGAGTGAAAAAAGCCTGTACATGCAGTATTTTCCAAGTATTTTGTGGGCTGTCGTAAATGCTACACATTACTGTCTGTTTGCTGCCACCTAGTGTATGTCAGTACAAAATATCATTGTGTTGCTGAATTCCCAAAGTATATTTGACAATATAGTACTGTATTTCAGTTAGATGTACAAAGAATATACATAGAAAAATTGTAGAAAACTTAATCATTTTAAAATGAGTATATGAAAATACATTCCTTTGTAAGCTGTGTTAATTCCTTGCAAATGTTGTCCTGGAGCAAGCCCATGTGAATGTCCATGAGAACATCATGGATTCCTCGTCTGTTTTTCTGTATTTGAAAAAATGCTCTGAGCTTTATTTCTCCTTCTTTTAAGCCTTTCTTTAATTTGGAATTGCAGTCTTTTAAACCTGAATGGAAATTTTGTTGAATTTTAAATAGCCCCAGTATGAGAAGCGGTGGGTTTGTGAGTGAGTGTGCTCCATAACTGAGTGCCTGTAAACAACTGTAAGAGAGCTGTGAGTTACTAAGAATTTCAATAATGCAGTGGTACTTTACATGTTTTGCCTGCTGTGTCTTATTAGATTGATTCTCCTTGTGCTATATGTCATGTGGAATCTTAATATGCAAACAGATTTATACCTTTTTGAAAAATGAATTGAGGTACAAGCTCATGCTGGTATGCTAGTTTAAATTTGATCACATATGAATTTGATATGGTATTGATTTTGCGTTTTTTATAATTTCTTATTATTTCAGTTTGATGCTAATTGGTGGTTCAGTCAACTTGCAGACTTCAGATTTTGCCAAAGCAGCAAACATTTTCTATAAACTTGCATTGCAGGTATAGTATTTAATAATTTAAATAAATACTATATAAGTAAACAGAATTAATATCATTGCCAGTATATACCTGTCATCAATAATCAATCCATTCATATTTTGGACCTGTTAATGATCTGTTTAGGAATTCTGAACATCTGCAAACAACTCTTCTCCATTCCATCTAATCCTGGGTCAAGATAGCATCTTTACACTGTAGTTTCAGAAGATTTTTAGTAAAGGACATTCCTATAGTTTTGTCATAATAATTGTAAATAAAAAATGTTTTGTACAGTTACAACCATGTTTTTGAATTAATAAACTTTAGTTGTAGTATATACAGACGTTTAATGCATTTCATGTTACTCAATCCAGGTGTAAAAGTATGATTTAACATTGAGAAATGTTGGTACTCTTTACATTGAAAGTAGTAAAAATGGTGTGTTGACTCCACTATATGATAATGGTAGTAGAGTGCAGCACTCATGAAAGTACAGCAGTATATAACAAAAAGTAAACAGACAAAGTAACTAGTTTTGTCTATAATATGTTAATAAACAATAGAGAATAAGGTTAAACTGAGTATAGAAACATTCTGTTATTTAATTGCTAACATATTACAAGATAAATCTACTGAAGTATTTAATTTGTTAATAATTGTTTCAAGTCTGAAATCTCTTCAAAATGTAAACCAAGAAAATTTCCAGGTTAACCATAACAAAAATTCATTTGTGCTTGTTTATACATGTATATTAGAACAATCCAGTGAGGATTGGTAGCTCACATATATAACAGTGCCAGGTAAGGGAATTGAGATCATGAATACCATACATGCCTGACCTGGCAGCTGCCAGACTGAGTTTCCCAGAATATTTGACCAGCTTTGTTCTAACATGCCTTGACTTGTTTTTATTTATGAAAAGATATACTGACAGTTTTATTGAGACTTAGAATTTGTATTTCGTTCCCTGTTTAATCATTGTTCTTACTCACATAATCTAGTGGTGTCAGGGAGCCACGGTCCATCTTGGTAAAGATGAACTCAAAGAAGTACCCACATGTATGTCACATTGTTTCAGTGTAGTCATTCATTTACATAGCCAGCTGCACTCATTGAAATTAAATTTAGTAATGTCTGCTGACCTAACAGTATGTTATAGGACTGAGTGGAGCAAACAGGTAAAGGGTAACCTTTTTTCAATTGTCCCTTTCAGGGATTGTGTGCTGCCCACGGTGGCAAAAAAGTACTGGTCTCCTGCCAGTCAGCCTTGGCCTTATACTTAAATATTTTTCCAAATTCTGTATGTATGGACCCTGTTATGGTACCTGTCTGCCAGTAGACCTTGTTTGCCTCTTACCAGCATTCCATAGCTTCTCTCTTGTACTAAGTTGGTGTAATATACAGCATCTGTGGTGTTTGCATGGTTGGCTCTCTTCTCACATCCTAGAATAGTATGCTGAGCTTGCTCTCTGAGTGCCACTTTCTTTCTCTTCCTTTTGGACCCTAGAGTGCTCATTTCCTCATACCACATGTAATGGGGTAGTCAGTCCTCTAGCAGCCCCTGTCTTAACACGTTGGCATTCTGAGGTGCTCTGTTATTGCCAGACTGAAACTTTTTGTTGCAGTTTCTGGCAGTATTTTTCATTCAGTACTTTCCACGTTTCATGATTTAACGTAATTCCAAAGTACTTTCTTTTTATAGAACAGAGGATAAGTGATAGTATCCTTAAATTATGTGTGCAAGAAGGATAAGTTAAGGTTACTTAGACTCCCACAGTGAACCACGGGAGGGAAATTTCACATGTAATGGAGGGAAGGGAAAACAGAGAGAATGTCATGTGAAATGTAGCAATGTTAAAAAGAAGCATTTAAGAATAGTGCAGTTGGTATTAAATGTAATATAGTTTATGGAAGTGTAACAGTTCTGTACAATAAAAAGGAATTTGTGGAAGTATTATAATAAATTATAAATGGACTGTTTTTCATTTTGTTGTCGTTGGTACGGTAGTAATTAGAAAAAGCTAAGTTCTTCTCAGTCTCAATCAGTCTTTATTTATGTTGCATTCTACATGAAAAATGCTACATAAAAAAGGCAAGAAGTAGAAACTGAGATGCAACCATAAATAATATAATAAAACTAAATACAGAAATCTTAAGACAAAGATTAAGTAAAGGCCAAACTAAAAAAGATATGTTTTAAGATTGCATTTAAAAGTAACCATAGATTGTGATATCCTTAGTTGCTGGAGCAAACTGTTCCACCAGCAAGGGCCATAAAAACTAGAAGTAGCCTCCCCATAAGTCTTCATTCTTACCCTTGGGGCAAATAAAAGTCGCAAGACAGAGGATCAGAGTAATCTATCAGGAATGTATTTCTTGAGCACACTGAAAATGTAAGAGAGTGCAAGACCATTAACTAAATTAAAATTATTTTTAAAACAATATGAAATTTTGCCAAAATACAGATCTTAAAACAAGAATAATATGTTCTCTTTTTGTGAAGTTAGAAAGAAAATGTGCTGCTGAATTCTGGACTAACTAAAATTTGCCCTGAGCATTCTTAGGCAGGCTAGGCAAAAGAAAGTTGTAACAGTTAAGTTTAATGAAAATGAAAGTATGAACCTGATTTATTAGCGTCTGCAAAATGAAGAAAATGTTGAATGTTGTAACAGTGTTCTTTAAATTAAAAAATGCAAACCTAGTTACTTGACTGATATGGGTCTCCAGGCATAAGGAAGGATCTTACATGTTTAACTGGATTATGATACGAGGGACATTGAAAAAGTTAACGCACTTTTTTCAATTATTTATTAAGAATTTCAAAAACAAACTTTGTAAAAAAAAAAAACTATGTGATCCAATTTTCCAATCACATGACAATCTCAGACACGACAAATTACTACTCTTCATGCCTTCACTGTTTCCAATGAAAATACAGAAGTGCGGAAACTTTTTGAACGTCCCTTGTATATAAGAGCATTGAATTGGGGACTGAAAAATTCCATTTGTGGTTTAGTTACAATAATTAGTACTTCAGTTCTGTCTATTTAATTGTAGGAAATCTTGGTTTATCCATCAGTAATGTCATTAATACAGACTAGTACTAGTACTAGTTTTGGAATAGTACTAAAATTTTGACTTTGGTACCGATACCAGCTTTTGGACCTCAGTACTAAGGCAAATATCTGATAACCCACAAACTGCCGCATTTCACTCCAGTCTCCTCCGGTGCACTGCATAAACACATCTCCCTGCTTTGTCTTTTACACTTACCATTTACTTCCAGTTCCACAAGTACTGAACTGCTTAATACAGTCCTGTTTTTAATACCTGTATAGCACACACTCCTACTTTGTACAGAATAACCATAGAAGAAAAGGCTTCTTTAAGTTCATATTAAAGTACAGATCACTGATATCATTAACATGAACAGATTTGGTGCTATGACAGACATGAAAGCTAGACTGAAATTTCCTTATAATGTTGGTCCTGTCAATATTATTATACAATTGTGTGACAATCAATGTCTGTCATGAAGTGTTGTTACTTGCACTTTCAATTACAGTGTTGTGTGTTTATCTTTCTGCTCTTTTAGTGTGTTTTTATAGTACAAGCCTTCTTCATTTGACATATCAAAACTCTAAAAAAGATAAAGTTAAGCTAAACTGTTACACATTTTAGATTTAGTTTAGGGTCACTGTCCACAGATACTGGGTTTTACAGTATATATGATTTTACTTAGATATAGTATCTCTTATGATGATCAAAAGTGCACTTATTTACAACAAACAGATTATATGGCTGCTTCAGAAAGTTTGAACCTTTTTTAAAACTTGACTGGATGGACCTTTGTAAGTAGTTTGCATGTTCATTCCTCAAAAAACTCTTTACCACTGCAGTCCATTTGAATAATTGGTAAATCTAAATATACCTGCTGTAAGCAGTGTAAGTAAGTATGTTGCTTCCTGTGACCATGAATAGAAGAAACTCTTAGGACAAACTACTAACTGATGTAATTGAAGCAGAACTTTTGACACCTTTAAGAAGCATCTGTAGAAGATGTTGGGATAGCCAGGTTAGTAGCTAGCCAAATGAGCTTGATAGATTTAATAGTCTCCCCTTGTTTGTCAAACTTCTTATTTTCATAATAACAGATAGATTAATATATTTATATACATATGTGAGCAGCACAATGGCACAGTGGTAGCGCTGTTGCCTTCAAGTAAGGAGACCAGAGTTTGCATTCTAGATCCTCCCTGCGTGGAGTTACATGTTCTCCCCTTGTCTGTATGGGTCTCCTCCAGGTATTCTGGTTTCCTCCCATGGTCCAAAGTCATGCAAATTGGTGATGCTACATTGGACCTAATGTGTGTTTGGGGTGTGTGTGAGTGTGTGTGTATGTGTTCGACATGCGTTAAACTGGCACCCTGTCCAGGGTTTGTTCCTACCTTTTGCCTTATGGTAGCTGGGATCAGCTCCAGCACCCCTTGTGACCCTGTTTAGGACTAAGCAGTTTAGAAAATAAACTGTGTGGTCTATTGTAATAAATACTACATCCATCCATAATTGAACCTACGTCATCCAGTTCAAGATCCAGGATAGTTTTAGGCACAGGGTAGGATCTAACCCTGCACTGGTGCCAGTCCATTGGAAGGATATATAATGACATTATGCTATTGTAAAAATACCACAAGACCTCTTTGGGACTTGGGGGCAAGAGGCCCTCTTTATCTCCTACTTAATTGAACCAAAACAATTAATACTTGAAACTGTGTACATTGCTAAGTTCTGGAGTAGATGGTATCTAAAACTGAAATTATTGATTTCAACTGATTTCCGTGTTATAGGTCAATCAGAAAAAAAGTACCAAAGTATCATAGCTACACACAACTAAGCCCATGTAAATAATGCTTTAACATTCCTCTTTTAATTATGTTCTCTGATAGCACTAATTAAAGCACTGCTTCTCATCAGTGGTTTTGGGTAGCGGCAGCATTTGAAAGGTTTCGTATTATCTGGTCTAATGAAACCAAATCCTTTGTTTTATTGAACTTCTTGCATAATTAGATTCCTTACTTTCCCTAATTATGTTCTTATCCTGAAGATTCAAAATCAATGATAACATTAGAATTATATGAATTCTCCAGATATATTTGTGAAAGCGTTTGCTTAATGATGGAAAGCAAGTTGAATAACTTTTTTAAAATGCTTGACGGAAGGTGATAAAAGCTTTATTTATTTTGCCAAAAGATTATTGTAGAAGTAAAATTGCCTGTTTGGTAAGTAAGTTAAAATACTCTTAATTCAATAGTTTTCCTGTGGAAATGATGAAAGGGGGACAAGCTTATACCCTGTGATATACTGTTGGAATCTGGGTTCAAAGTGCTAAACTTAATGACCTTTGTTATCTAATTCAATTGGTCTCCGTAGCTGTAAAACCCTGGTGCATTTCAGGAGGACTATTTGAAGGACTATTTAAGCTAATTGATCAGTGTGTTTATAATGTCACTCTAGTTGGAGCTGGTTGCTGTAACTTCCTGATTTTCTAATGGTAATGGTTGTATTTGTCTTATGCTCCCCAGGCCAATGACAAAGGGGACTATTTCCCAATTTGGGGAACTTGCCTTGGTTTTCAACTTTTGACTGTGCTTGTAGCAGGTGAAAACCTACTGACTTATACTCCAATGGAAAACAAATCAGTGCCTCTCAATTTTTCTCAAGGTAAGGATGAAAAGTATAATAATACCAAAGAAACTAAGAGTCCTTAGCAGTTTTGCAATACAAAACACCTACAGTTTTAGTATCATCTGCTTGTGCCATCCTTGAGTTTGAAAAAAAAAATACCAACAACTTATATATTTACAGTATTTCAGAATATCTTATTTTTCTATCAACACACACACAAAGGATGAAAAAAGAGGAATTTGTCTCTAACACCAAAGAAGACAGTAAACATCTGTTTGTTCCTTGTGCAGTTTACAGTGTGCCTGTCTAACTTCTGAGAAGGTTTATCTGCTTACTCACCTCCACCAAACTTAGTTCAGAGTTCTTTCCTCTCTAACTGATAATTATTTCTTGATTCACAATCCACCTCTAAATCTTCTGATCTATAGTTAGGAGAATCCATTTATTCACTTATTTAGCAATTTAGATGTCACTTTTTATGGGAGGTATTTTCTGCAAAAAGGAAATGAACATTAAAATCATAAAATGAAAATGCAATCTCTGTTTTGCAATTTCATTTTCAAAGTCTACACTCAAGAATGCTGCAAAAATTAAAAATAAAATGAAATAACACCATTTGCAATTTCATTTTCAAAGTGTACGCGCAAGAATTTTGCAAAAATAAAAATCAAAGAACAACACTCAAAATTTCATTTTAGCCTGAACAGCAATGAAGCTGCAAAAATTAAAAGTAAAACATAAATAAGCACTGGCGCCACCTGCTGCTCATTGACCCAGCCCCGCTCATTGACCCATGCTATTTGCACCTTAAGAGCTTGAAAAAGAAAATGCAAAGTGGAAAATTAAAATTCAATGAGCAGCAGTTGGCACCAGTGCTTATTTGCATTTTACTTTTCATTTTTGCAGTATCATTGCTGCTCATGCTTTTCTTTAATTTTATTTTTCATTTTTGCAGCATTCTTACATGTAGACTTTGAAAATGAAATTGCAAATGGTGTTATTTCATTTTATTTTTTAGACTTTGAAAGAAAACACCTCACATATATTTCTGAGTCAAGGCAGGATGAATGAATTTAATTAATTTCAAGATATATTAAAAAATGTAGAGGCTACCAGGTTATATCGCCCTTTAGAGGCTCAAGTCCACATTGTACCTCTATGTTGTAAGTTGGATTTGGAATCTTTTTGTTCCATTCTAGTTGTCTTTCTTGCAATGAATGTTTTTTTATATGCTTATATTATTGTTATTTTTATGTGATGTCATCATGTCTCCACTTTGTGACATTTTTTTTTTCATCCATTTCTTGATTCTTTTGGATCATTTTCTGATGGGTGCTGCCATTTTGTTTTGAGCAATGATGTGGCTGTGTAGTGTAATGTCATCACACAGTGGCTATTTAAAATAGTGGATGCTAATTTGAGATCCAAGCTTTTGGATTCATTTTAAAACAAACAAATATTGTTTTCAGGTTGTTCAATTAAGGAAAGAAATAAAATTCAGACTGATCTTGTTTGATCATTTTTCGTTCATTCATAATTTTAAACCTGATGCTTACCTCTGAGTATAGTTTGTAGTTTAGCCCAGTACTTGCTATCATTTACTGGTCCTTTACTGAAATAGTTAATAGGGTATGCCAAACTTTCCCTGTATCCGTAATATCCTGATTTTGGATATAATTCTAAATTGCAACTTGATTACTAACCTATTTTGTCACCAGCAGGCCTTAACTTTCCACTTTGTTTATATGAAATCTGACATTTGGTTGGTTCTTGAAATTGCAAGACCAGCATTGCCCTTCCATAAAAACTGCAGACCAAATGAAAATGCTAAACAACATTTCAGAAAGTAGACCCCAACCTTGCCTAGAACACCCTTATGGGTTCACACAATAGTTCTCTTTTTCACTTGCTTTTTTGGAGTTGTTTTCTTATCTGTGTTGATACTAATTGAAATAATAACTGCAAAATGAGACAATAAGAGAAAGCATGTGTCTGCCTTATGCAAACTCATAGTATTCAAGAAACTAAGAAGATAGCTTACTTGCTTATCAGACATCTACTATACAATAAAACAGTCTATGTTTCATTTAACTCTCACCTCTTAAGATTGGCAGGTTATTGCTGTACATATGCCTTTTATACTTTTACTCTTATACTGTAGTTTGCTTTTAATTAGGTAGCTTGGTTTTCCTTCCGGGGTGGCATGATGGCGCAGTGGGTAGTGCTGCTGCCTCGCAGTTAGGAGACCCGGGTTCACTTCCCAGATCCTCCCTGTGTGGAGTTTGCATGTGCTCCCCGTGTCTGCGTGGGTTTCCTCTGGGTGCTCCGGTTTCCTCCCACAGTCCAAAGACATGCAAGTGCAGGTGCAGGCGCATTGGCGATCCTAAATTGGCCCTCGTGTGTGCTTGATGTGTGTCCTGCGGTGGGCTGGCGCCCTGCCTGGGATTTGTTTCCTACCTTGCACCCTGATGGTTTTCCTTCCACTATATAACTAGAAATATGAAGCTACAAAGGCTTTATTGTCTTAAGTATAAATGTTATCTAAAAAGAGTATTTCCTAAAAGTATTCATGAAACTTTGGTTCTGTCATTTGTTTTAGCTTTTGAAAATGGCTCAGTAGAGGAAGAGCGCCCCCAGTGACAATGAAATATGTTTGGACTTTAAACATTGGTATTATTTACTGATTCCCATTATTAATTCACTTCCTTTTCTAAAACAATTAAAGGGTAATTACTAAATGAGGAAATTAAAATTACACGAAAAATGGAAGATAATGTATTGGTTTTCTGCATACCTCTTTTAGAGAAGTAAAGCGTATACTTTTGTGCATTTTAGACTTCACAAGTAAACAAAGACTAGGTCATGTAACTGGGTAAGCAATTCAGTTAACTGCAGGACTTAATGTCTAAAGTATTTGCAACAAAAACCAGCGGCCACAAGAGTACTTAGGAAGCAGGTCTAAATATCCCTCAATTAGATCAGGTCTCCAGGTTACCCCCAGCCTACCCTACGCCCATGACAGCTTTAATCCCGATTTAAAGGTAGTAAATCTCTAAAACTCCTGCTGTGCCAACTCTACTGAAATAATAGACACACAGCTCTCTAGAACCCGGACATGAAATAGAGTCTTAATTTCTTGCACGGTTATTCTCAGTATGTCTCTCAGATTTTTCAAGTACTCAGGCACTGTCTGTAATCTGGATCAGAATATTATCCATTGATTCTTAGACAACTTTCACCCTGATTTTTATTTGTTTTGTCAGGGACAAAGTCTTTTTGTATATGCTTATGTGAACTCCCCATATCCCAGGATTTTCATGTTACACTACCCTTGTCCTTCATATTCATCAACCTGTGGCAAGACAGGAATAAAAAAGTATGCATTACCTCCTATTGTGATGCAATAGTGCCCTATCTTCAGTTGAGTTTTGGAGCTGAAAGATAGATAGATAGATAGATTTTTGTCCACAGGGGGAAAATTTGCTTTTTACAGTAGTTAAATAAATTAATATCATATTATGAAAATAAATACACCAGATTGATGAAAAGGTAAGAAAGACCCAGACTTTGCTAATCATGCAAAGAGCAGTCACACTCACAATGAGGCATTATAAATGCATATTGCCATTGGTATAAAGGTTTTTTTTACACACTTCTGATGAATAATTCATTGAAAGTATTCAACATGAGTTTGTCAGATAGAAGATATGCAGCATAGTTCATTCTCTCCTTTGCTACTACCTCCAATGAGTTAAGTATGTGTCCCATAACTGAGCCTGCCTTCCTAATCATCTTGTTTATTCAGTGTGCCACTCTTGAAGTGATTTTACTATTCCAGCACTTTAGAAAATTTCACTGGTCATCACAGAGTTATAGGGTATGCAAAGGATGTTACCACCCACATTTATGAAATGCAATCTCCTAAGAAAAAAAGAGTCTGCTCTGCCCTTTCTTGTAAATAGTAGTTGCTTTTTGTTAAAAGACCAGTCCAGCCTGTCGTTGATATGGATCCCCAAGTTCTTCTAGCAGTGCATCACCTTCACATCCACTGACTGAATAGTGAACAGACATGTGGTCTCTTTGGTGTGGCAAAAGTCAATAATTGGTTCTTTGGTTTTGCTTTATTTAAGATGTAGACAATTCTTCAGCACCAAAAAAATCAAAGTTCTTCACATGACTCATAATCTCTATCTCATCACATTTATCAGTACATCCTATTAGTGCAGGACAGTTTTAGATTGGTAATAAAATTTTGAATTTGGTATCAATACCAACATTTGGACCTCAGTACCAGTACCAAATGGCTCTGCCTCCCTCGTGCATGCCACTGCTCTAGATAGCGTACAGTGTGAGTCGATGCAATAGGGAGTCCCTTGGAAGTCTTGATATTGAATCAAAACAATGGGGGGGTCCCCATTGCATTGAAGCAAGGTGGGGTTCCCCCATGAAGTAGTCTCTCACACATTGAATCAATCAATGGGAAAGGGGGGTTGTCCCTCAAGAAGTCTCAAACACATTGAAACTTATGGTTGTATAAAGCATGTTTTCCCCAGCAACTCTACCGATTGTCAGTGAGAAGGTTAGAGAGTAAAATTGACTTTTACATCCTGTACCGAAAATCCTGAAATGCTGGTAGCATACCATTTTAAATTTTGGGTTTACCGGTACTTATCCAGTACTGGTATATCACACAACACCACTGCAGAATCTTCACAGATTTTTTGCAAGTGACACGACCCAGTGTTATACTTATAGCCTGAGGTGTACAGAATGAACAGATAAGGAAACAGTCCTGTCAGAATTAACAACAGTTTTCTTTTGGCTTTAACATGTATGTTGATTTAACAAACAAGAACAAGTTGTCATGTAATTTGTTACAAATTTCACAGAAGCAAACTCTAACAGAGTAGTAGTTGGAACTCTTCTCTTATATTACAGAAGCACTGCACCAGTATTTTAAAGGAGATGAGAGGGCATTTCTCGCACATCCTAATGCAAGCTGTCTGGAAGGCAATGGAACATTTCCTTCTATTGCATAATAATAATTTCAGTTAATAATACTGTTGCTGGACCATTCTAATAATAAGGCTGCATACTGTACCTTTACAATAGGTTTAAGGAAATATGAATAAACACTACCTTTACATTATCAGGATTGGGTTACACTATTTTTATAATTTCACCTTTATGAAACTACTGAAAATATTTTGAAAAAGTTAAAGATTTAAAATTTCTGCCTTCTTTGCAATTATTTGTAAATAAAGAGCAATCTAATGCAAGTCCTAAAAATGTATCTGATGTAAAATTCTGATTTTATACTAATGAAATTAAAGTAAAATACATCTAATCAGTGGCATCTATTATGTCATTACTGTAAGGTGATGGATTTTATTTTTTAGACTGGCCAGTTTCTACATGGATTATGCACTTTTTCCTGGGTCTTTTTCTCTGTGTGTTCAGATCTTTTTCTTACATCTTAATAGATATACATACAGGGATGGTTTCCTGCCTTGAGTTTAGTTCTAGTTACAGTCCTGAAATAAAAAATTCCAGTCTTATGGTACAGAGTGAAATTAGCAGTAATGTTTCCTTGATTGTTTAAGTGAGTTTACTTTTTCTAACAAAATGTCTCAGATGCACCAAGCATACCCTAACAGCACTAAGTGCCAAGGCAAGAACCTATCCTGAACTGGGGAGGCAGTCCACTGTAGGACACACTGAGTCATAAAGGGTCATAGTAAAGTGGTCAGTCTGTGTAACCCACATGTCTTTGGAGTGTGTTAGAAATCTAGAATATTCAGGAAGAAAGTTTAGATATGAAAAGAATGTTTCAAATTCATATGGATGCTTCCCAAAATTGGATTTGAATTCAAGATTTTGGTGCTTTGAGACTAGAAAATAGATACTGTACCACCAATCCACACTGTCATTTAAATCTTTATTTTACATAGACTACACATATCTTCATTAAAGCTATAAACTTTATTAATTAAACACATACATCAGACCAATTAAGAGAGTGCTTACAAGGAAAATCTGCAGCCCAAATGGCCCTGGATTGAGACTGAGTACCTTTATTCATGACTGTAGTACATGTTGTGGTTGATTTCTATTTGGTGCCTGCAGATGGCAATAGAAAGTTGTTTTCTGACTTAAAGTAAAGAGATTTTATATACTGTAAGTCTTTATTTCTTCACCTTGATATATACTATATACATTTTAATATAATTTTTTTCATTTCACAAGTTTTTTTTTTAAATTGTATTTTCAATATTTCCTTAACTATAAATTGTTTTTTCATTTCCTTTGACGCCTGTACTATTATTTGTATTATCTGATGTTTGCTTCTTATTTTGCTTTTTAAGGAGCTTCAAATTTTTGATTAACTGTGTTAAAAAAGTGAACTTTATGTTTTACTTTGCTTCATATGTGTTAAATGTCTACATATATTCATTTCACACAACAGTTAGGTGTTTTTTGGGGATTATTAAGAAAATATTAACATTACATGAAAAGTTAATTTAGTAGTATAAATAGATGTATCAGTGCATTTTTTTGCAGTTAGTGTTCTAATGTTGAGTTGTCGATGCATTTTGTTTCCAGTTAATGTTCTGTTTTATCCTGCCTCTCTTTATAGAGTCATGTGATGAATTTATACTGTAGTAGCAGATGCAGGTTTAAAATGGATATAAATTATGTCAAGTCAGTAGCAGTATCTAAGAAATGTTTATTAGGCTTATATTGTGATTTGTAACATTGACAAGAAGCTGTTGGTGAACATTAAAACATGGTTTCAATATCCCTGACCTTTGATTTTTTCTTTGTTTGCTCCAGCGGCTTATATCAGTCGTATGTTTAGAAACTTTACGCCAGAGTTGATGAAGGCTTTGTCCCAGGAGCCCCTGACGGGAAACTTCCATCACTATGGCATCTCAAAACAGGCAAGTCTTTCCAGTAGAGCCCAGTGGACAATGAAGAAACAAGATACTGAAAGGAAGTGCCTTTGTTCTGTATTATTCAAAGAAACTGCATTTCTGAAGAAAGAAGCACCACAAGAAATATTTTGGATATTGTTTTAATGTGTCCCATTTGCATAACAACTTAACAATGAAATGTTTTAAATTTGTCAAACGTAATGACTACCAAAGATATGAGAGGGCTTTAACCTTTTAAATCATGAATTTAGATTTAGATGTTATTCAGGTAAAGGATTATTGTTTGTAAAAAATAGTTGACTGCTTAGTTAGTTATGGAAAAACATATATCACTTCCTTGATTACAGTAATTCATTAACATTCCCATATTTTAAGAATCACATACAGGTGTCTCTTAACCTAGAGTTTGAGCCATAGTAACAACTTGAACCTTTCTTGTTTTTTTTAACGTTTTGTCCTGAAATTGCCTAGAAGTGAATTACCTTACCTTTTACTTTAATTCAGCTTCCTGGGAAGTGTTACCTATACTAACAACAGTTTAGTTGATTTCACATCTAGAACATATTACAAATAAGTCACAACTAATCATCTTGTTTTAGTTACATTGAACCACTGTTTTATTAATGTTAATCCTTCTTGTTCCATAACAGTGTATTATTAACCTACTACTCAAAAGGAGTTTATATTTGACTTGTACAACTATTGATTATGACTGTTTAGATTATGCATCAAATTACTTCTGTGCCAGACTGTATTTTCTCCTTGGTTTCCTAAATTCAGTTCCCATTCTATCCCTTTGTTCTTTACATTTCTTTCATAGGCAATCCTGTTTCCTATCAAGCTATTTGGGCACTATTTGCACCAGTCTCTTACCACAACTGAAAATATATGTGCAAAGTTAAAGATTTGCAACTCTTACAGGGATGCCTCCTCATTTTGTTCTGTAAAGATTCAGAAATGACTTATTTGAAAAGTGTACACTCATTGTAGAGTGGCACAGCTATTAGCACCACTGTTGGATAGCTCCAGGGATCTGGTATCAGTTGTGGAAAGTGGATCTGGGACCACTTTCAGGTAGTCTGTGTAGTGTCTCATTATGCTCAGATACATTTGTCTGGTTTTCACATATCAAAGATGCTCTTGTTAAGTCAATTTTTGTGAGTATTTGTTAATGCACCAGGTGTGTCATGATGCAATAGTGCCCCATCTTCATTTGATATTTGGAGCAGAAAGATAGATAGATAGATAGATAGATAGATAGATAGATAGATAGATAGATAGATAGATAGATAGATAGATAGATTTGTTCCCTATTGGAGAATTTGGTTCTTTAAAGAAATACATTCATAAATAGATAGATAAATAAAGAAATACACACACACATGTTGGTCACAACACACATTGAAATGATTATAAAGCAAGGCAATTCAAAAGAATGAAAAGTTTTGACTTGGCTGTCACACTCACAGCATTATGCAGATGTGTTGCTGTTGGTTTTAATTAAATGTGGAAGGTGACCTCTAAGGAATTCAGTTCTAGATAATCAGTACCTTTACCATTTTTAGAAAGTTTGACCACTTAAGTAATTTCTTCAGTGATGATCTTTCACCATCTGATCTGAGCAAATGATTCCTGAATATTGATGTTTAGGTCTAGAGTTCCTATTACAAAATATAGGAAACACTTTGGATAAAGTTAATCAACTTAAGTAAGCACTGTAAGAACTTCTGATTTTCTTATTTGATGGATTCAAGATTCCTTTCTGTGTAACTGTCTTATTAAGTGGTATTTTTATTCATGAAGATTTCTGCTTTAAGAATAATATATTTAAGAAATTGAAAAGGTTTTTCAATGACAAGGTGCATTTAATTTTGTTTTGTTTCAGACTTTGACATTATAACAAATTTGAACTTTTCATAGCAAATGTTGTAGTGAGAAGTCAAGCAAAATTATACATTTTATTGGCTAACTAACAAGATTACAATATGCAAACTTTCGAGGCAACTCAGGCCCCTTCTTCAGGTACATGTTGTCTGAAGAAGGGGCCTGAGCTGTCTCGAAAGCTTGCATATTGTAAACTTTTTAGTTAGCCAATAAAAGGTATAATTTTGCTTGACTTCTCACTACTGTATATCTATAATGGCTAACACAGTACAATACCCTTGTACTACATAGGAAATGTTTAAATTTACCAGTTAAATCTGATATTTTTAAAGTGAAGAATTTTTTTTTCATTTTTAAAACTTGTAAATGATGATCACAGTTATAAGAAAACAACTGCTCTTGTGAATGCTCAATTTACATTCAAGATTCTGTCTTATGGTTTTTAAATAATTAACCCTTTATATGTGAGATGGCTCTGTTTTCCTCCCACATGCCACAGATATGTGTGTGTGCATGTGTGTGTGTGTTGTGTGTGTGTGTGTGTGTGTGTTAGGTTAACTGGCAACTTTAAATCAGCATAAAGTCAGTAAGTGTGTCCTTCAACTTACTGGTATCTGTACATGTTTGGTTTTCACCCAGGACCCTGTGCTGTTGGAATAAACTCATATGATCCTGAATAAAGTGCTTAGAAAATGGATGAATAAAGATTCATTTGTGCAAAAAAGTGATATGATTCTAATTATTATTTTGTAACTGTCATAATTCTTCTAATCCAAAGGTCTTTTTTCAACATACGAAGCTGGTAAATTTTTTTTCGGATCTCGCTACAAATGTGGCCATGAATGGAGTGGAGTTTGTTTCAGTCATGGAAGGTATTTATTTCTTTTAAAACTTTGAGCCGCTGTTGCTCAAATAAAAATACATTGGTAACTAAATACTATACTATAGATTTTGTTACAACTGTAGTTTAAGTGCATTTTGCAATTATAAATACCATGATCTGATTAATGAATGTAAGTCACAACCTTAGTTCAGCACACTTCTTTATATCCATGAATATGATTTGATGTGATAATTTGATTAGAGACAAGGATGGATTGCATTCCGGCTGGCCAGGAGGTCCTGAGAAGAAATGGATGAAATGAATAATTGGGCGTCCCAGCTAGGATAAGTGATATTCCCTTTTGCAGTCGGGTGGCTGCCATAGTGGAAGGGCAGAGGGAGACTGCCTTCTGAGGTAATGTGTTCTCCCAGTATGTTGGGTGGCAGCATCCCTTTGGTAGACCTCCTACTTGTACACCTGCAGTGCAATGTGGAAGCTGTAGTCCTGATGGGTGGCCCTGTTGGAGTAATTGTGTGCCATAAGGTTCAGCTGCCAGGATAATGCTACTCTGTTTTAGGGAAGTTCCATCTGACCAAGAAGTGCTTCTATGTAGCGATCTTGTTGCACCAGAAGTACTTCTGGGCTCAGTTTGAAAGGGAACTGCTTTGTCTTATCCAGGTGAGTTGGAGTTGGGAGAGAAGAAGGACAATGTTGGCCTAAGAAGGAGTGGAGAAGAAAAGAAACAGAATTGTCTTTTGTGTGGTTTAAGCAGAAACAGCCTTTAAAATTATCAGTATTTGAACCTGGGACAGTAGCTGGTGAAGTTGTTTCTAAGGTTTGGTTGTCTGAGATGCCTCCCAGTTGTCCTACTGTTTATACTGTGATGGTGTGCAGGGCTAGTCAGGATGATAGGAGCACAGGAAATAGGGAAGACAGGCAAAAGACATGACCAGACGCATCTTGGAAAAAAAAACTCACACTAATGATGGAAAAGATGGTCAGCAGGACTAGGTTGGAAGCCTGGCACAAAGCTTCCCCCCTCACCATGTACAAATTGCCAGATGGCAGCACAGAGCGCTTATGTGGTATGGACGCAACCTTGTGTCCTTTTATAAGGAAAAGAAGAAGTTGGGGATAGTTATGGTGCATGTACCTTTAAATAAATAGGGGGTCAATGAAATAAGGGTAGCATAGGTTACCAGAAGATGGTCTTGAGAGCCTCTACCTCTGCTGCATAATCCTGTTTTAAGGATTACTCTAAAAGTAGTTCTAGAACAGAATATGAATCCAAAGAAACACCACTACCTTACCAAGTGTGAGCCTGGAAAATGAGTTGGGGCAAATGTTTGATAAGTAGGAAGAAATGTGTGGACAGGACTTAAAGTGAGTAAGAGAGAGGAGAAAGGAGGAAAAAGTGAATGTTATCTCCTGTGGTACTTTTGTGAGTGGTTAAGTGGACGAGTTACTGACTGCATAGACATAGACCAGGCCTGCTAGGGAGGCCCAAAAAGAGAAGAGGAGGAGGATATTTCTCCTTATTACTTTGGTACCTTGCTTACCTTTTATGTATCCCTTTCATTAATTTATTTTCTTGAATAATAAGCATCCTCAGTATGTTAATTGTTTGGTCTGTTTGACACATTTTGATGTTGGGAACATTACAAGAGTGGTACGCATTATATGGCAAGTACATCAAATTGTGCTTAAAATGTATGTTGATGTACACCATTTGAAAATGTCATTCTTGGCTTTTTTTGTATTGAGGCATAGCATCAAATTGTACAATTTTGATAAATTTTGTCTTTAGGGAAGAAGTATCCTTTCTATGGAGTCCAGTGGCATCCAGAAGTCAGTGCCTTTCAATGGAATGCAGAACTTGACTTCCCTCACTCCCCAAATGCTATTTGGGTTGCTCATCTTCTTGCAGATTTTTTTATAAATGAAGGTAATGTAATAATTTGAAAACTGGATTCAGAAAGGGAAGCATTACACCTTGCAGCAGAGGGAGAGAAGTGAAGACTTCCAGTGTTCTTTTCATAAGCTTTGACATTTTACTCAATAAAGAAAAAAGGAAAAAATCTATAGGAAAGATCAGGAGTAAGAGAATTTCAAAGGCATTAATGTTGATGTTTGTCAAGACTCTGTGGGTTAAAGCCTTTTCCTGTTACTGAGCTGAAATTTCTTCAGTGCTACCTGGAATACTTTACATATTTAAATTATCTACAGTAATCAAGATAGACCAAAATAACACATTCTAACAAAAGTTTAACAATATAAACTAAGGGGTAGCAGAGGGCTGTGTTGGTCTAATTACAATATACAAGGGTCCTTTAGCTAGCTGATGTTTAAAGTAATCATTTGGGTCTCATACACCGTGCATTTATAAAGTTCACTTGCAGACAGAACTGCATTTTTTCACTTAGTAACAAATACTGTTCAACATTTGGTGCTTTATTTGTATAGTTACTCTTTACTCAGTATTTCAATTCAGTTTGTTTGCTTTAAGGCTAATGAAGTTAGTTAAATGTGAGTATTTTATACAGTAATGGCAGCATATACAGTATTCATAATCAACAGGATGAGAAGGAAATAAAAGCATTTCAACATGTAACCAGAACAAGATGGTACTTTCTATCAGCTTTTCTTATAATTCTATAGCATTAGTGGAGACAAGTGTCCAGATCCTTAATACTGTTCTTTCATTTTTCTTCTTGCAGCCAGAAAGAATTTTCATCGTTACTCAGATCCTAAAGCTGAAGAGGCAGCTCTCATTTATAACTACACTCCAATGTATGTTGGGAATTTCTCCTTCTACACTCAAATATATTTCTTCTAGAATGTTGAGTAACTTTAAGTCCTACTTACCCATTATATTGCAGAGAATCTGGGATTGTGTTGATAAAGAATAGAGGGATCTAGCTGGAAAGGAGCACAAATGTGTAGCAATGTGACTATGAAAATCTTATAAACCTCAATGTCTTTGTATAATGATTTTTTATTCATAATCTTCCTTACAGAGGTGGGAGAATAATGAATTTACACATATCTTCTGGTTGTGAAGTGGCTTACCAGGCACCTTTTATAGAGCTGTACTGGTGTAGATATAATTTTATTTTGCTCTACTTCATTAAAGTAATTTTAACTTTTACTACACACTGTAAGAGTTTTTAAAAAGAAAATGCTCCACATGTGTACAGATTTCCAATTATTCTGAATAAAGTTTTGCACCTAATGTTTTAAGAGGTGTATTAAAAGAACTTCTTTAGGTTTTATTTAAATAAACAGATGCTATAAATAAGAAAGTGAATTCTTTTCTACTTTTTTCTTATAATAGCCATGCAATAATTAGCCAATGAATAAAAAGAAAGGAAAAAAGTGCAAATTAAAAGTATCTGCCAATATCTGTTTTATATCATCTACTAGGAGGCTATTGTAAATGTATTTATCCAGCATCTGGAAGTGGGAAGAATTTCAAGAGAAAAAACAAACCAAATCGTGGTGATGGCCAAACATGTGATTATGGATCTACTGAAGGCAAGACTTGCCAGTCCCTTTTTTAACTTCCACCTTGGTTCACTGTAAGCTCCTCAGTAAGGCACTACACCTGTTTGAGTTTTATTATTTTACTAAGGGGCTTTGCCCCCTGCTCGCTTCACTCTTCAACCCCCTTTGCCTGCACTATGAGTCAGCAACTTCACGTCTCTGCCGCTCGCAAACAACAAAACTTTTAATTCCCGCAGATATGCCTCTTCATTGGAAAGAAACACTACTTTTGCCTGATGGCAACACTAATTAGACATTCTACAAGTCTCCAGCTTAAAGTTTAAAGCCAAACAATATCTACAGTACATACTTCTGTCATATCAGCTATGTCTATATATTCGATCTCTTTTACCTTTTGGTCAATATTGCATTGAAATTTGATTCCGTGTTTGAAATTACATCATGACAACGCAACGTATATCTGCCCATGAGTGAATATCATTTCTTTCTCTCTACACGAACTGTGTCTGACAATAGCATTCACACAAATGAGAAATGATTGAACCGTGTGCGTGGAGGTTAAATGTTTTAGATGTGGGCAGGACTTTTCCAAATCTCTTTGCATAAAGTCTTGTCTCTTGGGGCTTGAAATTTTCTCTCTCAGGATTTCACTTTCAAGCCTCTTCATTGTAAAGAAACACTACTTTTCCCTGATGGCAACACGAATTAGACGATCTACAAGTCTCCGGCTTAAAGTTTAAATCTGAACGATATATTCAATCTCTTTTCGCTGTTCTGTTATTTCACCGAGTAATAATTTCTGTTTGTTTGCGCTAATGCGATCTTTACTATCATTTTTTAAATACTTTCGAATTTCATATTTCCATTATGTCTAACCTGCTGTGTATGTGTATTGCACCAGCATTTTTGAATCCTTTACGATGTTCTATTTTGTCATCTACTCTTTGTCTTTTATTTCCTGCCCCGGGTGTGGTTAAATCTCTTGGCACAAAGTCTCGTGTCGCGTGACGCGAAAGTGTCTCTCTTTCAAAGATTACGTCTCGTCGCAGAATAAAAAGTCTCATCTCCCAAGATTTTTTTATTATAATAGAGAGATTTGTTCATTGTTGTTCTTAATGCACTTTTTTCCACAAAGGGAGAAAATGAATCATTTACCTTAAAACAGTCTTTTATTTCTGAGTTTTCAACACCTACCAGATGTCATCATCAGAGGAAAATGATTAGACATACAGGAATCAAAGCCAATACATAGCAAATGAGGAAGGGGGGTTAGGTGGGTGGAAGAGGAGTGGATTAGCAAGGTGGGGTTTGGTCTTAAAGCCTTTTTATTATTTGGATGTTCTTCTTTTTAAGTCTGCATATGCTGGGTTCATGTCCAAGTGCCCGTTAATGGGATGTTCATTTGATAGCCATGACTCAGCCAGCTCTCTGGCACTCTTAATATTTGCCCTGAATCTTACTTGCACTGTGACCCTTCTCCTTTAAAGACTTTTAATCTTCTGGTCATAATTTTGAAACTTTGAGAATTATCGCATTCTTCCTTCTTGAGACCATTAAAGACACTAGTAATAATCCTAAAGGATGCGGGAGAATGCACTGTCTGTTATCAGCTCTCATTCCAAACAACTACCATGTTAACAGTTTCTGTTGATACTGATACTGAAGGGGCTTTTTAGGTTTTGTTGAAGTTAAAATTGCTGATCAGCACAGTCCAATTCCTGTCTGGTTTAAAAAGGGTTTCTGAAAAAATAACAGGACTGTCACTACAACATGTGCCACTGTATCAAGAGATTTAGAAGTGACATGGAGACAGGCCAAGGAGACGACATATGGTGTGAAATTCTGATAGACCCTAAAGCTACTGTAACCTAAAGAAGGGACCTAAAAACATGTCAAGCCTACAAGGACTTACTTTATTCATTTGACCTTGAGCAGCCACGTAAGCAGCTGCCTATACAAACTTAACTGAAATCAACAAAAAAGAACAAGCAAATGAAATGACACAAATAATAATTTCTATCATGACAATAATGAAAAAATCTAAAATGTACAATATTTTGCTAAGTGACTAAAATAACAATAGTTTATTGATTAATGATTTATATTTATTTTCTGAGTATGAACCAATCATTTTTATTTTGTTAATTTATTAATATTCTTGTCTTATATTATTAGTCTTATACAGGAGAAAGTAGGGTGAAATGACACCTTTTATTGGCTAACTAAATAGATTACAAATGCAACCTTTTGAGGCAGCTAAGGCCCCTTCATCAGGCAAGATGCAACCAAGGTGTAACAAAGAAACTGAAAAATACTCTCACTTATACTGGGACAGCAAAGTGATTTTTTTCTTTCATCTTAACAACCTTTTTGTTCAAATGTTAGCAAAATGAATACACCTGAGATGAATTAACCCTGAAAGAAGGGAACAATAAACTAATAAAATGTAGAGATAAGATAACCATCACTAGAGAAAGTCCTGTGAGGTTTTTTTGAAGTGCATTGTCTGTAAGATAGGCCTCTGATGTAGTCAGCTGGTCAATCAGTCTTTTAGTCCACATATCTGCTCATAAAACTCTTGTCTCTATTGAGACCATTTTGTAGAGTATTGAATTTAAGCCCAAGTTTGTATTCCCATTCTCTCCGCTCCTGTTGGGTCTTGACATTACCCATAAGCACAGTGTCACTGGACTGTATGTAGGGGAAACTGGTCGGACACTGCACCAGCGAGTGAACTCACATAGATTTCATATTAATCAGAACAGTATTGATCTTCCGGTGGCAGCACACTTTAACAGTAATGGCCACAGCATAAAGGATCTGAGGGTCACTGTGCTTATGGGTAATTTCAAGACCCAACAGGAGCGGAGAGAATGGGAATACAAACTTATGCTTAAATTCAACACTCTACAAAATGGTCTCAATAGAGACAAGAATTTTATGAGCAGATATGTGGACTAACAGACTGATTGACCAGCTGACTACATCAGAGGCCTATCTTACAGACAATGCACTTCAAAAAAACCTCACAGGACTTTCTTTAGTGATGGTTATCTTATCTCTACATTTTATTAGTTCATTGTTCTCTTCTTTCAGGGTTAATTCATCTCAGGTGCATTTATTTTGCTAACATTTGAACAAAAAGGTTGTTAAGATGAAAGAAAAAAATCACTTTGCTATCCCAATATAAGCATGAGATTTTTCAGTTTCTTTGTTACACCTTGGTTACATCTTGCCTGATAAAGGGGCCTTAGCTGCTTCGAAAGCTTGCATTTGTAATCTATTTAGTTAGCCAATAAAAGGTGTCATTTCACCCTACTTTTCTCCTGTATCAATTTATGGCGAACACGGTACAACACTCTACTGCTATTATTAGTCTTAGTTAATGTGTTCACAGGGTGCAAATCCCTGACAAGGACCTGATGAAACAAACACAAGTTTCCTTCACTGAGGCCCTGAGATGAAAACCTTCTCCTAGACCGCCAGTCTCCCTTAACCATCAGGGCCACCTATTACACATTGGAACAACTCTCCCTTGTGCTAGTACATAGTGTTCTTCCCCAACACCATGTGTCATGCAGCATTTTGAAATCACAATGTCAGTTATGCACCTTCAGTTTTAACAGCATTTCGTAGCTTTTCTCCTTTGTTATAATTAATCTGCAATACATTGTTATAAGAGAAAAACGTGTTGGAATTGTCACAAAAAAAAAACAAAGTTATTAAATGTTTACTAAACAGCGAAAGTGCTTCACATATTGCTTCCATGTACAGAGTAGGAAGAACAACAGTGAATGATACAAAGTGTGATGCCGACTAAATTGAAAAATGTGTCGAAAATAAAAACCAGTGACAGCAATGTTATCCTGTATTTATGTTAATGATCTTCTGTATTGTAATTTTCTTTTTAAATTCTGCTATGTTTTCTTAATATATTGTGACATGACAGGCAGCTTGTGATGCACTGTGAGGGAGCAGAAAGGGTGGAATGAATGCTGTAAATGATGGGCCTGGGTGAAGAGCTTCTTTTCTGTGAGGGGCTTTTCGGAGATGAGTGACAGGAGAAGTTAGGAGATAAAGGAGTAGGGAGTCTTCTGTCTGATTGCGTCCTTTGTTCTCTGTTTATGTGCCTTTTTATGTCTTCTTTATGTCATTTAAAGTGTGTTTCATATGTTTACGGTCTGTATTTATGTTTTGTTTCTAAAATTTAATTTTTGTGTAAATTAGCTTCTGTATATTGACATTTGTTCTGTTATATTCCGAGTGCATTGTGGGTGGTCCCCAAGAGGCAGGACCACCTGTCTGTCTCTGTGTGGAACTATAAAGTCCGAGGAGAGCCACTGGTCACATGTGGCCTATTTGAATGCACTTGGTGGGTTTGGTGAGTTTTAATGATTATTATCATTGTGCCTTTTTTGTGGATTTACTGGATTTGGACCACATGCTCTGTTTTTTCTACTTCTCTTCTGGATTTGTGTTTTTGGGACTTGTTTGCCTTGGATTGCCTGTGTTGTTTCGACAAATCCTGTTGTGCCTTTTCTGTTCCTCTGAGCTTCCTTGTGCTACAGAGCATTTTGTATAATAAAATATTTTTATTTATAAAGGTTCTTCGTCTGCTCTTAATGTCTGCAAGCTGAAGGCTGATGGATCCTTCCACTTGTTGATGTTTTTTTGGAACTTTATGCTAATGTACTCCCAAGTTCATGACACAAAAGGTTATAAGTAGGGACTCAATAACACCAAAGTTTGTTATGCTCAGTATTTTCTTCAATTATATGAGCTGTTCTTTTTAAAATTTACATTTCTCTTTATATACTTTCTGATTCATTTAATCAATTCCTGATGTTAGTTTTCTCATGATTTGACATTTCTTTTAAATATTTATAGTAATTCCTTGGCTTTTAAAAATCACTAATGCAGAGGCCAAGGAATTTGGTACTAACATTTATTATTTTTTTATTTTGTGACTCTTTGGCAACATTAAACATGAAATGCATTATTTCACTACACCGTTTTAAGTGTATTGTGAGCACCGACATTTCATACTTTTTGTTTGGCCTGGATCATGATGCTACAAGCCATTTGAAGTGGGAAGTCAGAATTTCTGAGTTTGGAATTTTCAACTGAAATGCCCCCTTAAGTTGGATTTCCACTTTGGAAACTCAGAGGTGGTCTGTCAAGTCCGAATTTATTCAACTTCAAATCATGACATCAATTCAAAATGGCAACATACACTGTGAACTTTAGTGAGAGCTGTAGCATCCATCCATCCATTATCCAACCCGCTATATCCTAACTACAGGGTCACTGGGGTCTGCTGGAGCCAATCCCAGCAAACACAGGGCGCAAGGCAGGAAACAAACCCCAGGCAGGGTGCCAGCCCACTACAGGGCACACACACCCCCAACAATTTAGAATGTAGGAGGAAACCGGAGCACCCGGAGAAAACCCACGCAGACACGGGGAGAACATGCAGATTCCATGCAGAGAGGACCCAGAAAGTGAACCCAGGTCTCCTAACTGCAAGGCAGCAGCGCTACCCACTGTGCCACCATGCCACCTAGCTGTAGCATTATACTGCTTATTAGCACATCTGTCTATTTGTGTTACATTAAATCAGTTGTAGACACAGTACTGTCCAATCTCTATCTGTGGACATGTTTGTACAGTGTTTGGATATGTGAAATACCGTGTAATGTATTATTATAAACTGCTGCTTTATTTTGTTGGACAATGACAACAAAAGTGTTCCTGGATGTGTCCACTTGGCTGTGACGTCATTCCCGGCTGTGACATCTGACTTCTAAGGTAAATGTAACAAGTTGTTACTCTTTATTTTCCTGTGCTTTGGAAGCCTTTTGCTTCGTCTTTTATCCTAGTAACTCTGTCAGGACTATAATTACTGTCAGCCTGTTTCTATTGACTTCATTTCCATTATAACTTTTGAAGACTCTTTCTAACACTCACCAGTATGTGGTCACCTGTAGGTTTTGAAGTGCCTTGAACCTGAATGATTTTCAGATCTCTTTTGTTATTTTGTGCTTGTGTTCCTGTATTCCTGTGCGCTCTGTGAAAGGCGCTACATAAGATGACTTACTGCATTCTAAAGTATTTGTAATCGCCATATACATCTTGTGGGTGCGAATTGCAACTATTGTGCCCGTTCAACGGACGGTTCTCTCTTAGCACCTCTCCTTAACAAATTCTTTCTACTGATATTTATCCCCATCGAATTACCGAATTTATTCGTTCGTTGCAAGAAGGATGCCGGTTGCCAGTAAGTCAAGCGCAAAGTCTTCTATATTATCTATTGCCAGCCTTGAGATTACTTACGCGCGGCTCTAATGTCTGTACACAAATGGGCTGGACAGATTTTTAAACAGGCAGTGTGAGCGTTTGTCGGCGATTGGCGGAAGTCGCTGTCAATCACGAGCGGGGGTGGTACTTGTATTAGTGCGTGTGCTTTTTGTTGCTTTGTATCATTCGCGATGTAGCCGAGCGCAGGGTGCATCCAAGTGGTTTGTGATCTACAGCGAAACGTCTATGAACGTGTAATGAATTACATGCATGCAGATGTTGTCTCGTCCATTATGTAGAAATATTGTGGACAACATAAGAAGACGTTTTTGTTTTTCTCCTTCAGATTCGGTTTGATGCTAGTACAACCGGGAATCAGTTACCAACAGAGAATGTGTTTTTAATTTCTTTATATCTGGGACTTGGTTCACGTCTCGACTCTCTGGATGGTGTGTACTTCAGGTCGCGTTTTGCCAAGGACGCTGTCCGCTCAGTACCATTGATGCACCCCTTCCAGAGGTGTAACGGTAAGTAGAGTAGCCGTCTTCGCCGACCGCCGGGGTGCTTCTCATTGCCACTTTTATTTTGGCATTTCCGAGCAGTGCGTGGGCGCTGAACGGCTTCCTTCTTTCCATCGTGACGACAACGTCAAGTTCATCGCTGAAGGTGGGGGGGGTGATCGTGACGGAAACAAAGCCTGAAGGAACGGTCATTGTCTTTCTGAATGAGCGACCTCGGATGGTCTGCGGTTATGAACCTTTAGCGCGCGTCACGGGTGGTAGGAGCGCAGGACTTTGTTTAAGGTTCGCTATACAAAACACTTTCATTGATACCACTCATTTTAAAATTAACTAGACCTTTTTCTTTTAATCGTTCCCATTCATTCGGTGAATTATTTCGTCTGCAGCTGTTAGAGCTGACATTCGTGATCTGTCCCCTATTTATTTTCTCTCTTATTTCATACATTTAACAAACACTTCACTTTTTATCCACAGTTACTGTAATTAATTGTAAGCTCGATGTTGTCTGTTTAAAAGCACGTTTTATTACAAAAACACTGGTTCTATTCTTTTTTCTCTATATGTTTCTCCCGTTTTTAACATTTTCAGACGCATTTTCCAGTTACAATTTACCCACGTAGAGATAACTCACCGCAACAGGGGTCTGTCTCCTAAGTGGTGGCCGCATAAGCATTACGTTTTAATGTTTTTACTTTATACCAAATATACAGTGTTCATTTAGACTTGCGCACGCACAAAATGTATATCATTACTAACAGTTGATGACTGACATATACTTTTGATTTCTGGGTTATTATAAGTCAGATTCTCATTCTAGTGACATGGAAATAATTCTTGTTATCGTGACTTACGTTTTAGTTCGCCAACTAAGAGTAATATTAGTAATTTTGGTTTAGTGGATTAAGTGCTAATATGGGGACAACAGCTAATCATCCACCCTTTTTCTGAACCCATTTTTTTCTATTAAAGGGTTGCAGGTAGTATGTCCCGCAGAATTTGGTACAAGCCAGAAACCAGTTCATGGCAGAGAACACTCGATCCATCCACTTGCCAATTAACCTAATAAGAATGTCTTTAGGAGGTGAAAGAAAACAAGATGACCCATAAAGAAAAAAACGCAAACTCCAGACAGACAGGTTCAATTTTCAGCCTGATCTCTATGTCCCTGCTGTTGTGAGGCAGCAACAGTCATCACTGCGCCACTTAACCTGCCTCCTATGAATTTATGTCCACAAAGGAGCTCCTTGCCTATTTAGCATTCCTGTTGAGCTCTTTCTGCAGTCATTGTAGGCCAGCATTGTAAGCTATTCTTTGTGTAAGATACACTTTATTAATGGTTACCTATATTTTAAATCACAAAGTATCCAATCACTTACATTTTATGGAAGTGTTTAAAAATAAATTATACTGATGATAATTAGCGGTACACTGAAAAAAGTATAACCTCCATTCAACTTAAAATAATTAAGGTAATGATTCACACTTAATATTTTCAGCATGAACTAATATAATTCTTTTTATCTTATTGAAGCCACAATTTTTAAGTTGAGGCAAATCATTTAGAGTGATTGGGTGTAATTTACTTGTTTTATACTGAAGTTAATCTATTTTTTTTAAGTTGTTACAATTTAAAATGGTTTATTGGTCGTAAACTGTTTTTATGCTATTAGAAATATTATGAACATAACACATTCCAATGCTGTACTTTGTACATTTATTTAAAAATCTAGTGCAAATACACAAGCATTTTTCAGTGTAAATCTTAAATATACAACAAAAATTTTTTAAACGTTTCTGAAACCAAATATTTCAAGCTACAACACTAAATGACTAATCTTAAGTTGCTTGAAAGAGAAAATTTACGTTGAATGAACAACATTACTTTTTTCAGTGTATAGCAGTCACATTATTATTGTTACTTGTAAAAAAAAAAACATTCAAAGCTGATAATTTATTATCCTCTAAAATGTCCCAAACAAGAATCTCACTTAAAAATCATAAGACTGAGTACAATGTGAAAAGACACCAAGCTGCGCAGACACCCATTCATCTATCCACATTCCAAACTTGACGTTTCCACTAAAGAATTGCAAATAGCAAAACCAATCCCACTGGATACAAGACAGAAAAGAATCTCTAGAAATGATATGAGTTACACAAATATCATTATTAAAAGAAATAAATATATTGTTAAATTGAACAAATATACATGCGTCGCCAGCAATATGATAGGTAAAAAGATTAAGAGGTTAAGAAATGAATTATTATGTTAATTGAATATTGGGCTACAGATAGACAAATTGGACAATACTGTCTAAATCAAAAGCCCACCAGCCGCCTTCTGAACTTTGGGGTGCAATGAAGTATCTTAAGGTTTATGCTTCAGACTCCACACTTTTTTACCCTGAGCTGGTTATTTCACCTGGCTGTTCATTGAATGATGGAAGAAACTGCACTGTGCATTTAGGATTTGTAGCTTTCTTTTAATTAAAGCAGGCCAATGTACTCCAGGAATCTCACTGGATTTACTGAAGGTGGTGGTGAAAAGCAGATGATGGCACAATTACAGGCCATCCTGACTAATGCTGCCCATTCCCTCTAAGATAACATTGATCTGGAGCACCATTAGCCACTGGTTCTTTAGAGGCTACAGGCTGGGACGTCATACCAGAGATGTCACTTCAGTCCACAGCTATGGCTTTCTCTGCGACTGAAGCTGCAAGTGCTCCGCTTATAAGAAATACATGTGTACTGTATTTCTTAATTGTAAAGCATCTTGGGATAGGGTTTTATATAATTAGTGGTAGTCCTTGTACAGAAGAAGGTGTTACTTTAAAATGTTACTTGTGAGTAGCGTTCTGGGTCTTTAAAAATGGGTAAAGGTTTATTCTTGGTTTTTACTGTTTGCACTTTGTATGCATTTTATGGTTTGGTTTGCTGCTGGAGCAGATGAATGATCTGTCTACTGTGTTGCCACTTTATTAGGAACACCTACTGAATAATTTGTTCATCCTCCATTTGCTTTTACAGCAGCCTCAACCAATTCTGGAAAACACTGAAGAATGCTGTGTGATGCTGACATCAGTATTCTCGCAGTTGTTATATTATAAATTATCATGGGTTGGATATTTACTGGGCGGCACAGTGGGTAGCGCTGCTGCCTTGCAGTTAGAAGACCTGGGTTCACTTCCCGGGTCCTCCCTGCATGGAGTTTGCATGTTCTCCCCGTGTCTACATGGGTTTCCTCCGGGTACTCTGGTTTCCTCCCACAGTCCAAAGACATGCAGGTTAGGTGCATTGGCAATTCTAAATTGTCCTTGGTGTGTGTCCTGCGGTGGGCTGGCACCCTGTCCAGGGTTTTTTTCCTGCCTTGCACCCTGTGTTGGCTGGGATTGGCTCCAGCAGACACCCGTGACCCTGTAATTAGGATATAGTGGGTTGGATAATGGATGGATGGATATTCCAGTAGCTTGTCCCACCTCAGTTCAATGGCCTTCAGTTTGACTGAGATCAGGTCCTGTAACTGGGGAAGTTCATGTATTACGCTGAATGTACAGCTCTGTTCCCTAACTTACCATGTACCATGGTGTATTTTCTCACTTGGAGATGCTGTTGCCCTGAAGTGAAGCACCTAATTACCATGAAATTCCAGTATTTTCTCATAATTAGTTTGTCCCATGAAAGCATACCCCATACTTTCACCCTGCAACTACTAGCCTACATTTGTTGACCCTAAGCAGGATGGATCAATGGGCTACTATTTTTTATTTAATTCTTCATCATATACTGGTTCTCACATCTTCAATAATCACCAGGAACTGTCATTCCTTATATGGCTATGTCCACACTAATACGTTGGCATTTCAAAATGCAGACATTAGTCTTTATTTTTCCTTTTCATCCACATTTCTCTGGTGTTTTTAATCCTCCAAAATGAAGACTTTTGAAAGCAATCTCCAGAGGCATATAACTGTGGAAAACATTGTAGTGTGGATTGGTAAAAATGAAGAAATTTGAAAATGTACACTTTAATTGGTTTGTGCTTATTATGTGGTCTTTTCCTAATTGGATACAGCTAATTACAACGTTTCATTCCCCTGTTGGTCACCCTTCATGGAAGAAAACCGTATTCAAACATAGCAGGCACAGAAGAGTCGTTTTCAATGGCACTTGTTGTGTTGTTCATCTGTATGTATCTAAATTACATTTTGCAGTTTGAATGCTACATACAGTACTTGTGCAAAAGTCAAATAATAATTTATTGATTGCTACAGTTTTGCAATAAATCCTGTGGCCAGTGGCATAACCATCCCTTCAAGAAGGACACTTCCTTTTCCTGTTTCCAGCGATACATGCATGTAGAATGTCAATATCATATGTGTCTTTGGTCGTGTTACTGTGGGCTGAGATAGTTTCATAAATAATTTGAAAACACTAGTGTATACAGAGATTCAAAATGCTGTTTTTATATAAAAATGTAGTAGTGTAGACACTGCTTATGTGGTTTTGTTTCTAATTGTGTGATATCCTGTTTTTGTGTTCCTTATCCCACGTCAAGTACGTCTATTTGTTGTTTTTAAACAGGACTATGAGTTTTCAGTTGCCATATTCATCCATGATAAGGCGTGTTGTGCATTCAGACAGGCCCTGCCGTTAACTGACAGGTTGTGGCCCTTTACGTTGTGTTGGTCTCATCAGGCCTTTGTGACAACCGTTCTCCTGTTAGATGATGGCTTCCTTGTATGTTTATGCTGGCATTTTTGGCCCCAACTACCACAGAAAGACATGTAAATGTTTAGTTTTGGTCACACTTGCAGTTCAACCTGCATTGTCACTCAGTTAAGTGAAGAGGGCTGGTGTACCTACCAAAACTTTCACCTTTGGTACCAGCTGTTGATAAAGGAATATATGGTTTTAGGCATTACCTATATTTAATCAGCTGATGGATTTTACATAATTTAACTGTATAAAAAATATATATATATATATATATATATATATATATATATATATATATATATATATATATATATAT
>JANRMT010062796.1:58514912-58592383 GCA_026402145.1 Polypterus bichir lapradei
CAGCACATTATTTATTTGTATATATTTTCAGGAGCACAAGTGTATGCATGTTAAGTGCCTTGCTCAGGGTTACAATATGAGTTACAGGGTGAAATTTTAATTAGCATCCATTCCATTGTCATTGTCACTAGGGCACACTGCTTAGCGTACACTTAGTCAACATTAACTAGCCACAAATAAATAATGTGCTGTGTGGCAGCATTAGGTAGCACAAGTAGATGCAGATACCTGCACTGCATGGGGTGAGTGCTTTATACTCTACGTCGCATCCGATTTTCATTAGCGTCTCGCTTCATTTCTGGAGAGAACTAAATGTGAGAAAGGCTGCCTCAGACGTGTTATTGCCATAATGAGCTTCCAGTATTAAGTGGTAAACAGGCATTAGCATACTCTTTGTAAATTTGTAAAAGCTTAATGGAATGTGGGGAAGAGGAAAAGTAAGAAGAAAGTGGGATAATTTTAAGGAAGGATTGTAAAGTTAAAGAAAGGAAGAATTAAGAGAGCCATTTAAAGTAAACAGGAAAACTGATTATTAAAATTTGACACTTACATTTATTGATCTGGCCAACCTTTCTCTAACCTGCTTATCGAGTTTGGGTTTTAGGAGAGCTGGTGCTTATATGGGTAGCATCAGGTACAAGATGGTGACCAACCTTGGATGGGGTGCCCGTCCATTTCAGGGCAAGCTCAGTCATACTGGGACAGTGGTAATTATCAAATCACTTATGTCTTTGGGATGTGGATGGAAAACTGAACTATTACAGGAAAAACCCTGCATACACATAGAAACTGTACACAGATAGTGACCAGGCTGTGGAAATGTGAGGTCACAGTGCTAACCACTTAAGTCCATTTTATTCCTTTGCCTTATTTTTGTACCTTCGCCCTTTAGTTTACAGTACTAAGTCTACTCTAATTTACATTCAGTAACTTGCATGTTTTATGCTGCACTGTATGATTGTAAATCAGAGGCAATATCTTGGCTATTTGTAAAGGTGGTCTCATTCCTTTGGGTGCTACCTAAAGCTTGTGACCATATGTGATGATGGGGATATAAATTGATCAGTAAAATGAAGTACTTTTCTGCGGACTTGGCTCAGGCTTCACCACCACCATTTGGTACAGCGTCTGCTGTAAACCTGCAGGACAGATTGATCAAAAGGCTGATTTATACCTTTGCGTCAAGCCTACGCCCTAACAATGCATGTAGGCTATGCCGTCAAAAGCAGGCCATACTTCTGTGTCACGATATGGTGATCAGGCACATGCCTGAATGTTAGTTGGCTGTATTTGTAGTGCATAAGAAAGGTGAATGATCTGTAGACAGAAGACAGAAATTCTTGACTTCCTGGTGATGTAGGGTGTTGTACCGTGTTAGCTATTATGGATGCAATGAGAAGTCAAGCAAAATGACATCCTTTATTGGCTAACTAAAAAGATTACAATATGTGCGCTTTTGAGGCAACTCAAGTTGCTTCTTCAGGCAAGATGTACTCCTGGTGAGAGTTGCAGTTGTAACATACGATATCACTAAGATCAGACTTCCACGACCCTGAGAACATTCCCCAACTGTAGTGGGCCATCCTAAGTATCTCCTGGGAGATACCCAAGGGACATCCTCACTTGAAATCCAGGCCTGGCCTTCTTAGTTTGTCAGAGAGGTCATGTGCAGGCCCATATGCAAGACCTCCATTTGCACTATATGTATTGGTGGCCTCATTCTTTTGGTCACGGAGACAGGGATTTAAATTGACTGGTAAATGTAATACTTTTAATGAGGACTTGGCTGTTGCTTTCCTAACTATTTGGTTCACCGTCTCCAATAAACAATCCGCTTAGACTGATTGACCTCACATTCGCCTTTTCCTGTCACTTGTGACATAGACCACAAGCTGTTTAAACTTATCATTCTAGGGAGGTTGATTCCCACTCAATATTTAGAGAACAAGCCAGTCTTGGCTAGGGGAACTCCATAACCTCTGACTTGTGTGTGCTCAGTCTCATCCCATAAATTGTCACTTTGAACCCCAAGACCCTCCAGAGTGCACTTGAGGCCACAGTCAGATGAAAACAACAACTTCATCAAAAAATAAAGAACACATGCAACTCTCAGATACCCACGTTGAATATTTACTAAGATTCTGGTGCTCTTTTATTTTGTGTACATGGAAACCATCAACAGGAGAGATGATAATATGCACCTTTTTGTCTACCTCATATGTGTACTTTCTCTCAAATGTAAGAAACAAGAAGCACACAGCAACTGTCATGGGACTCTATACTTTTGTAAACTCAAGAGATCTGATTCCAGTACTGTGTGTATGTTTTTCTGACTACAATGTATTTTTCAACCTCTTGCAAAAGCTGTGTTTTTTTTCTAACAAAATAAGTTATGTACCATGTCCAAAGAGCCTCTTTTCATTGCTAAACTCTGATACGTTCCCACATACAGTACCTGTTACTTGTCCAGTAGTACTCTGAACCAAACCTCTCAACTTACTTGGTGACTCCAAATGAATTCTTTGGGCTGAGCACAATATGAATGTGAATCGCTTGGTTACCGGGTGCTAATGGGTAAATACTACCTAGGTGAGGTTCATTTATATTTTCTGACAATCATAGGAGTCGAGTTTTGAGTTGTCTTTTGCATGGCTCACCTCCCTTGACAAATTTTACAGGGGTACCCCTTTAGGTGTAAAGGGTTCAAACTCTGGAGATTATTGAGGTCCATAGGTTCTGCATGTCACAGAGACCAGAGTCTTAGGAGGGGCAGTGAGAATGTGAAAGGTTATAAAAGGAGTAAGTCTATCAAAGGAAGAGGAGGAATGACAGACAACATAACAGTGTAAACAGATTTGAAGAGGTATCAGTTGGAGAAGAGGCTATCAGTTCTATAAATGTAAACAAATTAAAATATTCTAGTTAAACTAAGACTTGATGTCATTGTGACGATGCAGGTTTGCTCCATGCTCCCATCCAGCTTCTGGGAGCTCTTGAACCCAACACCGTCGGTAATGTCACTGACATGAGCTGACAAATGAGGATATTTCTCTAATGAAGCCAGGGAATAGTGCAATCAGTGCAAAGGTGCTTTTATTAAAACAGCAACAAAATCAAAGTTAGTGCAGTGCTTCACAGTTCTAGTAAATAAATCCATAAAAGCAGTGAAAAGTTGGGATAAAAAAACCCCAAATAAACCCATTAAAATCCGAGGTTAAAATCCGAAGTTAAAATGCAGTCTCTCTAATCCCGATCTCAGCACACCTCCATTTCATCCTGCCCAACTCACCTTTTGGCCGACCTCCGTCTTGGCTGTCTTAAGGACATCACGGCCAGACTGTCCGAGGTCGGCTGTCCTCCCTTCTTCCTTCTTGTTCCCGTAGTCCCTAACCCTCAGATCCATCGGGAGGACACCTGCCTTGCTCACCTCACTCCATCCCATCATTCAGTGGGATGGATTAGCCCCTGGAGCGCTACAGCCTAACGCTCGTTCGCAGGGGCCTAGCTCGTGCTGTCTCCTCCTTCCAGGTGGCCAGATCGCAACTTTAAAACTGCCATTCATGTCCTTTAACCTCCTGCTTTCTTCTTTTCCTCGATCCATCTATCGATCTCCCTATCCTTTGTGACGGCCTGTATATAAACACCCCCACACCTCCGTGGGCGCAGCACCTTAATCACATGCCGCAGGAAGCCAATGAAGTAATTGCGAACGATTGCACCCACACATGCAGGTGCAACTCGCTCCAATCACTTCAATTAACTCCCCATGGCCATGCAATCGCGCTGACGGAGAGTGACACGGCTTTACGGATTTAAAACTTGGCCCCTTTTTCTTTGAAGCCGCGGACCCGCCATACCACAGTCATTGATTTTATTTTTTGTAGCTTGATATCACAAGGTTAGGTGTTAGTAGAAAATTATGGTAACCCCATTGTATGTATATCTGCTTTCTTAGTTCTGTAAGTATCATGATAGGCAATTCTGTACATGCCAGTTTTCAACTTTAAACTTCCCAAATCAGTAATGGCATATGGGCCAGTGCTGGAATAAGCACTTTTATAAGGTTAATGAATAAAAACAATGCTCCCAAAAACCAAAAAGCATCGTTGAAAAGAAAAATGCAATGTTCACGCTGTAAATAAGGTTGTTACCCTTAACAAAATTTGTAGTAGAATACAAAGGATGTGGAAGAATCATACAGTGCCAAGTACAGTTAAACATGAATAAAATAAATATACAGTATTTAGAGTTAAACATGAATCAAATAAATGTACTGTATTTATAGAGTGTTTATTGATGGAAAAGTTAATTTTTTCCTAAAGCAACCTGTCAGTCTACATACATGACCTCACCTATGGTCATGAACTTTGGGTAGTGACTGAAAGGACGAAGTCTCAGGTACAAATGGCCAAAATGAATGCACTCTGCAGGGTGGATGGACTCTCCCTTAGAGACAGGTTGAGAAGTGCAGACACCCTGGAGTAATACTAGGAGAAGAGCTGCTGACCAATTGCATTTAGAGGAGCCAGTTGAGGTTGTTTGGCAATCTGATATGGATGCCTCCCAGGTGTTGCTCCCTGGCAATGAGTTCGTTTGTGATTAGGGCGTGTTACTTAACCCAAATTTTTATAGATATAACATAAAAGACAATACCCCTCCCTAGTGATGGCAGTAAGAATTCACGTAGGAGAAATAACTTAGTTTTGTTTAATGTCGGCTTACACCGCAGATAGTACAAAGATGTTGAACCTGATAGCCCGAGGATTGGAGTATATTGGTGTTGTCAACGTAGATATGAATGGCATTCTCAGGAGCAGGTGGCAACGTCTTCCATCAGTTTGTTGGCTTCAAAGGTGTGCTGGTCAATGTTCCAAGACTTTATACTGTTTCTTTACGTCCAGGCCCCCCTTAGACAAACATGCAAGTCCAAACAAGGCAACAATACTCTCCAAACAAGGACACAATTTTTGTGCTGACTTAACAGAGAGAAATAGCACAAGGTTACAGCATCCCACAGTCTGACTGCGTATAGTTTCCATTTGTCCTAGTCCATCTTTTTGTCATATTGCATGCCTGGCAGATCTTTGTGTCACCTTCTGTGCTTAATCTGGCTATGTTTCTGCTGCACCGCTCATGAGTAAAATCGGGTTCTATAAGATTTATTTGCACAGAGTACAGTGACATATTATACTTATGCCCACACCAGCTGGGGGGAGACCCTGGGGAAGACCCAGGGCATGCTAGGAGGATTTTATCTCCCAGATGGTCTAGGAACACCTTGGCATGAGTTGGCAAGTGTGGCTGGGGAAAGGGACGTATGGGCCTCACTGCTCAGGCTGCAGCCCCCCCATGACCCGGTCCTGGATAAGTGGTGTAAAATGAATGAATGCGAAGCATTTTTGATATTGGCATAGTCAGTTCTGGTCCTTGAGATTAGAGGAAGTAAAGCAAGCCCGATACTCTGTCTCCTGAACTGCAGACTAGTTTATTGCACGGATGCACATCCTGTATATTCATATCCACACCGGGGAGGATTACATTTCAAATCAGAGTGAGTCAGTCTGTGCATGTCTATGAGCTGTGGGCTGAAACCAGAGCATCCTAATGAAATCTGCCTATGTATTCAGTTCAACAAGCATCTGACTATAAGGTTTGAACTTGTTAGGTGACAGCACTGCCCTCTGACACTACACTTTATATAGCACCTATTCTATAGCCAGCTTGTCAAAGTGTACTATAATTGAATGGTTATTATTGATGATATAGTAGGTAGGCAGACTTTGGAGTAGATAACCCGAGAGCTGAGTTGTTATTTGTAGAGAAGATTAAACCAGACTCAAGTTAAATCTATTGTTAAATATAGAAGTGCAATAGCGGGAGAAATGTAATTTCTGTAATTAAACTGGAGATATTTTTCTGACTGTGGTTAAGTAAATGTCTGTAAAATAGAGCTGGTGTATGGTTTGCAAATGTATAATTATGTATGAGGTAACAAAGCACATGGTACTATCTATGCTTCTGCATGATCTATGGCTAATATTGAAATACAGAAAGGTTTGTCTCTTTAATAAAAAGCTCCTGAAAACAAACAAAACTCTTGGATCTTGTGGAACTCTCTTAACTCTTCGTTGTCATGTTTCTGTTCAGTTAATTTTACTCTGTATTGCCTTTTAGCAGTATATTGTAATTACTGAATCTAATCATGTGATTTGTTAAAAACATCTATAAATGAGTGAATCTTTTTAAATTTTCTGTTTTTTTTTTTTTTAAGAGGAGGTTGATATTAATTGGACTGCATGCTGGTACAGTTTGTACAGCTGCCCACAGCCAAGTGCTTTTGCCCCAAATTGATGCCTGGCTGGGATGCCCTCTCTGTAGTGTTTACACATTCTCTGCATATCTGCATGGCTTTCTCTTAGAATCTGAAGACATGCGGTTAGCTCTAATAGCTAATTTCAAATGAATGTGCAAGACTATGCTTGTGTCTGCCTTGTGCCTGGCTGTTGTTGATTTAAGAGCCAGTTTCTGTGTTTATCCTATTAACTCTATTAATAGACATCAGTTCCCTACAATGCTGAACAGTGAAACTGGTATAAAAATGAGTGACCAGATCGTAGTCTTCTGAAATGACAGAGGTGTTGGTGAGGCCAGCAGGGGGTGCTTACCCTGTGGTCTGTATTTGGATCTCAATGCCCCAGTGCAGAGAAGGGGATACTGTGCTGTGAAAATATGGCGTCATCCTCCGGATGAGATGTAAAATTGAGGTCCTGACTCTTGGTTGATGCAAAAGATCCCTGGGCATCCTTTGTAAAGAGTAGGGTGTATCTAGTATCCTGGCTAAGTTGCCCACCATTCTAGTCATTCTGGCCGCCTAACCGTAACCTGTCTCTAATGGACTACCTATCTCTCAACCCTTTACTACCTAACAGCTAATGTGAGTGTCCTGGCACAAAATGGCTGGCATCGCAACATTCAGGCGGATGCTACACATTAGTGATGGCTAAAGTGGTTCTCCCTATCACTATGTAAAGTTCTTTGAGTTGTAAGAGAAGCGCTATATAAATGTAAAGTGTTATTATTATTATTATTATTATTATTTATCAGAGCTACACTGCATGCTTGATATTTTAATGTAAATTTGTACTGGCCAACAAGAAGTTATCAGGGCTAAGATCACTACCAACATTACTAAAAGGGAGAGCAATGTAAGACAACAAACTTCAAAAGAGGGTACAGCACTTACAAATGGAGAGTCCTGTATACTCCACAGTGAGATAATATGGACTGCTAGAGGTTGACCACCCTATAAGTTATGGTACTCTAGATGGGCTAAAGGCAGAGTGAACACTTTAGCTGTGAGGAGGCTGTGGCTGTGCCCGAACCTCTGCTTACAGAGCAAGTACCACCCAAGGAGAATGTGAAACCTCCTAGGTAGCCAGTGCCAGTACCTGTGCAAGCTGGGGTCATGTTGCCCATTCATGGGTGAGTTTAAGGTACCATAACTGAGAGGCTGCCAGAGAGAGACTCAGCCCTTTATGTGTCATAGAAGGTTCAGAGGTGCAGGAGGATCTAGGAGTGCTAGAGGCAGCTCATTCTGATGCGAGCATTAGGAACTAATTTCAGGGGGTTGCGAATAAGGGTTCTGTATCTGCAGAAATACAGACCGTTGATGAGAAAGAGAGTTGGGGCAGTGAAGTGAAAACAATGTTTTGTAATTGTGTTAGTTGATTACATTTAAGTTTATGTTTGTGTTCACAGTGCATATTTACAACTATGACACCTGTATATAAAAGGTAAATTATTAAATCATGCAATATCTACTCTATATATATAAAATCCTAAGCCTAAAAGTGGAACGATTTTCTGCAACGTTTTTACTGTATGTCATGTTTTTTGTCATACTTTAAATCGGGCTTATTTTAAAACCTACATATATATGTTTGGTATCATTCTTTTCAGAATGTATCAAACTTTAATATGATGTTGTTAGATTTTCAGATTCTTATTCTGTTTTTAAATTATAAACTAAAAAATATCAAAAACTCACCTCCCGCGAGACAAGACTTAACCAAGAGTGCCAAAAGATTTATCCACGCCCGGGGTGGGAAATAAAAGACAAAGAGTAGGACAGCTGCTGTACAGGTTTTTAAATATTTGAAGTGCCACGCGAGATGCAGATCACGTGGCACGGCAGCAGCAGCAGCAGCAAGCCAGCAGCTAATCGAGCAAAAAGTAGGTAAAAAAAAACTGCATTTGTTTCCCTTTGTATCACCGTTTAAGAGGGGGTTTCGGAGGAGTGACCACGTCTCCTTGGAGTGCGTTCAGCCCCCCTCTTCACAACGCGAGCAGTAGACTGGCCGCAACTGTGGGATCGGCACCGATGTTTATAGATATAAACACATAAAGTAAGTATTATTATTAAAATGTATTATTTTTAAACCCAGTGTAACATAATTAATCTCAATGATTAATCAAACATGACAATATAAAGTCCTTTAGCATTCTATTTGAGAGAAGTATACTGTATATGATAACTGAGGAGAGGAGTGATGTGTGAGAAGCCATGTAAAAAATAGGGAAAGTGCAGGAAAATCAGCAGATCAGACCTCATATACAGATCTGTTTGTGTTCATTGAAGGCAGTGTGGACAGGCAGTGTTTGCTCAGAATATAAAAAGTCAAATGATTGCATTTTTGTAATTATGGGTTGTGCCATTTTGTCAGGGTGGATAATTTCACAGCATTAGAATTTGTAAGAATAAGATACAGCTGAAGCAGGCTGTGGTGTAGATCATTATTAATGATTCTGGAAGACAAATATCTCACACATGCATTCTGTAACACATATAACACAGTTACATTCTGTAACTTCAGTGACAAGAGGGAAAACTACCGCAGTCTGACTATTTGTTTTATTCAATATGCAGGGTAAATTGTGTCCTGGCTGGTTTATATCAATTCATATCTTACTGTGTTTAAAAAGGTCTTAACAGCAAATACACTTCAGAACGTAACTTACACAGGAAAATGGCAAACATAGATTGCAAAGGAATGCATTAGCAAAAGGGAAAAGGGCAAATTTTAAATTCCATTATGAAAAATAAAAATGTTTGAAACTTAGGAATTTAATCATGGCTTGAATTTGCAGGGATTGCATCTATTATTTAAAAATCCTACAAGATTTTACTTAATTAATAAAGTTGGAAAATCACTCTACTATTTCAAGGCAAAAATGATTTCAGTTATTGCAAATTGTATCCCATTATAGAATTAGTACAGAGATAAACATACGTGATCTGTGCATAGTTTGAGAGCATGATGATGAGACCAGTCAGCACTGACTTGTAATGGTTTAACTTGTAGTGTCACACATTTGAATGATGGAGTTGAAAATGACTGCATGATTAATCACTTTTTAATACCATTTCATATGAAGCCTCATTAAAGGAAGACACACTTTGAATTCAGCCTTTGAGTCTAATGAACATGGCTACAGTTTTCTGTCCAACCATCCATCCAGTATACTAGGTATGAGGCAGACAGGGCACCTCAGTCTCACACATCCACATTTACTAATAAGGGAACCGATTTAGAAACATCCAATAATCTAAGATGAATGTGTTTGGGATGTGGAAGGACAGAAGTATCTGGAAGAAAACTTCATGCTGACAGTGACAGCTACTGTTGTAAGGAGTAAAAATCAAGGTAACCTTCATACCAAGTAAGCATTTATTCAGTGTTTTCTGTAGCGTATGTGGTCTCATAATTTAAGCACAATGCAAATCAATCTAACAATACAATAAGTTAGCAGAGCTGCTGAAACAGCATACTTCATGAGCGAAAATAAATCAGCTCTAAATTTGTGTTGTTCCTTTGATTTTGGAAGTAGTAAATGAAGTAGAAAGTAAAAGTGCATATGATGTTTATTTAAATGGTATGGGAGCAATTGAAATGCTGTCTTCAGTTGCCAGTAATTACTACAGTTAAGGTCAGTCCACTTCAATGGCTAAGTCTGAATTTTATTCAGGCATAAGACTGATCACGTATATAAGGTACCTTGAAAATAACACAGCAAAGGCTGCTCTACAGGAATTGTGTAAACTTGGATTAACCTTTAATTGAGGTGTAGCCATCAAGTTTAGACAGAACAGAGAGATTTGGAAAATTTAAACATTAAGAGTTTGTGATATTTAAAATTTGAATAAGTCTGACTTTTCTGTTAAATATTAGTCTTTACATATTATTAACAAGTTAATTTCTCCTTCATTTACTGAATAAAATATACTGTAAATCTCACACCAGCAAAATGTCACAAACCCTGACAAGGTGATTTTCTAACAAACCAGATTTAATAAATTTGTTGTTACCAAACATGTTTTAAAGAATTGAGTAAAAACAATCCTGAATAACTGTGGTGGTATTCACTAATTCATGTGACACTGATATAATAACTTTTCAGTATTTGGTTCTTAGTACTTTAAGTAATGTTTATATCTTAGTTATATAAAGAGAGAGTTACTTAGTAAATATAGTAGGTTCACATGGAAAGCTACTCCATTATGATTGTAACTTTCTTTGTAAACATTATGCTGAAATCCCCTTCAGTCTATACAGTTGCCCCATTAGTTGCAACATTGAGAGGAAATCCCCCTTTCCCTGGCAGAAATGAGGTCTTGTTAATGTTTCATATTAACAATAGAAACTGAAATTAACACATCGTGACATAAAACAGAATTTGCCTGAATTTGACACAGAGGGTACAGTGTGAACATACACAAGACTGAAAATTGCTATTTGCAATTAGGACAGCATGGTGGCACAGTGGATAGCACCGTCTCTTCGTGGGCACAGCACAATGGGTTTGAAGCTGGATGGATGGAAGCTGTCAAAGTGAAGCTTGCATGTTCTATCTATCTATCTATCTATCTATCTATCTATCTATCTATCTATCTATCTATCTATCTATCTATCTATCTATCTATCTATCTATCTATCTATCTATTTGTGTCTGGGTACTCCAGGTTTCCTCCTATATTACCAAAAACATGGCAGAGGATTAACTTGCAATTCCAGACTAGTCAGTTGTGACTGTGGGCTTATGTCTGATGGGCCATATAATGAACTGGCTGATTCCTGCCTAGTGCACATTTCATCTGGGATAGGCTCTGCCTCCCAACGATCCTGAAGCAGATTAAACAGGTTTGAGAATATTATGTTATGCTATGATTGCTATGACCACCTGTGAGTAAGAATAAAGGGTAATGGCAAGCAAAAATGTATGCTCTATCTGTTTAACTAAAATACCGACTGTAGTGACTATATGAACATGGAAATGGAGCTACAATGCAAAAATAATACTACCATATACAGAACATAAAAGACTAGCTCTGCTTGTCAAGAATGACCATAGACAATGCTGAGGAATGTATAAGAGATGGCATTGGACAAAACAGATATGGAAGAGTTAGCTATAAAAAATGACATCAAGCACAAAAAAGAAGAGTTAGTCTGAGCGTTAACACTGAGTGGTTCACAGACTTAAGGAAAGCTTCCCAAATAGTCGGAGCTGCAAAACTACATGAATGCCCGCCAAGAGTTATATCAGAGGCTTTTGGAATTTTGCTCTGGGTCAGTGATTTCTGAGTACCATGATGATAGCAATTATTCAAAAATTCTTCCTGCACAAAAACAGTCACAAGCTACATTTTTCTAAAAAAAGAGACCATTGTAATACTTTCAAAAATGTTAATGGCTCTTTGGGGGCGAGTTAATGGGGGCTAGAGAATTTAGGATTCAATCTTAAGAGATAATATTGTTTGTTTTTCTCCTATTTCACATCATAAATAAAATACCTTCACTGGGAGGATGTGCTTAGGTCATTACAGACTTTAAAATGAAAAGAAGTAATGAATAACATAATGACAAATGAACATAAGCAAAACCCTAGTGACCTGCTGGGTTTGTGTTTACTAGATATTATACTGTTGGTGTTGGGTGGGTTCCCTCTTTCCCACTTCTGGGTCCCCCACTAAAGCATTCTTTGTCAGTGTGTGTCTTTTGACACACTTCTGTCTGTTACATTATTATAATTTGACCATGTTTATCTCAAGCATGAATTTTTCTAGTTAAATTGAACATTGAAACATCCCTGAAAAAATATTTTTATACATAATCTGTTACTTTACCCTGGAGCCATTTTGGATTTGGATTTTTGTGGTGCCATTTTGTATTTTTTTTCCTCTTTTTTTATTGCCTCTGTCATATTGTTTACATTCTAATCTGCTGGGCTCCATTAAACTGAAGACCCAGGCTTTTGCTCAGAAACTATGCCACAAGGCCACAGACATGACCTTGTAACACAAGTCTTCCTTGCCGCAACTCAAGTAGCAAGCTTCACAACCTGCACAGGAAGAAAGGGCCTGACTGAAAATAAATAAATAACAAAATAGAGAATGGGGACCCAAAATGGTTTAAATCAATGCAGGGATTGTAACTGAGAAGACCATAATTAAACAAACAAAGCTCAGGACGTGTAGCCAGAATTATGATCAAAGATCAGGGTGGTAAGTCGCAAGCCAAAAAAGAGTCCATGTAACCTGGACCTGAAAAACACAAGAGGAGATTCGTAGTCAGCAGATAATAAAGGTGTCTTAACAAGTAAATTCAAAACTTTTTTTTTGGAGTTCTTAAAAATGCAGTTCTGCTCGCAGTAATCCCAAACACCATCACAAATATCTTTATAAAGCAAAAGGTGAGGTGACAAAATAGGATAAACTGAGTTGCATGTTGTTGTGAATCTAGCTACACAAAATAGCAAAGGGGCGAGGCCTCCAAAAAGCCCACAGAAAAAATCACACCCAATGCAAGCCTAACACAGGAAAAGGGGAGGCTTAAGGCCTATTTAGGCCTGAAAATAGAGAACAGGCTTTTAAAGTTCAAAATGCAGAAGACAGTCTCATATATCTTGAAATATATCTTACAAGAGGGGGTACCATAAAACACTGGCCTTAACAGATACAAGTCCCACTAGAATCTTTATAAAAGACTAGGGGGCTCTGCACCCTGCTCACTTCGCTTGCCAACTCCCGGATTTGGTTAACCGGACATACAATTTAAAGAGATTATTATTTTCATGGGAATTGTTACATATGTATTATTTTCACTTTTACTTTAAAACTTCAGTTAAAACAATATTTGGAATTAACTTTTCTTCAAGATCACATTGAATTTTGATTCTGTGTTTGGATTTACATTGTGACAACGCAACACATAACTGCCCGTGAATGAATATCATTTCTTTCTCTCTAATAAATAATGTTTGTCCCTGTGATTTATTAATTGTCATAGAAAAAGCTATTCCCACGGGAAACTGTAAACGTTTCAATACGAACGGCATATCAAGATCTCCTTTCGTGTCTCATGTTATTCGTGAAATATGTACTACATTAACTTTTTCTTGTTGCCTGTTAAAATTTTACATGTTAGAATTGTTCGACCAATTTTTAATACAACTAATCTTGTTCCATTGAGTAGTCCATCACTCAAACGTAAATTACAGTACTCAATAACATTATGATGCATCCTTCTTTCAATAGTAATTCGGCCGGTGGAAGATATTCTATGGGATATTGTAAATTGATGTTTTCATCTTCCGCACAATCACCACCAACTGCTTCAGCATAGTTTATTGATATGCATTTTATTAATTTGCCGTGTAACTGATGGACAATTTTCACGTTAATTCACTTGACTTCATCGTTTCTTGCTGCCATAATTAGATGAATGGGTGATTCTAAGCTGGATCTTCGTAAGTGTATAAGTAAGCCCTTTAATGGAATGTTGTCTGTCCAGGTTAAGCGCTGGAATGCACCTGATGACCGTGGTCTTGTTTGAAAATAGTTGTAAGTAGGGTGTGACTTGAAAGAATCTTATGGCAAAAGTCTCTGTCTCGCAGGACTTCCTTCCAAAAAGTCTCTTTAAAAAGTCACTTCTTGTCTCGCCCCAAGATTTTTTTATTATAATAGAGAGATGACTTATTAACAAATATTGCAAAAATGATGAAATACTTAAAAATATCAACAAAGGTAGCAAAAAGGAATTTCTTAAAGGTCAATCCACAGCAAAAAAGTTCCAAATGGCAACCCAAAATAGTAACCCAATAAACAGAAGCAAAAATAACCAGCAAAGAGTAATGAAACAACACAGCTAACAAAACTCAGTGAACTGCAAGGGACTGCATATCCCATGAGCCTTTATAGGGCTGAGAGCAGTCCCTCAGCGTTGATGGACAGGTGGCCCCACCTATGGCAGAACCACCAAAAAAAATAAAGAGAGCATAAAGACATTTAAAGAAAAAGTACATAAATATTGTTAAACATAACAAAACCAGTAATACATTAAACATATTAACTGAAGGATAATGAACATAACAGTTTTAACAGAAATAACCTAAATAACTAATTCAAACTGAAAAATGAATGAAAAAGACAAAGAAAGGAAACATAAACATAAACCAGGAAAGGAGCCTTGGCCAAAACATAAGAGATGTGAGCTTCAAATGTTTGTGCATGTGCAGAGAACTGGTCTTGTCTCCTTCCCTTCCTTAGTCTTAAAGTTTCCCTGATATTTCTAAATTTCTCTTCTCCTTTGGCCTCATTCCTCATCATCAGTGCTACACCTATTCTCACACCCATTGAATTTTCGTCATCTATAGTATATTGACCAGGCATTGTCCTGAATGCCCATTATAGAAAGAAAACAAGTACCAGAATTTAAAATGTTTTGCCTTAAATGAACACTGCTCTGTAACTATCATAAACTAAATAGAATGCGTGTAATTGTTGAAATTATATTAAATATTGTTTAATTTTGTCTTCACAAATTCCCTCAGTGAATGTATGGCTTGGTGAAATAACAAATTTATGAGCGAATCTGATTGTGTGCTTGTGTGAGTGGACCATGGGATTGATTGGCATATGCCCAGGTGGTCTACCAGTCCCAAGTAGCCCTTATTAGGATTTGATTGTTACCTTGTGCTCGACAGTAGTGTCAAGTTTCAAAATCTGTCCTTACATTTATAGCAAAGAAAGCAAATACTGTAACATATGTGATCTTTTAAAGCAGTCTTTTCAAGTTACAAGTTTTAACAGAATAGATGAATAAAAGTCTTTACAGCAAAGCTGTTGCTTCATATGGACTTGGTATTTGGAGTCTTTAAGAAGTGCATTAGCTCATGCATTTAATAATCTCCCAATTGGTGATCAGTTACTCTTTTTCTGATATATTACAGGGTAAAACAGCATGACTCTTGAACATGCTGTCACAATGGGTTTTGACTCCATTATCGAGTGTGAGGGCCACAGCACATCTCAGCAACATCTCGGTATCACCAGGCACATGGCAAAAACCAACCTTGAAAGGGGCACCGTGCCTTTGTAAAACCTTTTATTGACAACCTGGCCTACTTTGATTTGTAACTCATTTCCTTACTCCTGTTGTTTTCTTGGATGTCGTTAAAGTTCATTTTAGGCTTTTGCAGAAACGCCAATCAAGGTGCCATAATGATAATGATGCTGAACTGCAGCTCCAGAGACCCAGGTATAATGCCCAGTTACCCATGGTTTAAGTGGAGTTTTAACATTCTCCATATGTCCTTATGGATGTTATTTTGGTACTCCACTTTTCTCCCACATCCCATTGTCTTGTTTCAGATCAGTTGTGTACTCTAAACTGGCTTGATACGTGTGACAGTGGACATGCGCCTTATGGTGGAGTCATAAAGTGGCATGGGACTGTTTACTGCTTTAAGTGGCATTCTTACGGGATAGAGCCACCCTGTCTCCCTCAACTTTGTAATGGGCAAGGCATATTCACAAAATGGATGGATGGATCTGGAAGATGTTGCATACTGTGTCCAGTGATATTATTATGATAATAATAATAATTCTTTACATTTATATAGCATTTTGCTCACTATGAAGTGGAGGCATTCTAAATTTTCACTTTAATTTGGATTATTCTAATGTACACAAAATTCTAACATGAAGGGTACAGCCATATTCTATTGCACTTACAGGGATTTCATATGATAATACTCCCAAATTAGATGCTCCACATCTAGTTCTTTTTTCCCCATAGGCCAGGGAAAATCAAAACGTTCAACTAACCTTAAATTTTAAAAACTCTGCAGTCATGCTGATGTTGGTGGTTACTGTCATTCTTCTTACACAAATAAAAAAAATTGTTTGCAAGTTGTGGAGGATACATTGTGTGAATAAAACTGCAGTACTGCATTCTATCCATTTTTCCCCTGTCTCTGTTAGTTACTGAGTGTGTGGGGTTTGGGTGTTCTCCTTGTGCCTCTGTGTTGGTGTGTTGCTCTTGGCGTTCCTGTTTTTCTTCCAAATCCCAAACACATGAATTATGCTGCCTTGCACCAGATACTGTCAGGATTGACTAGCTTCCCACCGTGATCATATACAGTATGGGAATAGGAAGGTTTGCTTATCTGCTTAATCCAATTCAATGTTGTGGGAGACCAGAGCCTATTGTTTTAGCACTGGGTACGAAGCTAGAAAAAGCATTGAACTTGATGTTAGTCCATCAAAGGGCCCAGTCACATATCCATACTCCCAATACACAATGATAAAAGATACATATGATTCTAAAAATGTATTGAAATGGAAAATTTTGGCAGTGACAACCTCTGTGAAGTTATGGGAGTTTGTGTCTTTCTTACCCCAAACTGTTCAAGTGGGTAACATGGCAGAAAGGAAAGGAACAGCAGCATCATCTGCTGAACAGAAAGTGCATTGTTGAGGCAGCTCATATGAAGAAGAAGAATAGCAGAGCCACGTGCTGAGCATCAATTGTGATGTACACAATGCACACGCCGACAAGACAGACAAATGCCTTCCCAAATTGACATGTGCCAACCAATCCCATTGTCACACCAAAGTGATCACTATGATCACAAATACAGTCCTTCACACCATAATGGCGTGAAAAAGAACACCAGCAGGAAGAACACACTATATGTGTCTTTCGAATTCATAATCAATTGTCAATTTTGTGTTCATTGATCGTCATCTATGATGAAAAAGTCTGTAATTTGAAGAAGGGAAAAAGAAAAGCAGCGACATTTGCTGAGTGTCGTGAACATCATGGAAGGCACTTAATATAGGATATGGAATGTGAGAACAAGAGAAAAATGCATGCCGACAAACGTGTAGTACTTTGGCAGGATATATCACCAATGTGATCACTGTGAAGCTGTATCTTTGAATGGTATCACTATCTTGCAAAAACTCTATATGAACCGTCTTTATTTGAGGACCAGAGGTATATGTATTCCTTAGTTACAAAACACCTAAGAATTCAATATTTTGTGGAATTTTTTTTGCGTCTGTTTCTTTTACTTAGTGTTTGATTAAAAGCTGATGATGCTTTCTTATTCATTTTAGGAATGTTACCTTGAAGCATGTAAAGCATTTAAATCAAAACATGGCTTGTAAATGGAACATAGATTAATTGTTTTTCTGTGTAGCCAGCCAATGGTTTGACTGCAAAAGTACAGTAAATAACTACATTGAAAAATCCTGAATTAAAAAAAAAATCTTTCTCAGTCTTTCTGAGATAGAATACATAATCTTTCCAGCTTTTGATGGTATTCTAGCTCAATTACACCATTTAAATAAATTCTAATTTATTTAAGAAAAGGCATCAACATGGAATAATTTTTTTGTATGGAAAGTATCTTCCTTCTGAAGCAGTAGATGCTGCCCCGCAAGGCTCTGTGCTGTACTATTACTGGCTAATGGGGCACATGGTCTTTTGCATCCTATTAAACTGGAGATGAATGAGTCATGCTATGGATAATGACAGGCAGTCAGGATACCTCTGTTTAGAAACATGGACAAGGGCCTTAGCTTCATTTTCACCCCCAGTCGTCTTGCTTCCCTAGAGTGGACGATTATTTCCGGCCTTCTGTTAATTCGGTTTCTGCTCGAGGCCTTGCAGACTCTTGTCTGTGATTGATTGTTTGCACAAAGAACAGCAAGGCGCCCTGCTTCCTGCGCTTCCCTCAAGGGAACAACTCTATGCGCCAAGTTCACATCTTCTGCAGTGCAGCAGGGCCACGCACAGGCTTGAAGAGCAGAGCAGAGCCTACGAGAGCCTCAGCGCTCTCCACTTCACTCGGCCACATTTGAACTCCCTAGACAGAACCATTTCTGATCACTGAATGTTGCTATGACAGCAGCTTCAGGGCTTATTAAAGATATCTCACAAATGTAAAGGCTTGCATGCTTTTGTTTTAAGATCCTGAATATGGATATGCTGCGCTACTGTCAAAAACAATAACAGATTGGAGAGATTTAATGAGAAGCTCAGTCCTTGTAGGAGAGTTCTCTTTTATCTTCCCAGCAAAGTTGCTGTTGCCCTCTTTTTTTAACCTGAAGCACTGACTTCTTTAGTAGCTCATTATTTATTGTGCCACTTCATTCTTATTTTGTGTTTTTTATATAGTGGGTTTGTTGCTTATTAGTATTTGTGCCATTTACCTCAGATATCTTTTTATTCTGTGAATGGTTGTGGTGTTTTTTTATGAATATAATTTAATCATTTATTTATGAACTTTCTGAACCTGCTTATTCTGTTATAGAGTCATAGGGAGATGTAGCCTATCCAAGGAAGCAAAACAGGAACCATCCTTGGACTTGGCACAAGTTCATTGCAGGGCACAATTGCACCCATAGTCACACTCACTCACACCAATTCAGTTCAGAGTCCCAATGCTTGTATTAGGGAGTAGAGCTGGACATTGGGAGAATTTTCAAACCTCAAACAGGCAGGGACCAGGAAGATATTCAAAACCTATATTTTTGAAATTAACAACCACTGTACTGCCATGTTTAATCAAACATGTTTTAATTTAAAAAGAAGCTTTGTTAATAGGCCCTATCTCAAAAAATAACACAATATTAATTATTTCAATATGGTGTTGTTGTCAACATAAATCTGATGGCATGGTAACAAAGATTTGATTCTCTAACCAAAATCTATATTATAAGTAAACTGTTAAGGTCTGTTTGTCAAGCAGTTACTCACAAACTACTAGAGCTACAACCATGAAGACCTTGAGCTTGGTAGGCAGCAACAACCTCAGCAAAGTGACCTGTGCACATGTGTATATTGTGGCAAACTGATCGACAAAGAGACATGGCAGAAAGAGGAAGAAGACTAATAACATTGGCTGAGCATCAAGTAAATCACAGGAGCTGATGTTGTGATTAAGAACACCATAAGAGGAAGAGAATGAAGAAGTGCAGCAACATCAGCTCTGTGTCAGCAGCAGGATATGGAATGCAAGAATGACAACAAACTTAAAGAAATAAAAACATTTACGTAGCAGTAGCCTAGTGAACATGACCTGTGTTTGTGTGTTCAAGGTAAAATGGTAGAGAAACCAAGTGACAACAAACATAATGGCAAAAAGTAAAACTAGAGCAGTGATGTGGGCTTAGCATCAAGCACACCGCAAAAGGCAAAGTGATGAAGAATGAGAAGGAATAAGCACAGAAGACACTGAAGCCCAAGGACAAGTTAGAAGTAATCCTGAATATAGCCTGATATGTTATAGAAATTCAAATTATTTTAGGTCACTGCAAGTATTTCTATTGAGAATCCTCCAGGACATGTTACATATATGTTCAGGTTTTATAATCAAGTGTAAGTAATGTGTTTATTCATGCTCGAACATCAAACTTTGTTACACGTAAAAATAGTAACACAGTAACCTGTAGTTGTGTGTTTACCGCACAACTAATTGCAAAACCATGACGGCAGAAGGAAAAAGAAGAGACGCAACATCTGCTGAATGTCAATCAAATCTCAGAAGTTGATTAAGTGACAAAGAAAGAGAGAGAATAAGATGACAAGATGCTGAACCACATTGACAAGCAGGAAGTAATCCTGAATATAGGGCAATTGATGAGCAAACATGATGGCTCATAGACAAACAAGGCAAAGTCAAGGATACAGAATGCAGTAATAAAAAATGAACAGAAATGCACGGTAGCAATTGAGAAGATTGTCAAAAAGTCAAATATCCAACTATATAAAAGCATTGCTTTTACATCCTTATATCAATGTTTCTTTGAAGACCACTGCCTGCCGAATTTAGATCAGTGGTGTGATCAATGTCACTGTCTTGCCAAAAGTGAAAAGCTCTGCTTGCTCTACATGAGCCACCAGAAGTAATAAAATACATTATGACTTCTAGAAGAACTGAAATAAGTAACCATTTGAAACCCTAATAAGTGTCAACAGCTCCTTATCATTAACTTGGTTTTTATTTGCATTTTATTATAGTACTGTAGGATCAACGTATTTTACTACTGTTTAATAATCTTGTGGGTGTGAACTAAAACTGCTTAGGAAATGCCACCACAGCAAAGACAAAAGTTTTTATAATTAAGTGGTGGTGCTTCAGAAGAAACCTATAAATGTGTATCAGAAAATAAACCAAGGGTGGCACACTGGTAAGCTACACACAAGTCTAGGGACCTGAGTTCAGTTCTTAGTCTGCCCACTTTGTCCGTGTGGGGTTTTTTTCCTACTTTCCCTCCATTCCAAAGATGAACATTTTATATTTTATTGCTGTCTGACCCAGCACAAGTGTGCTTTGTCATGAAATAATGTCTGATTCAGTTTTGTGTGTATATATATTCTGTATATACTAACAGGCATTGTCTGGGCTTCTTATATCTAGAACATCAATATTTGTTGAAATGTGAATATGAAGCAATAACATCTTCAAATAAATTCAGTGAAATTTAATTTACAAATTTAATAGTGTATCATTTCATTCTTCTATACTAAGAACATGTATGTATTATTGCAATATGGTTAATTCATTAATGTATTGCTTTGCAAAATACAATATTTTTGGTTTTGCCCTCTGCTGCGTAAATGTTTTCTCATGTCCACTCTGGAGCAAGCAACATATAGCTAGTTGAACATGAAAACCCCATGGACTTTCTGAGTTAATGCCTGCTACCCTGAAATACTGTTCTTGAGCCTTATTTATAGTCACAGAACATGCAAGTTGCACTGGATATTACAGTGGCATATAATCAAAAGGCATGTCAGTGGGTATTATAGGAATGTGTGGAATGAACATATTTTTTCCTTTAGCATTGCCAATGAAAATTAGTGGTTAAAAAAAGGAATGATGCTTGATACACTACATACTGTACATTGTTTATTTGAAAAAATGTGGGCCCACCATATTGGTCCAGCAGCTTGAATTTTGAAAAAAACGGTAACACTTTAATTCAGGTTCTGCAAAAATTAATCTATTACTCTTTAACTATTATGTAATAAGACCTTAACATACTCTTCTTTTGGTTTTCATAACACTTACAAAGCATAAGTAAAGTACTTATTCATCTTTGCCATGACCTAATAACAAAATGCCACTTTGGAGTGGTGGCTTAACAGAGACATATTTCTCTTGATATAATATATTTGGTATGTGAATCCTTCATATTAACAAGTCATTTTACCATCATGTCAATATGCCACTCTGCACAGAGATGAACAACCTACTGTAGCTACTGGTTTTTTATTAAGTGTTATGAAGACCAAGAGAAGCTCTTGTTACATAAGAGTTAATGAGTAATACATGCATTTTTGCAGTACGTAATCTAAGGTGTTACACAAAAAACTATTTCAGATTCATAATCTGTGACCCAGAAAACCCCTAGGTACTAATATTGGCCAAAATTGTTTAATAAATAAACAGTATCTAATTTTCATGTGTCAAGCGGATGAAATCAGTAGGAGTGGGTGCGGTGTCCAGGTTTCATGGTAGTCCATCTTGTCTGTATGGTCCTAGAGAGTAACTATGCACAATTTGTTCCAGATCAATCAAAAGGTTTAAGATTGTATAGGAATCATACAGACATTCTTAGATTCGTGGATAGATACATGCGGGTATGTCAGGAAATCTGTCATTTAATCATTGAATCATCTTATGTTTCCATGCAGACTAATATTCATGAGACTGTACTGAAGTACAAGTCAAAACAGGATGAAACCTTGTGCAACAGTTCTTCTGCTTCAGTTTCTGGAACTTGGGTTTAAATCCTAGCTGGCATTACCAGCACCTCTGCATAGTTAAGGCCTGTGATTTAAAAAAAATATTTATGATTGCCAGATTAGAAAATTAGAAATACGGGACACTCTTAAAATGTCCCTCTATATTACTATATATATAAATTTATACATGCCCCCTACACACCCAGACCAATATATTATATAAAAGCAGAGACATAAAGTTAAAAACATAAAGCAAGGATTTTAATGGGTTATGAGGAAAACAAAAGTAAAATCATTTGAAAATTATTTACTGAAAGTGCAATTACATGCACCACAGTTTGTATCAAAACAGCTTCTGCGTTGTTTGATAAATGTCCATTTGCTGGAATATTCATCACGAAATTTACACTTACGTTTTGGCACCTTGGGATGGATGAATGGATTAGTTTTTAAGTTAGAAAAAAAGTGGGCCATTTCAAGTAGTAACAACACACTTTGTTGAAACTGCATGTTGCAATGCAGAACTGCGTAGCAGCGCGGCTGGAGAGCAAAACAGTAACAGTGTCGCTGTCCTCAGCCAACCATAGCAACTGAACAAGTTGCAAACAGGCAGCAAACACTAGTTTCCTCGTTACATTTAGGTTATTTTCATCAAGGGAATCTGAGAAAAGAAAGTATAATTACTTATAAAGTTACAACTAAGTACAGTAAGAAAGTAGTAAAAATATATTTTTATTAAGAAATTTGAAAATGAACTAAATACGGGGCATTTGGGTATCCCTGAAAGGACAGGGGACAAAATTATCAAATATGGGACATGTCTCGTATATAAGGAACGTCTGGCAACCCGAAAAATATTCGATATTTGGTTAGTTGGATAGCATAAACTGATTCAGTGTCACTGATTTTAGGTGTGTATGTGTGTGACTGTTCCCTGCAGTGAACTGGCATCTTGTGCAGAGTTAATTCCAGCTCTCATATGATGTTGTCATTGTTGACTCAATGGTACCCTATAATGGATAAAGTAGGTTGAAAATATGGGTGAATGGACAGTTAAAATATTGAATGTAATGCTGACAGAGTAGCTTTGAAAGATCTGATGTCCACAGCAGACAGTAATGTTATTTGGAAAGAGAGTAATATTCCAATACTATGAAATTCATCCATCCATCAATTATCCACCGCTTATCCGAGGTCGGGTCGCGGGGGCAGCAGCCTAAGCAGGGAAGCCCAGAATTCCCTCTCCCCGGCCACCTCCTCCAGCTCCTCTGGGAGGACCCAGATATAATCCCTCCAGCATGTCCTGGGTCTGTCCCGCAGCCTTCTCCCAGTGGGGCATGCCCGGAACACCCTCCCAGGGAGGCATCCAGGGGGCATCCTGACCAGATGCCCGAACCACCTCAACTGACTCAATGCGGAGGAGCAGCGACTCCTCACCCTATCTCTAAGGGAAAGTGCAGCCACCCTGCGGAGAAAACTCATTTTGGCCTCTTGTATCCGCGATCTTGCTCTTTCGGTCACTATCAAAAGCTTGTGGCCATAGGTGAAGTTAGGAACGTAGATCGACTGGTAAATCTGGTCTCGCCTTTTGGCTAAGCTCTATCTTCATCACAACGGACCGTTGCAGAGCCCGCATTACTGCAGATGCCGCACCGATCCATCTGTCAACCTCCCGCTCCATTCTTCTCTCACTCATGAACAAGACTCCGAGATACTTCCACTTGAGGCAGTAATGTGCTCCCAACCCGGCGAGAGTATTCCACCCTTTTCCGGCTGAGAACCATGGCCTCGGATTTAGAGGTGCTGACTCTCATCCCCACCACTTCACACTCGGCTGTAAACCGCTCCAGTGAGAGCTGGAGGTCATTGTCCGATGAAGCCAATAGAACCATGTCAACTGCAAATAGTAGAGACAAGATTCTGAGGTCACCGAACCAGACCCCCTCCGCTCCTTGGCTGCACCTAGAAATTCTGTCCATAAAACTTATTAACAGAATTGGTGACAAAGGCCAGCCCTGGCGGAGTCCAACCTCAACAGGAAACGAGTCCGACTTATTACCGGCAATGCAGACCAAGCTCTTGCTCCTCCTGTACTGGGACTGAATGTTTTGTAAAAACGAGCCTTGCACCCCTTACTCTTGGAGCACATCCCACAGGATGCTTCGAGGGTCACAGTCGAATGCCTTCTCCAAATCCACAAAACACATGTGGACTGGCTGGGCAAACTCCCATGCCCCCTCCAAGATTCTGGCCAGGGTGTAGAACTGGTCCAGTATTCCACGGCTGGGACGGAATCCGCATTGTTCCTCTTAAATCCAAGTTTCGACCATCGACCAAACTCTCTTCTCCAGCACCCCTGAATAGACCTTACCGGGAAGGCTGAGGAGTGTGATCCCCCTATAGTTGGAGCACATTCTCCGGTCACCCTTCTTAAAAAGGAGAGAGAGAGAAAACCTGGGACTTCAACTACAAGGGCAACCTGGGAAAACTAAACCCTAGACAGGACACACATCCACATTGGCAGACATCAAAGTGATTTAGTATTATTGTTTTATAGAGTGAAACAAGAAAATGGTGACTGCACTTAGTTTAAAGTTGTAAGAATAATAAAGAGGTTAAAGAGCTGAGTTTTAGGAGAGGGCCACTGTTATCTCTTTAATATTTCACGTTTCCCCACTGTTCAGAAAAAGTGGTGATCTTGCCTTTCTCTCGCCACGTGGTTTCCCAAAATTTTCTGATGAATCATTATGAGAAATATTTCCATGACAAAGCATTGTGGGTTGTATATCTTAAAGAATCCATAGCTTAAAAAGCATCTGAAGCCCACAGTGGAGCAGACATAGTGTAAACAGCATGTATCGTTTGAGTTCATTTCTGTCAAATAGTATCAAGGAATACACTTTGAAATTAGTTTCTTCCAATGGCCTATTGAAAAAATTAAAATAAAGAAACTCAAGATGTATTGAAATGGCTTCATTATGTCCCTCCTAGAGCAGTCAGTGCCCCGTAAAATGATAATTCCATCTTATCTGCCCACCTCCTTCCGGTATTAAAACCCCTGCCCATCCCAGCGGCTCATTAGAGGGGCTTTAATGTGTTCCAGGTAATTGGGCTAGGATTACAGGAAGTTTGCATGGAAGGCAAATAAAGCAAACAGGCTGGTATCCATTTGGTGGAGTTTGTCAGTGTACAGTATTTAATGTGTGTAATCTTCTTTCTATGAAATATTCATTAGTCACCTTTTAGGTATCAGTATTGCACCACTGATTGCTTGCTTACTTTGAAGTGAACCGCCTTGACACATTAGAAAAAAGCAGATGTGGCAGATATTTAAAAATAATAACAAATCATTCATTTTCCTTAAGGTTGCTCAGTTTCCATAGCAGCTCTGCAGCATAGGGTGTGAAGATCAGAGCAGAAGGGAGAAGGTTTTATCCTGGTACATACAAGATTGCCTTTCTTGTTCTCACAGACAGATCTGACAGAAATATAAATTTAGTACATCTGCTTGTTTCTATGGATACCTGATGCTTTCTTCTATTCTTTTGTCTTATGACTCCTTAAACTGCACAGTGATAGGGTAAATTTGCAAAGGCACTATATCAAGGAAAGGGATTGCTGTCATTAAAATGCTACAAAGCATTTAGTGTCATTTTGCTACTTTCTAAAAAATGAGAACCAGGAAAGAAGCAATTAGGAAGGCTTTAGGTGAGCTGAGCTTCTTCATTTTCATTAAGATCCTTCTTAATATCACAGCCAAGAGAGAACAACGGTCCAGCCATTCCTTATCAAATTAACTTGGTGCATTGAAAGGTCTCCTTTCATTTGTTGTTATGTTCTTTGTGCACAAGTAGGGTGGCAGAGAATATCATCCACATGTTCGCACCTACCATTTCTACTAAGCAGCATCCCTGAATAAATGCCTGCAATTTCATAAGAGAGTCTCTTTGGAAGCAAAAAACCACAAAAAGACACTAGGGCATCTGGAATATGTAATTACCCCCCCCCAAATTCAATTATGCCATTACTCTCAGTGTCATCAATTACATCTGTAGCCTTAATGTAATTCTATTCATCTCAAATTACAATTATCAGTTCAAGCAGACATTACTTTAATTATATGTAAATTTAATTAATCTGCAGCTGTGTGATTGGGAACTGCACTCCCAGTAACGGGTTTATAATTGCTTACGATCAAGCTTTCATTTAAACACTCATTTTAATTTTGATCATAGATTGTCCGGTTCTCTGCATTCAGACTTCCAGGATAGCAGATGTCTGTCAGAAGATGCCAAGTCTACCTTTTGTGTTGGCCTTTTCAAACCAAATGAACCAAGAGGTTTGCGATTATTATGTGACACTTGACAAACCAAATGTCTTTTCACTGAAGACTGACTAGAGATTATAAAATCTGTAATAGCAATCCTTGCAGTGAAGCATAACAAATCAGTGCGTTTTGTAAGGTGTTGTTCACTGTATCCAACACTTAGAAGCTTTGTGTTTAATGATAAATCCATCATATGGAATGGATTATACCTTTGCAAACTGCTTACAATATTACTTGGAGAGGATGACACGATTTTGCAGAGGTAGCACTGATGCCCTTCTGCTCTGTACTTGTAACATTTTTATTTTACTGTTATATTGTATTGAGGATTACTTGTGTTTTGTTCTGTGTATTGTATTGTATTGACCCCCTTCTCTTTGACGCCCACTGCACACCCAGACTACCTGGAAAGGGTCTTTCTTTGAACAGTCTTTGCCAAGGTTTCTTCCATTTTTTCTCAACAAGGGTTTTTTTGAGAGTTTTTCCTTGTCTTCTTAGAGAGTCAAAGGTTGGGGAGCTATCAAGAGGCAGGGCCTGTTAAAGCCCATTGCGACACTTCTTGTGTGATTTTGGGCTATACAAAAATAAATTGTATTGTATTGTAATAAGTAGACCAGAGTTTGCATTCTGGGTCCTCCCTGTGTGGAGTTTACATATTCTCCCTGTGCCTGCATGGATTTCCTCCGGGTGCACTGGTTTCCTCCCACAGTCCAAAGATATGCAGGTTAGGTGTACTGGTGATTTACCCCACTGTTGCTTGGAGTCCTACATAAGACTCCTGCCTGCCATAGGTGAGGCACTGTGGAAATAGTCACAGTATGCTTCTGTGCTCTTGTCTCCTTCAGCCTTTTTTTGGTAAAGCTTCTCATCTCTCAGAGATGTTAGTTTTGTTATTGTTGTGCTTGACTCTTTCTGAAATGTATTGTTAAGTATTATCAGCAGCACTGAATATGATTGATTCATTCATTCATTTTCTGAATCCGCTTTGTCCATTTTAGGATCTCCGCCTATCCATGCACAGTTATGTGTAAGACAGAAACTCATCTGCATATTCACTCATTTATTTTCTAAATCTGTTTATTTCTGTACTGAGTCATGGCAGGACCAGAGCTTATCCTGCAAGCAATAAAGACAAGGTACTGTAAGTGCCGACTGTACAGGGGTGGCCAATGTCGGTCCTGGAGGGCCGCAGTGGCTTCAGGTATTTCTTCTAGCCTAATTGCTAAATTAGAAACCAATCCTTGCCAATCTCAGACCTTATTTAATTGTATGGCTTGTTAGTCTGCAATGTTAAGTTATTATATTACAGATTTATTTCCTTTTCAAGGATATCATCCAAATGATTTGAAGCCTAAAACAGATCATTTTCAGTCTGTCACATTTTTCTTTTAAGTGTTTTATTAATTCAAACAGTCCATAATGAATCCGCACAGGTGTAAATGGAAACAAGTTAGATGGAGAACTGTTAGCTCCTTTGTCATGTGCATCTTATTGCTAATAAGGAGCCATTAAAAACAGTGAATGCAGCTGTTTTAAGACTGAAATAAGCAATTAAGCGTGTAAGGTTATGAAGGGAACCTTAACAAGTACGACCACGAAAATGAAGCATCAAAATGTCACTTGAGCAGTAAGAAATTAAGAAACTGGGTTGGAACAAAAATTAAGAAACTGGGTTGGAACAAAAATTTGTAACCACTGTGGCCCTCCAGGACCGACATTGTCCACCACAGTGTAGAAACTCATCAATGCCCGACTCTATTACTTATACAAATCCGCTCATCCATCCTGTAAACTCACTTTATCCAGTACAGGATTACATGGATTGTTAGCATTTTCAGCAGTACTTGGACATTCATTCATTCATTTTCTGAATCTGCTTAGTTCAATATAGGGTTGCAAGAGGATGGAGCCTTTTTTGGCAGGAAAGGCTGCAAAGCATCAATCATCCCCAGATGGGACATGCCATCATTTAAATTGCAGAAATTCATCCACTCCTTTCTGAACCCAGCTTATCCAGTACAGGATCTGAAGGAGCCAGGGCCTGTTCCAGGTCTGAGACAGGGTGTCAACATACTGCAAAGAACAGTACATTCACACTTAAAGGCCACACTCTGACCAGGCCGATTTTGAGTTGTCAACTTAAGAAACAGAGGGGATCATAATTAAAAACAAAAAATCCATGACCCTGTTTGATGAGCCTGTTTCCTAAATTGTAAATTTCAAATGGTATAGATCAGGGATTCCCAAACGCAGTCCTGGGGACCCATTGTGACTGCAGGTTTTTGTTTCAACCAGCATCTGTTTTTAATTGGACTCTTGGGTTAATAAATGAACTGTTATTTCCCAAATTCTGTGTTATGGGAACAATATAGAAATTAGAAAACTACGTTTGGTAAAAAAAAAAAATATATATTAAAATGTACTAAGCAGTTATATGGGGAAAATGTATTTTTCTTTCTTTTTAACATTTTCATTAATTAATTATTTACTAATTAGTGGCGCTGACACTAAAGTAGTTGCAGCCTTTCATGATTCAGTGTTGTTTGCCAGCATGTCTGCTCTGCTAGTTTTCAATTGTCATTACTAAGACACAATGAAGGGAGCAAACTGCACAGAGAAAGGGCAAAATATAATGAAATCATTCAAACAGAGTTAAGCATTTAAATCGATAGCAAAAATAGAACTATTTGTAAATGTCTTATCAATCTAAAAATCATGCTGCTGTGCTTTTCTGAATGTAGAATAAGAGAAGAAGAAAAAATGCCAGCTAATTAAATAAGATCAGTGCTATCAGGTGTTGTCAATGATTATGAATCTGGTTGGAACAAAAACTTGCGGCCACAGTGGGACCCCAGGACCGAGTTTAAGAACCCCTGGTATAGAGGACTTTAACATACTGACAGATCATGGAAGCTGCTGGCATAACCTAGAAATTATATGCAAAGTCAACCTTCAGACTAAATACTGTGAGACGACAGTTCAACTTCCCTTCCCTGCACCAATTTATGATACAAATAAGTAAATGTAAATGCACAGTGAAATAGGGTTCATCATGGAGGCACTGATTGATTTTATTTTCTCACATCAGGAGACATTTTCAAGGACTAATCTTCTAGTTCACTGAGAGAAATATACTATATATATATATATATATATATATATATATATATATATATATACCTGTATATGTCATTAATGTGGTGTCCACAGAGCAGGATTGCTTATCTTGGTGAGTGTTTGGTCTCTGTTTTCTTTTTCTTTTTTTTTTTTAGAGGAGGACGCATTATTCAATGAGCAGGCACGAAGGTGACAATGAAAGAACAGCTGCTCTGCAGGATACAGCTGTGTTTGCTTATCAGAACTGGCCATTGTTCTGCCGTGTTTAGACACCAAAAGAGGTTCAAAACTAACAGCCACATAAAAAAGGCAGAGCAGAGGTCTGTGAACAAGCTGTCTTGCCTTCTACATCCCTCAGTCTTTAAAAGTAAACTGTGCAAGGCGTGCTGCAGTAATTTTAGATTCCCACGTGGATTCTGGCATAAGGCAGGAGTTAATTTAATTTAGAATTGTAGGCACTATGGCACTGCCACAAGTTTCTGTGTAAAACTGCCTTATAGCAACCAAGACATAGCAGAAAACTATATTAAAAAGAATGAAAATTGGAATATATACAGTATGTATAATATATCTTATCTATATCTTATCTATATCTCAAATACCTGAACATTTGTGTATTTCTGTATTTTTATTTAAATATCAATTGATTGGTCGTATTATTTGTCCTGTGAGTCTGTATCCTTGTTTTTATGTTTCTGCTGCTGTGTGCTTGTGAATTTCCCTTTGGGATTAATAAAGTTTATCTATTCTAATAAATACTGAATCGTGGCTCTACATTACCTCAGAAAAAAACATGTAAATATAAATTTGGGGTGGGGGGTGATTACAGAAAATAAAGTCTAACTATCAAAGAGTCATCAAAACTACTGGCCCTGTCTTATGACTAGATGTCTTTTCAATCTCAGAAAACAACCATTTAACCAACTGACCCACATGCTCACCCAAATCCCAATGTTTCTTGACAGTAATTGTGGTGAAGCATCCTTCCTGATAGTTGAATTCTTACCCCACTTACTGACTCAGCTGTGGCATAGGTTGACCAATTAAATCATATCTACGGGTCATATTTTAGATCATTTAAAGCAATGACATCAGCTTAATCTTAAATTTTACTGCAGTTTGTATTATAGTTTAATGGTCAGAGATCCAAAGCTGCCCTTTAGGTTGCCTGCCACCTTGTAGACATGTTTCAGTGTAGAGAATTCTGGGCACAATTCATACTGGCATAGGACATTACCAGCTGACTGCCAGTTCCCCTTGACATATGGGACTTCCAGGACACACTTTGCATCTACATCATGTATTGCTTCCTGGCTTTCACTGGGGCCATTCATTCATAGTTATGGTCTTTTTCTAGATATAACCTGTGTTAGTTTGTTCCCAAAAATGAGGCAGTATGCTATGTGTATGGCCTGCGTTAATCTCATTTACTCTCAGGTGTCTTCTTTGTGTCCATCTGCTACAATATAAGGAGCAAGAGATTTGATAGAGTTGACCAAATTGCTGCTTTTGGCACCAGATGTCAGAGAGTTTGAGATACATTGGCATCAGTGGTGACAGCATAAAATTATAGAAAGGTTATGGAGCTGAATATTCTGTCTGGTACTCTAAGATGTCTTTTAGGTGGAACAGAGCGTCCATACTTTGACTTTGCTTTTTCTAATTTACTAGGGCACTCCATGGTGGTTATTATTTTCTACAGTATCTGTGTTTGAATTGCTTTTGCTCCTACTACTGTTCATTGATGTTTAATGCAAATTTCTGTGTATGCATGTATGTTTGGTATAATTATGTGCTTCTGTTGCAATTTTGTATTCTCTAATTCATGTTTTAGCTAAAAACACTATTTAAGAATAAATATCTTGAAAAAAGGAAACTTTGAAATAGGATTAGCAGACAATGAGCCAGATCATCTGTAACATGCTGTTGTCCTATGAGCGGAAACATATGAAACAAACATAAGAAACATAAGAAATCTGACAAACGAGAGGCGACCATTCAATCCATCAAGCCCGTTTGTTTAGCTAATAGCTAAGCTGTCCCAGTATCTCATCCAGATTTGTCTTAAATGTTGTCAAGGTTTGTGCTTCAACTGCATGTCTCAGTAGTTTGTTCCAGAGTCCCACATCTATTTGTGTAATGAGGTGCTTCCAGAAACTGGTTAAGATGGATATGTAACAGCAGCTCTCGAGACCTTACCCATCAGCAAGTAGAATCTGTTAAGTATCTTTCACTTCTGAATGTTAAGGCAATTTATGTCAATTTATACAGATTTAATAAACTCTTCACAGTCTCTCTTTTTATATTCTAGTTATGTGACTCCAAATTAACAGTGATGGCTCAACGGTTTCATAATTACCAAAGTTGGTTGAGGGACTCATGAATTAATTCATTTGGCTTCAGACTCCCGAATAAGTCAGAAAGGAACAAAATCATAGCGAGTATTCAGAGAGTTAATTGATACAGTATTTCTTTACAGCAGGCTTCATGTCATCGGTACATTCAGTAACATTCTACAAAACTGTGATTAGGGCTTTTCTAAATGCCTCAGAAAAGATTGTGTATGTTTTATGCTGAAACTTAGAGGGCTTTCATTAAATTTAATTACAGAATTATTAATGCTGTATGTGTTCTCATCTTTAGTTTTGTTGTATTTCACAGGAAAGATAGAGTTACAGAAATCATCTTACTGTGCCTGCAAAATGTTTTAAGATCCTTAGACGTTCATCTCTTTAGTTCTGTTTACTTTACATAAATATCATAGGGACAGTGAAAAGCTGAGAAAATAAAACGTACAGAAGAGTCTTTATTTAAAGTTACGTGGTCTTGCACAAACCATCTAACACACATATTTATACTGTAGTCTTGTGTAGCAAGGATTTCCTAATGTCTTTTAGACAAACTACAGAGGGGTGCTCCTTTTGTGCTGACAACCTTTGACTTAGGGATTGGGAAAAGTTATTCTTGCACTAAAATGGGGAAAAATCTACTTTGATGATACACTCTGTTAAGAATAGTTGTGCTGGAAGATTGTAGCTGCAAAGTGTCTTAGGTTAGTGTTTGTGATTGAAATGTGCTAGAAGGACTGGTTGTTACTTTTTGTGTTCTTTTCTCTTATATTGTTAAAAATAAATGAAGAATAGATGGATATTACATCTTTCTAATTTCAAGGACAGTAAGTTCAGTCTGGTTTGCATATAATTTAAAATGAATTGCTTATGAAGAATATTCAGCACTCAAACATGAGACTAAGACGTGAGATTGTTATCCTCAAGGTGTTAAATCCACTCGTGACAGTGGAGTAATAGAGAAATAATCAAAGTGCATAAAGTATTTTGGTGGACCATAACCTATCATATCAGCATAGGTCTCAGGGCAGGCAACACCCTGGACAGGACCCCCTCTCTCCCTCTCTTTATAATCTGCCACATTTGATGCCAACAATTATACCATGTTTAAAGTCACTTACATCATATGTCTTGCCCAGTCTAATATTTGGTTCAATAACAACTAAACATCTTGTCCATGTCTTCATTGCACGAATGGTATGATTAAAAAAAAGAATCTAATTGAGTGACAGGCCTGTGGGTGAAAATCGCTTATTGAGAGTGGTCAGAATAGCCAGACTTGATCAAGCTAACAGAAAGTCCAAAAGTATTTAGATAAAAAGATAGTGGTATGCAGGAGAGCATCCCTGTCATGCATGTTAGACCTTGAGGCATATGGGCTGCAGTGGCAGAGCATCATGTTGGGTTTCATTCCTGCCAGGTAAGAACAGGAAGATGAGACTAAAATGAACACATTATTTTCAGACTAAAAGACTGAAGATTGGAAAATTGTCACCTGATCTGATGAACGTTTGACTTATGGATAACAGGAACAGAATTTAGCATAAATATCATCAATACTTGTGTCACCTGTTCAGTTTAGTTGTGGTAGTGTTATGATGTAGGGAATATTTTCTTACCACAAATTAGGTCCATTAACATCTATTGGGTGTCACTTGAAAGCTGTGGTGTACTTAAGATGTCAATCTCTTGTTGCCTATACTCTATTCTTTTTCCAGTGCATATTTCCAAGAGAATTATTTATCACATACAGTGCATCCGGAAAGTATTAACAGCGCATCACTTTTTCCACATTTTGTTATGTTACAGCCTTATTCCAAAATGGATTAAATTCATTTTTTTCCACAGAATTCTACACACAACACCCCATAATGAAAACATGAAAAAGGTTTACTTGAGATTTTTGCAAATTTATTAAAAATAAAAAAATTGAGAAAGCACGTGTACATAAGTATTCACAGCCTTTGCCATGAAGCTCAAAATTGAGCTCAGGTGCATCCTGTTTCCCCTGATCATCCTTGAGATGTTTCTGCAGCTTAATTGTAGTCCACCTGTGGTAAATTCAGTTGATTGGACATGATTTGGAAAGGCACACACCTGTCTATATAAGGTCCCACAGTTGACAGTTCATGTCAGAGCACAAACCAAGCATGAAGTCAAAGGAATTGTCTGTAGACCTCCGAGACAAGATTGTGTCAAGGCACAAATCTGGGGAAGGTTACAGAAAAATGTCTGCTGCTTTGAAGGTCCCAATGAGCACAGTGGCCTCCATCATCTGTAAGTGGAAGAAGTTCGAAACCACCAGGACTCTTCCTAGAGCTGGCCGGCCATCTAAACTGAGTGATCGGGGGAGAAGGGCCTTAGTCAGGGAGGTGACCAAGAACCCGATGGTCACTCTGTCAGAGCTCCAGAGGTCCTCTGTGGAGAGAGGAGAACCTTCCAGAAGGACAACCATCTCTGCAGCAATCCACCAATCAGGCCTGTATGGTAGAGTGGCCAGACGGAAGCCACTCCTTAGTAAAAGGCACATGGCAGCCCGCCTAGAGTTTGCCAAACGGCACCTGATGGACTCTCAGACCATGAGAAACAAAATTCTCTGGTCTGATGAGACAAAGATTGAACTCTTTGGTGTGAATGCCAGGCGCCACGTTTGGAGGAAACCAGGCACCGCTCAGGCCAATACCATCCCTACAGTGAAGCATGGTGGTGGCAGCATCATGCTGTGGGGATGTTTTTTAGCGGCAGGAACTGGGAGACTAGTCAGGATAAAGGGAAAGATGACTGCAGCAATGTACAGAGACATCCTGGATGAAAACCTGCTCCAGAGTGCTTTTGACCTCAGACTGGGGCGACGGTTCATCTTTCAGCAGGACAACGACCCTAAGCACACAGCCAAGATATGAAAGGAGTGGCTTCAGGACAACTCTGTGAATGTCCTTGAGTGGCCCAGCCAGAGCCCACACTTGAATCTGATTGAACATCTCTGGAGGGATCTTAAAATGGCTGTGCACCGATGCTTCCTATCCAACCTGATGGAGCTTGAGAGGTGCTGCAAAGAGGAATGGGCGAAACTGGCCAAAGATAGGTGTGCCAAGCTTGTGGCATCATATTCAAAAAGACTTGAGGCTGTAATTGCTGCCAAAGGTGCATCGACAAAGTATTGAGCAAAGGCTGTAAATACATGTGATTACTCAGTTTTTTTATTTTTAATAAATTTGCAAAAACTTCAAGTAAACTTTTTTCACGTTGTCATTATGGGGTGTTGTGTGTAGAATTCTGAGGAAAAAAATCAATTTAATCCATTTTGGAATAAGGCTATAACATAACAAAATGTGGAAAAAGTGATGCGCTGTGAATACTTTCTGGTTGCACTGTAGTATCAGGCTGGTTCCACAAACATGATAGTGACTCCAGTCTACTCTAGTGACCTTCTCCAGATCTCCATGCAATAGAGTTTCACAAGTTGAATGTGTGGCTGAAAGATCTGCTGGAAGCACGTCATGCTACTGACTCAGTATCCATTGAATATCTCTAAGTTTTGGCTTTTCTGATAGTAAGTGGGTCATATGCAGTATTAGATGCTGGACTGTACCCCTCAAGGTTGACTGAAGTACCAATCCGCATTAAGAAGTAAGGCATAGTTTGCCCTTAATATCTGAGTATGCTGTTACAATAATTTTAGTTGTTGGGATTGATGCAATATTAATCGTTTCTGCAGTGGCCTCCATGTACATTAGTGAGGCACACCACTGTTGTGCTATTAAAATGTCAGGTTTTTCACATATGGGCAATCTGATGTTTGGGTGCCAAGGAGCCCAAAAAGAAAACTATACTGTGATAGGAAGAAAGTGAGTGGATAGATGTGTATAGGAGGAAAAACACTTGAGGCTGATGAGGAAATCAAATGTTTAGCAGAGAAGATGACAAACTGTATACATAAAGCCAAAGGATGATGTGCTGAGGGGAAGTTTGCTCAAAATAGCTAAAAGACCGTGGAATAATTCTATATTGATACATCTGGTAAACAATTTGTTTCTGAAAAAACTGGTAATTGAGGATCTTGACAGAAGTGTGGTTGTCATTTAATGGTTTAATTAGTAAGTATTGAATTCTTCAACCTTACATTAGTAACAGGAGGTAATTTGTAAGAGGATTTGAATAAGCAGTGTGGGACAAAATGAGCATTGTCTGTTCTGCTAGGCTTTCAGAGGCACACTAGGCCTGTTAAGACAGCAGATATAACAAGGATGCAGAAATCCAGCTTCACTCCCAACCTGCATTTCTAAGAAAATGGTTAAACTTCAGCTGGTAACATATTTAAATATATCGACATATATATACTTAATCTGATAACAAAGGTGTAAATATGAGTTAAACTGACATCTCTGAAGACTCCTTCAGAAATGAAGGTGCCCAAATAGATACTCAAGTTTGAACAAAGAGCTGTAATTCGACGAGTGGTAGTTTTAATTTACAAAATATTATGCCTTTGAACAGGCAAATGATCTGTAACTAGAAGTGACCGATCACCAGGCGTTACACCTTCCTTTGAAACTACCTGCATTCATCTCTTTTCAAGCTTGCACTCTCTGAAGCCAAAAAAAACTGATGAACCACTCTCCAAACTATGTGCTAGTGACTGAGCCCAGACTGAGAAGACTAAGAAGTAGCCATTACTTCAGAAAGGGAACTTCAGCATCTGAACTCTTTTTCCAGAAACAGTAATGTTTTTATCTGTGGAGTTGCAAAAGACACAGCAAACAGCCTAACTGAGAGAAGCACAATACCCAAGGAACAAATGACTATGTCACAAAGAGAAAGTGAACTCCAATACAAGAAGAATCCTCCACTTGAACCTGGAGAAACAAAAACAGTAAGACCTCCATGCAAAAATTGACATTATCCTTAAAGATTCAGTATTGTAAAACTCTTTATCTACGACAAAATAAATTATAATTCTATTTAGCAAGTAAACAACCATCCTTTTCTGTGTTAAATGTTTGTCTGTTTTGCCTGTCTTGCATCCTGTTTTATATGTCAGTGTACTATATGTTTTCAGTTATCATATTTCTATAATCCTTGTGTTTATCAATAAATTCTGTCATTCTGTTTCTTAAAATGAGTGTGTCTCATATGTTGATAGATGTCTAAAGGCCAGATACCACCTCCTACAGGTAAGGAGAAAGGTAAGGAAAATAAAGTAGGATCCTTACCAAATTATTTAATTCATTACCAGCATTGCCAGTAGCAAAACTGATCATTAATTACCTGGGTTAAAAATTCTCTCCTCTTTCCTACAGCCAGAGTAGAAAGAATAAATAGTGAATTGGCCTTAATGATGCATAATGAATGATTCAAAAGGTTCAGTGGGAATCAGAACCAAAACGTTTTTAAGTTTGAGACAGAAGTAAAAATAAGAACAGAAATACCAAATTTTGTCAGTGCATCATTTAAAAATAATTTTAAGGAACTCCCATATTTATTTAGCTTTAGAGAACTGAGGGCATTAGAGTATCACACACGTGATATTGCTACTTGACTGCACTTGGACCCCAGTTCAGTTTCATTATAAACTACCTTTGTTCTACCATATTGCAATATGAGTCTTTCTTCTTCCAGTAAAAAATTATGTATCGTACAGCTCAGAAAAGTGCTCTACAGAAGTGTGCAAAATGTAGTAAGTATTTAATATTTGAAAGATCTGAGCTTAATAGGTAGCAGTCAGGCAATTGGAGTATCTCAGTTATTTGTGACATGTAGAGCGTAGGGGGAAAAAAATAATTTTTGAGTCTTCTAGCTTGCATTACCTACGAGACCACAAAGGTGAGAACAGTTTGTGCAATATGGCACAGGCCTTATCATTGTATCATTATCTCAGGAGCTGCTGGTAATTCAGATATACGTTTTATGATGTTTGGGCAGATGCCAACATTCTATTTGTCCCGCATGTTAGTGTTACATGGTGATTCTTTGATGCAAGGAGGTTTTCTACAGTGTACTGAAAGAAATTCAAGGTCTTTTGTGTGTGACAGTGAGCTCTGCTGTAGACTGGTCTTCCACCTCACAAGCTTCTGATCTTCTTCTGACATGATTTTAATTTCATTTTAGACACATATTAAGTATCTTTCTTTTATTTATTCTTTCAGTATTTATGGTTATATCCGGTGGTGCAATATAGCTAGGTACTTTTTTTGTTACTGTTTTGTACTTGGAAATCTGTCTAAGTGCTGTGAGACTGTCTTCAATAAAGAGTGTTATGAAATAATAAACTGAATTGAATACTGTAAGCTTCTGTTCGCTCTGTGGGTTCAATAAATTATGAAAATGAGAAGACAATTAATAAAAACCATCTCAATATAAAAAAAGGGGTTACCTTCTGAGTTGATCAATTAGTAGAAAGTAAGCCCAATAGGAAAGGATAGTGGTGGAGAAAAAAGGGCAAGCTTTGTACAAGTTTTTTTCTTTCTTTTTTGTTCAGTGATTTAAAGTTGCATTAAAAAAGAAGACACTGAAATATTTATTCTGCCACTTTATAATCTGGGCTAATGGAAGTTATATGGCAGATCTTGGAAAATGGGTCATTTCATATGCACTATGGACCTGTCAGCCATCCTGTAAGAGAGGAGCAGAACTAGTACTAAATTGAAGACACTTGTGTATACTAAAACCATTTTAATACAAGCCTGTCAAAGTTGTGTATGTTGTACATGCTTGATTTGGGTGGAGGCTTCCTACAGTAACCATCCATTTTCTGGCCTGCTTGCTCAATTTACAGTAGTGGGGAGCAAGAGCCTATAAGAGAAAAAGTGGCTGAAAAAGCAGGGACCAACTCCGGACAGAACGCTAATGTATCGGATAACAAACTTACACTGAGTCAGACACGGCCAGCTTACAGTTACCAAATTGAGCTAGCATGCATGCCTATATAGTATGATTGTTTTACTTAGCAGATACTGTACGACAGGCTTTTAAACATGAATTGTGTGTAACACTAAGTGGCAGTACTCGGGTAAGAACTAGACCATTGTTGAAAGAAAAGTAGAGAGGCACAAGTGATAAGAAGTGTAGCCGATAGGCCACAACCTTTCAGTCCCAACAACTGAGTACAACAGTGGTACCCAAAGAGTCGTATCAGAATGAAAGACTAGTCATATGCTGCTCTAGATTTTATATAGTAGTTGATGATCCAGATCGCTTCCATTGCTGTTTTGGAAAAATGAGAAGGAGAAGTTAAACTGAACTAAGGAATGCAAACATTGGACAAATGGAAAGATAATGTCTGCCCTTTTCTGATGATACACATTGATGGGAGAACCAGTATATAGAAAATATTCTATGGATCTATCAGCACTGTACGGTTTATACACATTGTGTATTCACACATTGTGTCCCTTGATAATGAATAGAGCAATGTCACAGGATATCTGAACATCGGTGTTGCTCAAGACCCACCCTTCATGCTGGCAGTATACCCATCTGCAAATGGGCTTTTCCAGCATGATAAAGATCCATGAAGCTAGGCTAGGAATAACCTGGAATGCTATGACCTTCCAAATCATCACATCTGCATTCATTACTAGCTAATAACAAGAATGGCATATTAGAATTTTTGAAAAGTCATGACGAGAAGAGGTCATTCAGCCAAAAAAGCTTGTCGGACTTCTTCACCTTGATTGTCCAAAATAACATTAAGTCAAGATTTGAAGGACCCTAAAGTCCTACTCTTCATAATACTACTTGGTAATTTATTCCATGAATCTGTGGTTATTTGTGTGAAGAAACACTTTTTAAAAATTTGTGACAAAATCTGCCCTTTTCAAATTTCCACCTGTGTCCCTATGATCTTGTTATGGAATTTATTAAAAAAAAAGGTATCTATTGTACTAATTCCTCATATTTTTAAAAACTTCAATCATGTCCCCTCTTAATCTCTTTGTGTGGAAACTGAAAAGGTTAATCTCCTTTAGTTTCTCCTTATAGCTCATAACTTTTACTCCCAGAATCAGCCTAGTTGGTTTTCTCTGGACTTTTGTATCGCTACTATGCCTTTTTCGTAATAATGGAGACCAAAAATGAGAATGCCGTACTCCAGGTAAGGCCTTACTTACTAGTGTGTTAACCTCCCTTGGCTTATGCTCCACACCTCATGATATATAACCTAACATCCTTTTAAATGTCTTGATCACTTCTGTACAACATGTGGATATAGACAGTAAAGAGTCAACAATGACTCCAAGGTCCTTCTCATAAGGTGTACTTTCAAGTTTCAGACCTTCCAATTTGTATTCAGATCTAACATTTTTACTTCCTACTTGTTATATTTAACTTTAACTTGCATTAAATTTCATTTGATTCAAATCTGCTCCAGCCTGGATGCTTTCCAAGTCCCTTGAACCTGCATCACAGTGGAGAGTAAAACAAAACTACAACCTGCAATGAGGTCAAAGAAAATAAGCCTCTGGGACCAGGCCTCCAATCATTATTGTGGATTATTAATTAGAAATAAGTAAAAAGAAAATATACCATTTGCAGTAATGCTCAAAATAGCACACCCTGAAAGAGCCGACAATAGTTATTTTTCATTCTAACTAACAAGTCGGCCATTTATAAATCATCATGTACTGTATCAAGACATTCTTTAAACCCTAAAGAATACAGTGAGTCTTTTCTATGACACCAGTTTCTAGTTGTATGGAATTTTATTGTTTCAAGAAATATTATTACTCTTCATAGGAACACTTTGACCATTCATTTGTTTTCTTCTAAAGCATTTACCAACTGATAAATTTGTTACAGTACATAATAAATTGGTGTCCTAGTTGGCAGTAGGTTTGATGGGAAGAAAGGAGCAAAGGACAGAAACAGGGCTGAGCGAGGCCCAAGGAACGGATGAAAAGCCTGCAGTGGTAGTGCAGACATGTCAGTGCAGCTAAAAGCACAACACAAGGGGACAGTGAGTACCATAGGGGCAGGAGCAGGTACAGCAGTGAAGGGGAAAGTGAGAAAGAGATACTCATGGGGGGAAACAGCAATGTTACCATAGAGCAGTGCCACTTAAGTGGACAGGACAGCTGATTTATACTCACTCCATCAAGAAAACATGACAGTATATAACTTGGTATGGCTTTCCAGTATCCTCCATTCGTACAGTGTAGCATTTTCATACTGTGAATGCTCAAGTTGTGAAGCAAGGACATCCAGTTTTTTTTTTTAAAGTTGTCATTGTGGTGTCTTTGAGATGTCACAGGAATCAAGAGAGTAACTAGAGAAAACCTGTGTTGCCAAGAAGGAGAACTGAAAACTCGAAACAGAGAATCTTTGGGTCAATGAACCCAGTTCATGGAAGATGTAGGGCAGCATCTTTAATCAGTATGCCACTTTTGCAGCATTTGTAGGAAAATAAAAGTTACAAAATATGTTTTCCGAGATTACAGGGCAGGTTTAAAAGGAAGCCTAACCCAGCATTATGAATCAAATGTGGATAGGAATGCCAGTCCCTGATATTACTGAGCCTATGGATAGCCTTCAGTCAGCTTATCCTGCACATCTTTGGACAGCAGGAGGAAGTTGCAATACCTGGAGACATGTGGTAGTGGACATAGGTAGAACATACAAACCCAGCTCTTGTGTTGGCTGGAATCTGAACCATGTGGAGCAGTAAGGCAGTAGGACTAATCAGCATGCCAACATAAAATGGCATGTTTTTTTAGGTTTGATCTGTTTTTTAAACTCTAACACATTATGCAATACTGTGGCCAAACTTTCAGTACTATATATTATTTATTTATCTGCATTCTTTATAGGGCAATGTTTTGGAGTTCTGCCCAGACACTATTTACTGTTTTTTGTTGAACGTCAGAGCTGATTCCTGTGTTGTTCCTGATGCTGCTGCAATGTGCTTTGGCCCCTGTCACCCTGAACTTGCAGTAGGATGGATGTTGCTGTTGAACCTTTTATTAACACTGTCACATTTGTCCATGGTAAGGAAAGAAGTCTGAATGTGTAAAATTAAAGAGTTGAAAAAGGGGTGAAGGGAGACTTTGACCTGCTAAGCGAAGCTGTGGAGATTCAATCATGCGTGTGGTGTTTGATTCAGACAATTCAATTTATTTTTCACATTCTTTTTATTTTAACACTTTAACCACAGTGCACTGACAGTTGTGGGTATACTCTATTCTCCATCATCTGTAAGTGGTATTAAAATAAATTTAAAATGACCACAAAAACTACAGCCTGTGTGAAGCAGTGTGTTTCATTTTCTCTCAATGTCTCTCTTTCTGAACTTTATCACAATTTATTTTTATCACATTTGCTGGCTTTTTCAGTAAAAAATAAACTCAGACCTCATCACACCCTTTCAGTGTGGCATCTTGTATCTTCTCATCTTTTTTTTCTTTTTTTTTTAAACTCCGTTGATTGGGGGTTGATAAAAAAAGACGACAGCCCTAGCTTCCTTTCACACTGAAATTTACAACTTCAGATTTTGTAATTCTGCCTTTGCTGTCTTGCTGCTCAGACCTGACTCTCAAGTGGTCTCCTTCCGCCTCAGCCTCCTGTTTTGTCTTTTTCATCTCTTTTCAGCTGTGAGACATCTTCATAATCTACGAACTGTTCTCTGAAAAGGAAACCTCTTTCCTGTGCCAGGCGATTATGAGGAGAGATAAGAGGTTGAACAGGGGCTGAGCTGCAGAGCTGCCTGGCAGGAGTGGTGGCACCTGGGTATGAAACCACCATCTGATGTGGCTTTGAAGGGCAGTTTGTATTAATGGGCTGCTGCTGATTTGTAATGAAGCTGCAGACCCACTTTAGAATAAATTATTTAAATTTACATATTTATGTTTAGCTTAACATGCAATGTGATGCAGCTACTGATTTGTTAGCTTCTAACTGCCGCCATTCTCCTCTGCCCTGCTTTTTCTTTATTATTCTTTATGCTTGGCGAAACAAGTAAACTTGACAGTGTACGTGATGAAGTGTTCATTTTTTTATATGATCAATTAAATCATCACTATCTTTGATATCTAATATCTTTGATATTTAGCCATCAGTCGCATTAACTGCAGTAATGTTAGTTTTAAATAACTTTACATCCTTCCATCTTATCATTCTCAAGCCCACTGAATCCTGTTCAGGGTTTAAATAATTTCACCACCATTCACTCTTTAGAGATCAGTTTAAACCTGGAAGAGCTTGCAGATTCTACATAGAATAAGATCCAGCCAAGAAACCCAAGTGGCAGTAATGGTACACAAAACAAAACTGGAGGAGATAAACAGATTTTGTTTATCGAGCCTTTGCCTTTAATATTTCCTATGCTGTCTTCCTAATAGTTTTATAGGCTGATGACACCTGCTTCCCTTCCATGGAAAGCGAATCTAAACTAGCAGTGTTCCACTAAATTCAGCTATCATTGTTCCCATTGTGTTGGGCTCCAGACATACCAAACTGGTGTTAGGACTTTGAGGAAAGCAAACAGAGCTCCAAAATACCCTAGATATTCCTTGTGTGGAGGTGGTGGTGGTATGGGGTGCTTAGGACCATAAAACCCTGGCTAGTTAAGAAACAGAAAACATGGGATCTTTATAAATAAAACATTTATTTCACAATAAAATGTTCTTCTTAACAAAAAGCTACATGGTAGAAGAAAGACATAGCAGAAGATGCCAGGTAGGCAATCTCAAAACAAGTCCCAGTACAAAAAATCTGAAAAATTATTAAAAAATAGAGCACAGAAGTCAAAAACTAGCAAATCAATAATCAAAATGGAGCAATAAATGACCAAAGAACTCACCAACTCCAGCATATTCAATGAACAGCAAGGGGCTGCTTGTTTTCCCAACTTTATAGTGCTGAGTGCAGCCACTTGACGGTGATAGGCAGGTGTAATAAGAATGTAAGTTTAATGTCACTGTGCTTTGTACAAAAATTATTTTATAAATCCACTCACATGTACAGGCCAGGCCAAAGTTAGCACACAGGGGCTCTCAGCATTTAGAACTGCTAGGTAAGCATTTGAAGAGAGAAGGTACAACTACGAAAATAGGCATTGTACTATTTCTGTATGTTAGAGATGAAATGGAATCTTCTCCTTCCCTTGTTTGGAACCTAAGTAAGGGCCTGCACGTGGAGAAGACAGTATAAAAAGACTTGGACAGCAGTCAAACACTTTGAAGCCAACGGACGGATGGGTGATATCGTCATCCGTCCTGAAAAGCCTTCTAGCGCAGTGACGAAAAATGGCAGACTGCTTCCCGTCTGTAATGCCGCATAAATTGTCAGTAAAGAAAGCCAAGTTATTTTCTCTTATGTGATTTTTACCGCAGTATCACTATGGGAGGGATATCGCCTTTTAATATCATATCTATATAGTTTTCGATTACTTAAAATGTCTCAATTACAAAAGAACTAATTCCAACTAGTGAGCTATATCGCCCCCTATCGGAAACAGCAGGTGGCCTCGCCTCTTGGGGAACCACCAACAAGAAACCCAGAACATAGCAGAAAATACATAGATACATACAAACTAAATGATCAACAATATTAACATAACAAAACAATCCAGAATGAACAAAAGAGATATAAAAAAATAATTTGAACCCCAGCCAGGGGAGGAAACCTGGCTAAAACATAAGACATTGCAGAAGCCCAGATATAATCTTTACTGTGCAATTTTTATAAATGTAATTGAGGAAACAAAGGAAACAACTAAACATATAAGGAAATATAAATGGTATGAAATTAATTAAGCAATTAACATCCCGTCATTCAAAAAGTCATGTATGAAAATGCTGGACTGACCCAATATTCATATTGCCTACCATGGATCAAAGAAGTGAGCTCTGTGGTTTTGAAAGCAGGTTGATGCAAACTTGGAGACTGCTCAACGTAATGTTGTTTTATGAAGAACAATGGATAAGATGATGTTGGTGTGGAAGTAGGTGGGAAAGATATTGTCAGTTAGAACCAACTGCAGATGAAAAGGCAGATTTCTTTATCATGATGTTTATGATTTGATGCAATATACAAAACTAAGCAATAGCTACCTCCAAAATGTTAATATATCATATTTAGGAATGGTTTGCCATCCCTCCAGCACAGTTCCCGAAAAAAAGCAGTGAAATCCTAACAGCTTTCCTCTCTGTTTTTTCAGCCTTATTTGAATATCTTTGAAATGTTGGAGAACAACATCAAATTTAAACATAGTGTTAAGTGGAAGTAGTTCAATGAAATTGATTTGTATGCCTCCCACCGACTGGTTGCAGTAGCATAAGTACAGAGACCAAGTATTTTAAAGTGAACACCATTTGGCATGTACAACAAATACTGCAGTTCTCCATATAGGTGGCCATCGAGTAGCCTGAGGGTAAAAACTGTCCCTCAGTTTAATTGTGCGAGTGCTAATGGTCCTGCACCATTTTCCAAAAGGGAGCAGAGAGGAAAGTGATACTCGGAATAAGGTCTTTAATTCTTACTGTGTGCTTTTCTGAAGAAGCATGTGTTAAATGCCCTGGACAGAACATATATTTGTGCTGAGGACCAGGCTGCGATCAGACCCTATTTTTGTGAGTATATCAAGTAGCAGTGCTAACCATTATGTCATTATGCTTCTCAAGAAATATGTGCACACCCATAAATATTCATCTCCCAGACACATAAGCTAAGTACAGTATTTTATCTGGTGAGTTGTAGCCATTACAATGCTGCTGTTTTGCTTTCTGCTTTTGCAATAGGTTCAAACAGTTTATCCCAGAGATTTCGGTTCTTCCTTTTTTGACTTTCAGTTTACTTGCTTATTAAGATTTTTTCCACCTCATTTGTTTCTAAATAGCTTATTAAGTATCCAGTTAACAATAAGCGGGCGCAGGTGCTAATAACAGAGGGGAGGCTAATTCAGTGTCATTGGCACCTGTGTGTCCTTGTTCTCAAGTGGCTGCTTAAAAATATCCAGAAATAGGAGAGCAAAGTCTGAACAAATGCTTAAAAACAAATCTGTTTCTGCATATAAAAAGGCAATCTCCCATTTGTGAAATAATTCTTAGTGAAGGGTTGTCTGGCTCTTCTATCAGAAACAAACTGTCTGATTACAATGTGCAGCTCATTGAAAATACAGATTTTCTCAGGTATTAAGAAATAAGTTTGACCAATAAGTGTTTTCATTTGAAGTTACACCTTTACAAACTTATATACAGTGGGATGTTTAGGCAGAGAAGGCACTGGCAGTTACACAGTGAATCAGTTGTGATGGCTGGATCTGTAATCTTGTGGTTTCCATAATTGCTTGACCACATCAGCCACAGGAGGTGAACCTCCAGACTGGGTTTGGAAACAAGCAATAGTCGGGAAGTGGTTAATCTCTCCATTTTGGAATAATTATTAGCAAACCCCAGTGGTTTTAATTTTCAGTCCTTGGGGAACCCCATGGCTGCAGGTTTTAATTACAGACAATTTCACAATCAGTGCATCATTTTTGCTTTTAATTGACCTCATTGTTTAGTTATGTGGAAAATAAATATTTAGAAGAAATTTAAAAAATTTCTTCTAAAAAAATAGTTTAGTTAGGTGGAAAATAAATATTTAGAAGAAATTTTAAAAATGTGTGCATTCATTGCCAAAGCAGTAAGTGCTTACATACCCTGTTCAAAAAGCAGACACCATTATACACCAGGGTTCTACTTTAAGATTAGGCATCCTTACACTATTTTAAGATTAGGCTCCTCATCTAAATTTTAAGATTAAGGACTCTGGTGTACCTGGCCTTACCCCCACGAACCTTAAGTTCAGGTTTTGTAGTAGGGGCAGGCCAGTCTAAGACAAACAACAGGAAGGACAATTTTAAGTTTAGGCATCTGCTTTTTGAACAAGACCCACCTTTTCTAGTTTTCTGTTTAATTTGCCATTTTCTATGGAATTTGCTCCCTTTTTGTATCCAAATGCTGATGATGAGCAATGAGCAATTCTGGCATAAGTGTGAAAAGCATTGAAGTTTAAAGAGGGCAATTACTTCACTGCCATTTTCACTTGTCTGCTCATTATGAAACATTTTTTACAAATGATCAAACAAGTGAATATGGCACTGTTGAAACGGCTCTCCTTTAACTTTCAGTGTTGTCGGCTTTTGGATATAAGTAATGGAGTAAACTCTATAAAAACTGTGGCAAAAGAAGCCTAAGCATTCAGAGCTTTGGCAAAATACAAATATTGTGGAATTTCTTAGAATAAGAGAATGTAAAGGATATCTCTCTAAGCAATGTGATCATTTAAAAGTAAGAATGATACACTGATCGTGAAATTGCTTGGAATAAAAATCTTCAACCACAGGGGGCCTGGGACTGAACAGGAGAACCACTGAAGTAACCAGATGAGTTTGATGGGTAAAATGATCTTTGGTTTGTAATTTCCTATGTGAGTGGATGACAAAATGAGAGGCTGATTGGGTATTTTAGTGAAAAACATATTCTTGCATAATCCTCAATCATGCTGGCTCACTTTTTGGAAGATTGTATATGAAATATACTGTACATACCTGTATCTGTCAGTTGCTTGTGGCTCTATGCTAGAACTTTATGCAGTCAGATTACTGTGGTTGTGTAGCAGCTGGGTATTTTATTAGGTCTTGTGCTTGCCTGGTATTCAAGTACAATACTGTTTTATTATTTTATTACACACCTGATTTTCAGGTGCTGTTTAGTGAGGCATATTTACAGCTTAGTGATATTTTGTTATTACCAAATAGCGCGCTTTCATTTTTTTGCTCAACTATCTTTTAAATGAATGAGAATCTGAAATGTGCCACGTAATTAATTAAGACAAGCAGGAGACAGCGAAGGGCGGATATTGAGTCCTAAAGTTCCTATTGGCATACTAACAAGCCTTTCATAAAAATGGTAAGATAAACAAGCATTTGTCACATGGGCAATGAACATTTAGAACAATAAAAAAATCTAGATGAGAACAGGCCATTCAGCCCAACAAAGTGCCACTCCTATCCACTTAATTATTTTAAAAGACATCAAGTGTAGTTTTGAAAGTCCCCAAAGTGATACTGTCTACCACACTACTTGGTAGCTTCTTCCAAGTGTCTGTAGTTCTCTATGTAAAGAAAAACTTCCTAATGTTTGTGTGAAATTTACCCTTAAGAAGTTTCCAACTATGTCCCCATGTTCTTGATGAACTTATTTTAAAATAACAGTCTCGATCCACCATACTAATTCCCTTCATAATTTTAAACACTTCAATCATGTCTCCTCTTAATCTTCTTTTGCTTTCTTAGTGCTGCCATGTGATTTTTGTAGCCTAGAGACCAAAACTGCACACAGTACTCCAGATGAGGCCTCGCCACTGCATTCTGAAGCTTGAACATAATTTTCTTGGACTTGTACTCCACACATCAGGGCGCTATATAAGCTAACATTCTGTTAGCCTTCTTAATGGCTATCTGAACACTGTATGGAAGTTGATAGCGTAGAGTCCACTACAACTCCTAAATCCTTCTCATAAGGTGTACTCTCTATTTTCAGACCTCCCATTGTGTATTCAAACCTAACATTTTTACTTCCTATGTGTAATACTTTACATTTACTGACATTAAACTTAATCTGCCACAAACCAGTCCAAGCCTGTATGCTGTCCAAGTACCTCTATAATGATTTAACAGATTATCACCAATCTACCTATCTTGGTATTGTCTGCAAACCTAACCAACTTGCTACTTATATTCCTATCCAAATCATTTATATATTTATATAAACTGCTCAAAAAAATTAAAGGAACACTTTGAAAAGACATCAGATCTCAATGGGAAAAAATCATGCTAGATATACTGATACGGATTGGGTAATGTGTTAGGAACGAAAGGATGCCACATCGTTTGATGGAAATGAAAATTACCAACCTACAGAGGGCTGAATTCAAAGACACCCTGAAAATCCAAGTGAAAACAATGATGTGGCAGACTAATCCATTTTGCCGAAAATTCATTGCAGCAAATCGTAATTGTACTCAGTAGTTTGTATGGCCCCCCCTCTTTTGGGGGTAATCTCATTGTTGCCCCTCTAGTGCACCTGTTGTTAATTTCATTGACATCAAGCATCTGAAACTGATTAACAACCCCTTCTGCTACTTAACTGGCCAGATCAATATCCCAGAAGTTTCATTGACTTGATGCTCTTCTCTGATTAAAAAGTCTTCCTTTAATTTTTTTTAGCAGTATATTTTGCTTCTGCTTAGGAAAAGGCTGACTCTGAATATGTGATGTTCCATGAATTATATTTTAAGCCTTGATTTAGGGAAAAAGATATTTTTTTTAATTTTTTAAGACAATAAGAGAATCTCATTATCTAGAAATGCTGCATATATGGTTGGGGCTGAGACTTACAGGTATTCCATTTACAAGATATTGTTACTTAGGTGAGAATGTTACAACTCTGTGATATCCAAATATTAATAAAATAAATAAATAGATAATTTAATAAAATTATATATTTATTAATTTATAACAGCCCATAAAAATGAATGCAATGGTGCTATTAATATGCTTTCTTAGAAGCTCAGTTTCACTTTAAATGCTAAAGATTTCTTTGTCTTGTTAAGTGAAGGTCAACACTGAGCTGTTTTTCTGTGTCACTAGATGAAGTCTAGAAATAATTGCGTTTGTATCTCTAACAGCCGCAGGCTGCATTTTGATGCAAGCAGAAAATTAAAAAAGACAAACATATTTAAATGTTGCTTCCTCCATTCATTACAGCTGTGTCCAGGTTTAAACAGCTCAAAGCTATTCAAAAATCAACATACAACCCTCAGTGGAGAGTTAAATGTCTGAACAGACAGAGGATGGTTTGGTACTCTCTTAGAGCAGGGGTTCTTTAACTTTTTAATGAGGACCCAAATAAGAAAATCAGTACCACATCGGGACCCAAGAAGAGGATTTTTACCATTATTACAGCAGAGCAACGTATACTGTAGACCACAGGTGTCGAACTCCAGGCCTGGAGGGCCGCAGTGGCTGCAGGTTTTCATTCTAACCATCTTCTTCATTAGTGATCAGTTTTTGCTGCTAATTAACTTATTTTGCTTTAGTTTTATTAACTTGACTCAGGCCCCTTAGTTGTCTCTTTTTTTAATTAGCAGCCAAACAATAATGAGACACAAAACGAGCTGCCACATGACCAGCTCACCTGTGCCCGTCACAAAATATATGAAAATAAAGAAAAGTGAAGGTCTCAGTAAGGTTGATCTCTCAGGTCACCAAAATATTTTGACGAACAGAAAATCAACAGTTTTGGAAATGTCTGCTGTGGCAGGATGAGAGCAGCAACAGACCACAAAATTAAATAACGGGCTTAATTAATTAACAGCAAGAATCAGCTTCTCATTAACAGATTGGTTGGAGTGAAATTGGTTGGAATTTGAAATCCCAGTTTAGCTGGTCATCTGTTGGCTCGTTTCAAGTCTCATTTCTGTTTGGCTGCCATTTCATGAAGAAACGAATCAATTCAGAGGACTGCATCCTTAAAAACAGGGCTATTAAAATGAAGGGAAAAGGAGTTAATTAAAAGCGAAAACTGGTCAATGATTAGGAAAAGGGTCAGAATGAAAACCTGCAGCCACTGCAGCCCTCCAGGCCTGGAGTTTGACACCCCTGCTGTAGACAAACAACAATGGCCAGATTTAAAAAAACAACAAAAAACAGTAAAGGCTTTTGTTTCCATTCATGCATGTCTCTTACATGAATACTACCAAAAGTGAAAAATCAAAGGCGAATGTATTGTTAATAAACAGTAATTAAAACAGGAAATTTATTTCTGAGGTATACCACTGTCAAAGTAAATGATTAGTGTAAGCATTAGTAATCCTGATGGAAATAACAGCACAAGGATATTGTGATTTTTGAAAAATACTTTTGTCACTTAACTTATGACACCGAAGAGCAACGACATGTTGTGTGTCTCTCCTTGCAGACATCTGAATTTTACTGAGTTAGATAAGTAAAGGAGTCAAAAATGAATTAATCAGTGCAGTTTATTTACATTGTTCTAAATAGCATTACTTTTTAAAAGCATTTTTTTAAATAAGTGCCACAATTAATAATACCTTCCCCTAACTGTGTTTGCAAATTCTTCAACATATCAATATCACATATTAATTCAAATGCAAAAAAACAGAGTCACATATTTTTATTTTATATGAGTGACAAGCATCATTGTTGATAAAGAATTTGGCAAATTGTCTGGTCTAAAATGTTCAGTCCTATAGACTAAATGCCGAGGGCTCCAATTTTCAGCCTGTCTCACCCTTTGCAATATTTTCTAGTGTTCTTACAGTGTTTTCAGGTGTTATTTCACCTTTACAACAAATTTGGATTCAGCATAGGGCATAATAGGTTTTCATGGCTTCTGAAAGTGCATTTAGCATACAACACTGCCACAGCACTATATATACTCCCAACCTATTAACTAACCCTCCAAAACACCCTAAAAACATCACATCCTTATGCCACCCCTTTTATTTTTTTTTCCATCTAGTGCTGTGGCCCCTTCACCTCAAAAGCCTGTCTGTGTCATTCTCTTTTATCTTCCCGTTATTATACATGGCTTTGCTAACGGTCATCTCAGTTTGTTTCACAGGTTGTGAGAGGGGTGGTGTTGTTGTGGAGAATATTTATTGTATTTTCCTATTATAGAAGCTGAAACTGTCTCTGATGTACCAATGTTGTTGTTTATAGGCTTCATCTCAGGTTGCATACGACCACAATAAATAGTGCAATAAATAGAGGACAGTATATCACATTCACAATGGAATTCACACTTGGACTAACTCTGCTAATTTTACTACACAATTATGTGGTGATCCATCACAAAGATGCCTACAGCCCAGTGTTTGGGTCCCATCCTATCCTTTAAGAAACGGTTTTAGAGAATTAACAATTAGTGACAAACATGAAACTGTTGCTATAGTATCCCCTCTCACAATTAGTGCCTGAAATGAAGTAGAGCCTTATACAAAATATGTGGAGCCTGTGCATCTCCTGTAATTTATTAACAACAAACATCATGTTTTATAAATTGCATAGCAAAATACAACCTGCATCCCATTGTTTGGAATCTGCAGGACAGGCTGCAAAGTGTTCCATTTGAGTCAGATCTAACAGCCCTAGCTAAAACTTTCTCAGGCTGTCCTTCTGAAAGCTTGTTCTGAAAGGTGTTCAGCCTTTGCCCTACAAACCAATGTTGTCACAAAGGTATATTGTTGAGCAACTTCTTGAAACTCATGTGACTTTTCACTAGGGTAAATAAATCAAACCATGTTAATGTGTCATACAATCCATCCCCTTCTTCTTTTATATTCAAAACGCCTTTCACTTCAATGCCATTTCTTGTAAGGTATTGACGCCAGTGATGGTGCTGGGTTCAGAGCTTATACTCGTCAGGCTATTTGTTATACAGTGTCATTGATAAGCCCAATATAATTAACATGGCCATGAGGGTGGATGGTGTGCGCAAGAGAATATCTTACAATACAAAAAAATAAAATCTCAAATAATGCTTAATCCATAATTAGGGTGATTGGCAGTAGGGATCCATGCCAGAAAAACTGGGTCCAAGGCAGGAATCATTCCTCAAAATGGGGTCTAGGCCTAAATTTAAACATAGAACACAGAAGCCACGACCATATTTAATGGAACTAGTAATTGTTTAAACTCTACATTAGTCCACTGTCAGTGAATGCTTAAGCGTGTTTGTCCTACAATGGACTGGTGGCCTATTCAAGGTTGGTTCCTGTCTGTATCTAGTTCTACTGGAATATAGCCCAGTTCCCTGCAACCATGAACTGAATAAGCTGGATCGAAAACTGATAGATGTGTGAGTGTTTCTATGTCTTTCTAAAATATATTTTTGCTGGTGCAGTAGATGTGTTTTTATTCCTAATGATAAGGAACTAAAATCTAAACCAGCCCACTTAAATAATCAATTTTACTGTATACTGTAAATGTTGTAACACATCAGTGTCAACTAAACAGATGCATTCATGATTCACAGGTTGAGATCAACAGCACCTGCAGCAGATGCTGAAGGCTGGCACCAACTATTTAGGCTCCTCTGCCAACAAAGCTGCAGTGTGCTTATTTGGAGCACAATAGCTTCTTTGTGCCCCCAGACAATTCTTAAATCTTGAAACTGACATTTCTTTTTTCTAAAGACAGTTGGGCAGAGGTGTCAGACATAGTGCTGAAAAGTGATAGTAGGGAAAAGGTCTTCAGACATTGACGGTTAATTTTGCAAGCTCAAAGTTGAGGATGGGGGAGGTGGTGATACCAGTTTAAAGCAGTTTAAAGCAATGATGTGCAGAAATGGTATTGGTTTAAAGTGTAGAATCAGCACACCATAGGAAAGGGAAAAACTATACTATATATAGAAAAGGCACCACAAAATACATAAATATAGAAGATTAAAGGTATATTTTGTATTTATTTCTCAAAATCAAATGTATATTTGCTCTTATGTTTATACTGAAAGAAACTGCACCTGTCTATACTGAACACCACACCAAACTCCATTACTCACACACTTGCAGACTCACTCACACATTACCAGTTAACACACATCTTTGGGATGTGGGTGGAAGACTGGAGTACATAGAGAGGAGACCACCCACTTAGACAGAGAAAGTGTAGACTATGCAAAGAAAGAGCTGGCAGACCCTGTTGGTACTCAAACTGGCATCTGCAATGACCACTTCTCCAGTGCACCACTCTGCTGTGCCACAGAGCTTGAGTGCTGCTTTTTACAACAAAAGTGTTACCACAGACAGGTGTTGGAGGCAAGGTTGTGTTAGTTAATTACCTGTCAATTCATTTTCATTTAAGTTTCAGTTTTGTTTTCTAAGGTTTTGAACATATATGTTTTAGTTTTTATTGTTGAGAACACACCTCAATTAGTTGTTGAGAGAATCATTTCAGTTTAGTTTTCATTTTTGCTTAAGCACAGACCACTGATTAAGAATAAGAAATGCATGCTATGCCTCCAAAGCACTAGGATTGTAGAAACATCTATAAAGTTATCTTCTGAATGTTTTTGTAAAATTAGTCTCATTCATCTGTTCACTGAGCAGACTGTTTATTTTTAAATTTGAGGTAAGGTACTTCACAGTACCTTTCTTTATGAATGCGAATAATTCACATAACCCGCTAGACTTTCCTGATTTAATAAATAGGTATATTTGCATGCTCTCTTTGAGTTTGATCATCTGATGTGAACAGACAGCAGCTCTCAGCAGGCGTGAAGTAAAAGTTAGTTGAAAAATGTAACCTGCCATTTTACCTTTTTTTGGTGGGTTTGTGTGAAATTAGCATATACGTCCTGGGTATGACGTTAATCTGCATCCACCCCTGCATATAGGTCCTCCAATCTGCAGGGAAAAACATGGGGGTTAGTGGCAGAATTGGCACTCCAGCCACCATAAAAAACCTTACAATGGTTCCATTCCATCTGAACTTGTGTGGTGCTGAGGTGTCACCTGTTGCATGGCTACACTTGGGTCCCAATTTGGGATCCTGAGTTGGTTCGTCATGTGGTAGGCGTGGCAATCTGCTGTATCAGCACCTGCTCCTAACCTCTCTCTCTCTCTCGTCTGAAAGTAGCATATCACGGTCCTCAGTCTCTTTGGTTATTCATGCACCAAATAACTGAGGTTCTGCTTTACTTGAGGCAAACCTGTAAGTGTAATACTCTACTTTTCTTATAATTCATAAAAGCTTTGCCGTGAATACTGTACTTTTAACCTCTACTTTACCTAGCAAGTGGTAAAGGATCTGGAGACTGTGAGAATATGGGTGTGATTCACTCCTCTCACCCTCTGCTGTTGACACCAGCGTTGAGTGTCTACACATGATTTACTGTTTTATTCATTTAGGAGTTTTGTGTTTATACAGTTCTGTAGGTCATTAAGTCATCATCTTGAATATCATAATTAGCATGAAAACTAAACGTGATGTTGTATCTTTACAAGTGAAACTAGAAAATATCAAGAAGTTGGAACAGGTAGAAATGCAGCTGAATTTCCATGGACTCACACTGCGAAGCATCTCAGATTTGTGCTGTGATAAACAGCAAGCACATTGCGGTGTGAGCTAAATGGAGCGTTCCCTCCATGAGCTGTGCAGAGCCTGTCTCTGAACACTGAGAGCAGTGCACCCCCTTGTGACATCAGCTGATCTGTGTCAGCCCCACATTCTCTGCACTACAGCGGCCATCCTTTTTATCTGATTTATTTTAGGTAGCATCAATCCACATTACCTCAGATAATCAGAGTTCTGCTGTATTTATACTGTAAATGTATTTCTTCCCTTTAATTGAGCTACACGAACCTGACTGCCTACATTGATTAGGTACTTACCCCTTGTTACTGTCAGTGTCATACTCCAAGAACTGCCAGACAATACCATCCCATACATCACCAATTCTTTGTTGTGTGTCCATATTCAAAACCATATTCATTCTAGATAGCTATCAACTTTTATGCTCATTAGCCTGTGTAGACATGTGTTGTGTAGTCAATTTGTGAAAAATGAGTGATAGTCAACTGTAATAATTTTGCCTCTAACGATTGGATTGGTGTAAGCAAAAATTTTGCTTATGCATTAACGAAAACTATTCTGGCAGAAACCATTTATTCATTCATTCAGGAAGTTGAACAGATATACTATATGTCCCTTATGACCGGAAGCTACAAAAAAATGGTGCACCTTTTTTTAATAGTATATTACATACATATGGATAATTAAAAATTGTTCAAAGTGGATTTAAAATTATTACAGATCACAACTCTGAGTCTAAAACAAGTTTTGCCTGCCTCTTCACATCCTGGACTTGCAGAAATGACTAACTGCCAAAAATGTGCCTAATTTTTTTAACAAATAATGAGTTACATTCATGCATTCATTCATGGTTGAATTTGCCTGATCCACAAAACCCTTACAAGTCAAAACTGAATACAAGGCAGAAATCAAACCGAGGTAAATACAAAATACAAATACAAAAAGGTAAGTTGTCAAAAAAGACAGAAATAACACCAAAAAAGCATTTTGCCGCCTTAAAAAGTCTACAACAGAAAACAAGGATTATAAAATGTTTAGCCTTACTGTAAGTGGAATTTGATGAGGAATCGCTCTCCATTTTATTTTCCAGTTTGTATTAATTAACAGGCTTTGCATAGCAGTTTGTGTTTCTATTTGCATGTTTTATTGAAAGTGGCATTTCCTAGTATGCCTCTTCAAATCAGCTGCACTTTGCATGCCATTCTGAATAAAACAGTGTCATTTTTCAGAATATTCTAATTTTTACAAATTCTGTCAACTTAAGGCTGGCCTTAATTCACCCAAATGTGCTGACTTTAGGGCTGCTATCGGATCCAACAGTCTGATCCCAGATTAGATGTTGGGACTTTCTGCTTTAAATGTAAGTTATTTCTTGTAAATATTTGGTCATTAGGTTCATCCTCTCTGAACATCTCACAATGGTTGGGGATCAAGTTGTAAGAACTGATTTCAAAAAGAAGGGCTGCTGTGCTGTTGCTCCTTCGTATACTTTAGACAAGATGGTGGTGGTGGTGGGGCTGTGAAAGCAGATGTCCTCGCTTATTTCTTTGCGCACTAGTGCAAAATGTTGTGCGCTGAAACTTAAAAAACTGGGCACACGTTAGAGAGGACAATGAACTGTAGGTTACCGGCGACTGCTTTATTTATGAAGTAGAAACAACACGTTTTCTTTTCCACCATTTTAATTTTTTTTCAGTTTGTTTTTGAGTTTGTGATTTTAATTTTCGATTTAGTTTTTGTTTTTCACTCATCTTTTAATTCCATTTTACTTTGAATAATGAAATGCTTTTTTAAACAATAATAATCTTGGTTGTAGAACTAAACTGATAAATTTGCCATTGACACTATATCAGTGCAGACTCCTTAACCTGACCTGACTGACCTGCCTTTGACTTTAAGCCAGTCCTCATACAAAAGAGCTGAAATTCAGAATTGTCTTCTAGAGTAGAAGGCATCAGACTTTAAATTGAAATGTTGCCAGTTCACCCCTTGTCTCCTCAGAATACTGTATGCACATACAATTATACCATATTTCTGTGCACCTTTGATTGGCTGTTACTCTAGGAAGGCACTATACAACATAAAGGGTGTGTGTTTGTCTGGAGTAGAAACATATGAAGACTGAGTTCTTTTTTTCACAGTAATAGTGTAATTTCTGCTTTCGTTTCATTTTCATGACATATAAATTATGCATGCCAGATATCTTTATATTGCACAGCAGATGGTACTTTTTACAGTTCATAATCTTCATGAAAAGCAAATTGAAATTGTGGGGGCAGAGATGAGGCAAGAGTGCAGCAGAAATCTTTAAACTAAGATGTGTGCAATGTGGACTTCCTTCTGCAGAGATAATTGTACAGAGTTTGGACAATCGACTCTTATTAACCACCAAATCTTTCCGTTTTTTTATTTAAATATTTAATGACCTATGTACATCCAAAAATAGAGAATTACATATAATTAAAAAAAGTATATATTTTCAAAAACAGACACAACCCTTATTTAGTAAAAGGGCCGTTCAATAATGACTACCCCACAAAAGTGCTTTATAGTTGTACAAACGCTGAAGTGGCAGCTATGTTGTATAAGCTTTGTGGCTTGCTACCTTTATAAGAGACACAAAAAAACTTTGTGTTTAACCTCATAAATATTGAAATAGGTGATATTTAATTCCATTTTGAGGAAAAAGGTAAAATTTCTTTTATGTGCGATCAACTATTTTTTTCATATTTAAACACAGAATTAAACCACCTATTGTATTTATTTGCTGATGCAGCCTACTGTAACACCTACATGATAAATAATTAATAAAGGCTGATATAATTAATGCGGTGGGTTGGCACCCTGCCTGGGATTGGTTCATGCCTTGTGCCCTGTGTTGGCTGGGATTGGCTCCAGCAGACCCCTGTGACCCTGTGTTTGGATTCAGTGGGTTGGAAAATGGATGGATGAGATAATTAAAAGTGAAAATAATTAAATAGCTTTGTTTAAGGTGACAATTAGTATTGTCAGATAACTCATTATTAACCTTGTATGAGTTTCTTCCAGTGTTTCCAGTTTCTTCTGTAATGTAAACACAGCCTGATTGATTTTGTGATGGTGGGTGTGTGTACAAAGACTACTATCCCTTCCATAGCTGGTTCCTGCTTTTTACCTGTTTTACTGATTATGGCTTTACTTTCTTGTAAAGTAAAGTATAGGATGGTCCATATCTAATTATGCAATTTTCATTACGCAATTACTTATTAAGTTTATTACATAGAAAATCACCCAAAAAATCCTGGACCATTGAGAAGTGTGCGAACTGATGACATGAAGAATCATCTTTGCGCCAAACTGGAATCGTCCCCACATAAATCAAAGTCATCCAGACGATCTGGATCTGCATAATTAGATCTGGATCACCCTGTATGTAGACGGTATGGTACAGTGAGAAGGGGGACAGGACTTTATACTTAAAGCTTGCTAGTTCAGTCCTGGCCTCAGACTTGCTGTGTGACCCTGAGCAGATCACTTAAACTTCATGTGGTCTGGTGGCACCAATATTTATATTCTTTTATTTTTCCTGATCTAGTAAGTCATATTGAGTAAAAAAGTCTTATAAATGTACATTAAATAATTTAAAAGGGTGCCTCAGTGAGGATAAATGACAGCTGACACTGTCCTTTTTTGACATATGAGTTTATCTCAGCATTTTCCAAGACTGTTGCTAATATACCAAGCCATTTTTACATTTGTTGCTTGTACAAAAGACATCTTTTGGTAAGCTTAATCCACCTGTTTCTGCTCCCCATTGCCAGTAATCCAGTGTCATAAGTAGTGCTGGGCAGTATGACCAAAATTCTATATCGCAGTATTTTTCAAAATTATACCGGTTTCGCGGTATTCAACGGTATTTTTTTCCCACGCATGAGTGGATGTTAACCACATTTTCCACTGCAATTACTTCAGTAGACTGGCTAAGAATAACCTACTCCACTGTCATGAGAATTGTACATTGTACAAAAAAAAATTTAATCTGCACACAAGTATAAATACAGGTTTGCATGTTCCCATAAAGTGATAGTTTTCAAGGGGTTGGCACTAATGAGGAGAAGGAATCACATTGCATGACAGTTGCAGTCAAAATATAGAACCTTTTTATTGAACAAATTTTGCTAACAACAAACTAAAATTTTGACAACATATTTTAACCATCCAAAGAGGCATTTAGACTTAGTAAAATATCCAGAGGTGCTTGTCAAAAGTTGTACTGCACTGAACATGTTTTAGAAAAGGAATAAATAGTAAATATTTTTTTGTAAACCAACTACACTTGCTGTTAATGTTAACAATCTCTGTCCACTGACACGTTAAAGTGACTTTTTAAACAACTTTCCCATCATTAAACTGCTTAATATTTAAACTAATAAATAATAACAATAAAATAAATAATAGTGCAACTTCCAGTCATAATACTATTACTTCAAGACTTTGAGCCCAGGTGCATTACACAGTATTCACCAAATAAAAATAAAATAAAATAAAACAAGTGGAACTTGGTGATGACATCTTTACCAACTGAACCATCATTAAAGCAAACTGCATTAATATGGACCATGCTTTAAGCTAAGCTACAGTATATACATAAATAATAAAACTGCAACTTGCATTTAGTAATTACTTACCTAACTACAGTGTGTTTAGGCATCATTACTGTGTACTCATTGAGTTAATTAAGTAGCAGTGAGGGTAAGCGGACAGTTCTCATTCTTATTCCAGATATATACTTAATCAGAGTTATTCAAGTTACACAATAAGTACCGTATATAGTTGTAAAATATGTACAAACTATGACATACAATTACTTAAACAATAAGTAAATCGTAGTAATGCCAAATCACAGTTCCCTATAGTAATGAGTGGGTAATTACAGCATGTGTACACTAAATTATGATATACTTGTTAGAAAGTGTTTCTGTTTTTCTCTTGAAGTATTTCAATAGTTTAGCAGTAATATATTCTGTTTCTCACATTTTGAAATATAGAAGTAACAATATGATCAATGTACATTTTCCAGTGTTGGGTGTATTATCTGAAATGACAAACTTACCAGGCTGCACCCTGTGAGTCTTCTTGAAGACCAATAATGAAAGATATGGCTTTTTCTTGCCTCCTGTGAACATCAAGTGTGCAAGATTAAGGAACACACAATTAACCTCTGATGGGAAGAAGTAGGTCTTTATCTTTTTTCCAACACTGGCAGATGAAAAGCAGTTTTTTTGGAATTTGTAATGTTGGTATTAAATTGCACAAATAAATCACAAAATTTCTAATTTAATTTACTACCAAGATTAATACTATGGAGGAATAATGTTTTGATGTATTGGTACAAGCGTTGATGGTTTTTATGATGAGTCCTCAAATGTAGGTCAAGAAGGGTGAATTAGAGTGCCTTTGGTATTAAACAATAATAAAATAATATATGTACCATGTATTACATAAATATATGCATCATATGTATCATGTATTACATAAATAAATGTAGAATAAAGAGTAATACTGATAATTAAAAAAATAAATAAATAAAGGTAGCACAGTGGAACAGTGGTTATCACTGCTGCATCATGGATCCTGGGTTGAACACACACCCAGGATGTTGTCTGTGTGATGTATTATTTAGCTATTCCAAATTGGCCCAAGGTGGGTGTGTGACTGGCACCACGTCCTGGGCTGTTTACTGCTTTTCCCCTATTAGTGCTAGAACAGCCTCTGGCCACTTGTGATTCTGAAATGGATTACACATGTTTGAGAATACTATGTTAGGAAAAAATAAAATAGTATCATGATTATTTTTTGAAGAGTATTATTATTATACATTTAACTAAATAAGAATCTACTAATTCAGCATTTACAGACTAAAATTCATATAAAAATAATGACATAAAGTGCTCTACCTCTTATCTGTTTCCAGAACCTGCTATAGGCAAACAATGCATTATTGATTAACAACCTTGTCACAATGTGTAAATCATTCTTGTTACACTAAACAAAAATAAATATTGATTACGACTAGAATGATTTGTATGTGGTGTTTATTTGCCGTCTGTTTTCACAGAGCTTTCCTCTGGGGTCTCCAGCTTTTTCCCGTGGCTTAGATGTATGAAGTTACTTTGAATGTTGTGATACATTTTCCTGGTGTGAGTGTTAGAGGGTTTTTGTGAGGCTAGTAATTTCCTGAATAGTTCATAAAAGCTTAGACTCACATTGACAATCGGAAAATGGCTGGCCATATAAGTACATGTAGTTAAGTAAAGGTGGGCTTTAAGAAATAGGAAGTCAATGTAGTTGTAGTGATAAATGTTTGGTTAGCTGAAACTTCTCTCAATGATATCCAGGGTGGCCTGCGAGATGAAACACCTCCTTCTGGGAACACCAGCAACACCAACACAACCCTCAGCAGTTTGAGAGTAGTCCTGCCCAAGTCTGCAAGTTTCTCACACAAATTGTATGCAGACTCATTAGAAACAGCCTCATCTTGGAGTCTGGCCAGGTGCAGCACCATTCTCCTAGTAAGTGGTAGCCTACTGGACCTAAGCTGGATCTTCAGAGTAGCAATAACAAGTCTGTAGTCAGATTTCGCAACCTTTCTGTGAACCCTCCAGTTGTTCTGTAGGAGCCTTTGGTGTCTGCCCACGAGGATATGATCAATCTCCTTCACTGCACCACCAGTATTGGAGTACCAAGTCTAACATTGAGGCGCAGGGTGCTGGAACCAGGATCTTGTGATCTGCCAAGTCTAACGATGAGGCTCAGGGTGCTGGAACCAGGATCTTGCGATCTGCCACAACTGACCTTTTGCAAAGTCAAGGAACACGGAGCCACTTTCACCATGGTCGTCAGACCCATGGGGACCAACACAATCCTTACAGCCAGCCCTGTCAGTGCCAGTGCCACATTGAAATCACCCATGGCCAGAGGAGTGTCTCCTTGTGGGCTCCCATCAACCACTGAGCATAGTTGCTAACCTGAGTCTCACAATATGCTCTTTGAAAGGAGTGACATTGGACACCATCAGAAAGAGCTGATCCACCACAGCAACAGTTACTCCCTGAGTATGACAGCCATCAGAGCAATCAGACCAATAAAAGATGCACCCACCCACAGAGATCTGACCAGTCCCAGGTCTATGCTGCTCAGAGAGTGCTGCCACTGAAATGCACAGTTTACAAAGCTCCTCCAACAGCAGAGGAAGATGATCATCATGCCAGAGAAACAAGATGTTCCGTGCGCCTAACTGGATGATAATAATAATAACCACCCTCAAAATAAAGTAGCATAGAATACACAGATGTGGCAAAAGAAAATTAAACGATCAAAGCAGCAGTGGGACAGCATCTCTTGAATGCATTACTAAAGGCCGACGTAATTATATCTATAAGCATCTCTCAAATGTGTTTACATTAAAGCCTGGCAAATATCATATACCATCTATGACAGGGGTGCTCACACTTTTTTGGCTTGCGAGCTGCTTTATATATATACTAAGCATACTTTATACATAAAATGTATGTTGTCGTACCTTGCATAACTGAATAACCTTTATGGCACAATAACAATTCAATACATTTATGGTCACTACAGTATTTGGATTCAATAATCTTCATGTGGGAAAAGGCTGACTCGCATAAATAAGTAGAGCCGAATAATGCAGTCAAGGAGGTTTTGAATTCAGCCGAGTGAAAAATGATGGCTGTCTGATTAACTGCGATTTTAGTTCCCTCTCCTTTCTCTTTCTCAGATCGCTTTTTGGAAGGAAGTCAGTTTCTTAGTTTTTATGAACAGTTCGAAAGTGCCTTTCCACATTTTCCTTCTTTGGAATAGCAATGATAGATTGACAGATCAGAAAAAAAAAAACTCCGATTGTGACATTGTGAGAAAAAAAAATCCTCTTCCAATAACACATTCAGCCCATACCCTCCCCAAACAATTTTTTTTTTAAATCCCTTCTTTAGTTGATATAAATTGGAAGGCTAACTAGATCACAGCCGGAGTTTTGCAGTAGCTTGCGCGTTTGAGCATGCGTGTGGGATGACCATTGTATTAGAAGAAAAAAGATCATCAAGTGGCAAATGCCATAGGGAGGATATATGATAGGCTAACATTTAAAAAAAAAATATTTGAATGCAACGCGATCTACCTGCACTACCTTTTACCTCTCATATGAAATTCTGTCAGGTTATGTATGGACTGGATAATTATATTGCATTATTTGCATATGTTAGCGAGGGATTAGCAAACAGGAATAATGAAAAATGTTTAAAGGTAATCATTATATTTCATATACATTGAATTTTTGTATTTCAGTGACCAAAAGGAAATGTATATGTTTATGGAGCAGCCTTCATAAGATTATAACTAGGTTGTAACCATCATTGTAACCTACCTGTTAAACTACACTTAGCTTTTATAGCACTTTACTTAAACCACCAGTTTAAGTGGTATAAGTGGTAATTTGACTTTGTAATTTAGCTGGCTTTTTTTAGAGAAACTTTAAATGCAAAATAAATAAGAAAATACAATAAAGCCTGTTAATACAGCCTTGTTCCTGTGCATTTTCTGAAATGGTACTGCTTAAGCGCATATTTTTCTGAGAGGGACATGTAAATGGACATTGCCATAAGAATTCAGATGCACCATCCCGACTGTTATGTATCCTGAATTTCCATATTTCAGTTTCCCCTGTCCTTCCTCCTCCTTTGTGTGTTCAGATTTCTATGTACAGGTCTGGCAGAGATGATTCCACTTAAACCAAAGAGGGTGGTGGTACACCATTTATAGGTTCATCTAGGGCTGGCCCTGGTTATACTAGTCCATAAAACAGTCCAATAATTGGTGCATCCGCATCCTATGTTTTATTTTTCAATAGAGGATCAAGACTTCTGACACTGTTATATGTTCTTCAACGATGTACAAATCATAGTGTATCGCGTTTTTTATCATGATTGACGTTCCTTAAATTGTATCCACTCATCTATGTTCTGAACCTGACCTTTTCAATACTAGGCTCAAACAACTAAAGGAAGCAAAGCAGAATCCAGCTGTGAATTTTCAATCGCTTATAACCTTGCCTTTGATTTGCATGTATGTGTAGATTTTACGCTTGCTCCTCATAAAGCATTTTTCATGGTATTATAGTTTTTCACTCCAATACCAAAATGTACATGTCAGTTTAACTGCGCAAAAGATTGTAGGTGTGGACCTGAATATGCCCTGCAGTAGGCTGGTACTTGGTGCTGACAGAATGGGCTCTGGATCTCTGCAACCTTGTGTTGGATTAGTTGCATTCAATAAAGAATGAATGGAAATCTGTCGGAAACTGAAGTGAACTTTCTCAATTCTGTGAATAGTGGTGCATTTTTGTTCTAAGTTGATGGCAATAACAAACATAAATGAGAGTGATAGAGCTGGAAATTAAACCTGCACCTTGGAAGCTGCCACTATGCTTCCCAGATTTGATTGTGTCTTTTGCTATTTGATTTCATGCAATTTAAATGTGATGAAAATCTGATGGACTAAAATAGCCAAGTGAAAATCTCATCATACATTGGATTGTATACTCAATAACAGAGCCAATTGAAACTGTCACTGATATTTACTATTCAGTGTTATGAATGAATTTTATTTTCTCTCCTGTTTGCAGATTACTTATTCTCATTCATTGCCACTTACATTTTTTATTGCTAGAATTGAAAAGTACATTAGAGTGTGCTGAATTTGAAGCTTTTAGTGAGTTCTGGAGCTTCACTCAGAAGAGTAAATCTGTAGCATTATTATTTGGCTTCATGAGGGGAGGCTACAATTTTGGCTTTTTTATTACATTGCAAAGGTCTTTGCTAAAGACACCAACCTTTCAAAACTTCTACTTACATGGGAAATAACAGGAGCAAGAAATTAGAAGAGAACAAATTATTATGAATAAAATGTAGTGGGTGAGGCTGGACATACTGTAAACTCAAGCCTTTTAAGTGTTATGTTTGTGTTTCTTTTTCTAGGATGCTTCTGTGGACTTGGACTGACTTACAGCATTAGGTCAAGCACAATGCCCCCAATTACTTTTCAGGATCTTCCATTAAACATCTATATGGTCATTTTTGGCACTGGAATCTTTGTGTTTGTACTCAGCCTTATCTTTTGCTGTTACTTCATCAGGTAAGTTGTTTTTTGGGCTTACATTCTGAACATACATTTGAGGCACAACTCTACTTGGGAAATAAGAATAGAAAGACACATGTATGGAACTTTGCCTGAACCCCTGACCTTGAGAGGCAAACAAGTGACCGATAATGGCAGAGTGTGCAGCTTGAGGTCATTGCTTTAGGATATTCGATAATCATTTTTGAACTCAGAGGTGATTTACATTTGTTAAAAGACTGTGCAAGGTTCCCCCACATTTCCCCAAATATGTAGTTTCCCCAATTATCTAATTGTCACAGCCCAATTATCTGTTCTCTCCAGGGTGTGTCACCTCATTATGTTCATGCCTTGCTTGTCACCTCACACACTCAGTATAAACATACTGTGAAGCATTCAGCAAGCACAGAACATCTAAGTGCTCAGAATGACTAAACAGTCTGATCGATCTTGGCCCTTGCAGCTTCGTCAACTATTAAATCTCATGCTTTGAAAATTGTATATCTCTGTCCTAAAAGTGGCTATGGAAAATAAGCAATGAGGAAAGTGAATACTGGAAAAAAATGAACTTGACATTTACACAGCTATGCATTGACTTTTGCGGAAATAGGAGGGCTTCAAAAATATAAAATACTGTTTTGGCCTGTTGCTGGCATTCCACCCAGGATTGGCCCCGGCCTTCTAGCCAGTGTTGTTGGTATAAATTCAGTCTCCTATTGACCCTGAATGAGATTAAATCTGTTGGATTAATGGAGTGGCACCATAGTGCCTCATGGCTACAAATGCCAGTATTCAAATCCTAGCAAGGTCACTGACTCTTCTCAGTGTGTTTGCTTGGTATTTTTTTCCAGTACTGTTTTATTCCAACATTCCAGTAATGCTCTTAAAAGGTTGTGTTAATTGGAAATTCTTATTTGGCCCACTGACTATGAAGGCAAGTGTTCACTGGGCCCAATTAATGTCATTGCTAGTATAGGCCCAGACCCTCTTTGACCCTGAACTGGATTTTAAGAGGGTTTGAAATTGGATGAAGATGGACTGATGTTTTTTTAGATTGTTTATGTTTTTGCATAGTTATTAAAACATGTACTCCCTATTATAAAAGGGCCACGTACTGTATGCAAGACACAGTAGTTCATTTATAATGTTATGCGTTCTACAGCCTCAAGCAGTGCTTTGTTCACCATGAACAGCTTACTAAAACGAAACAAAATAGTATTGTTTGTAACACTGACGGTTTCATTCACACGGTAAATAAGAAATATTTAGATAGATAGATAGATAGATACTTAAGCAGACAAGCATTGAAATTTTTGATCCAAGACTTTTTTCCACTTTACACTCAGATAATGCTCAACAGAATCTTTAAAATAGCAAAAGACCCAGTAGGGCAATTGGGCCCTGACTTACTCTTTTGCAAAACAATTTTGTTATTGTGTACTGGAATACATAAAAAGCCCACTAAAAGTATATAAAGCAGTGTTACAGAAGTATCAACTGATATTTTATTTTATCAAAGGCAAATTTAACTAATCTGCATGAGCTTTTCTTTGTGGTGTCCTGTAGTATCAGGCTGTTCTTCTCTCAAAGAGCCTCTCAGCTCTCATTCTGTATAATACCTGTACTTTAATAGTGTTTACAAGGTAAAATACCTCCCAAAATGCTCAGGATATACAGGTAAAGAACTAGTTGGACTTACCTCAGTCTATTTTGATACAGTGAGGAATTTCATTGAGGAGGGATTTGTGTCCACTTTTGGTTAACAAAATGTATGCAATTCTCTTTCAGTCAGTCAGTGTTTGTATTATATAGTGCCATTAACAGCATAAACCATTTTTAAAGATAAAAGGAAACAATTACATATAAAAATTAACAAATGAAGAGTATAAAGGTAAGAATCCAACACACACAGACAGTGGAAATAAGACATGTACACCTATCCTGGTGAAGTCACCAGTCCATAGCCAGAAAAAAAAAAGTAGGAAAGTATATGCATGGCATAAAATTCAGTTGTGTTTGGAGATTTAATTAAGTGTTTAGAAAGCTGAAACATATTTATATTTTCTAGTGTCTTTTTTATTTTTTGTTAAAGTGAGTCATAATCAAGAATAACTGTGATAATAGAATGTAATTATATATATTAGTGTGGTACATAAAATACATGTTTTTAAGAGCAGTTTACATTATCATGTAGTTGAAAACATAGTCCAAATAGGCTTGTGAGGAGCTTTCACAGACAGCAGCGTCTAACTCAGGTGATGAAAAAATGGCAGCAATTGATGTCCTATTGCTAATTGTTGGTTATGCAGGGTCGACTGCTAGTAGACAAGCTAGTAGTAGCTTGTAGTTCAAATTTCTTAAACAACATGGTGCTCCGCCTATTAATTATAATGTTACAGAAATACTGAATAATTATAATGTGAAGATGATACAGATGTGAGGTTGTTTTTAGTATAACCAAAATACTAAATACAGGTTTATTCTCTGTATGCATAACATGTCATCAAGCCACGTCTAGGTAGCTAATTTTTTATTAATTTTTTCATAAGTTACATTGCTTGCATGTTTTACTTTTATGGTCATGAACATCATATAACTTACTTGGTATGATTTGAAGAACAAGGAGGACTGAGCTGCTGGGACAAATGTTCAATTTTGCCACTCCTCATCCTGTGGGAATTGTTTATACAGGCAGCATATCAAGCAGAAGCTGTTGCAGCCATCAAATGAGTAAGAAATGAATACTGTATATGCAAAAGATACTGGGTAGAATAACCTTTCTTAAGGAAAATTTGAAATAGTATACTAACCTATATTTTAAATCAAACAGAATATTTTTCTGTTATAGCACAGACAAGTTTAAAAATTCACCAAAATGCTTTTCAATGGGAGTTTTTGAAATTTCAGAACTTTGTGTAGTGCATATCTCCACCTCTCCAGGGTCTCCTCGATCTGCTCCCTACTCTCTATTAAGTAAAATAAAGTTATGTCTTTTTATACACTCCTGCTTATCATAGTGCCAGAGAGTTGGTGACATGTTATACATTGATAAGATAAGCAAGTAAGAATTTCACTGTACCCTGTGCATATCACGATGCTATTATAATTACAAATACCATTATGTTGGGGTCTACCAATATTAACCAATGTACAGTATGTGGACATAAATTCTTGTACCATTCTATTGAACTATCTAAAAAAGGCTAACTTTTCAGTCAGTTTGTGATTGAAGATGGAATTAATTATTATTTTTCTTTTATTAGAGAGTACTTCAAATGGAGGCAACTTGTATAATGTATCTGGATCAGAGCATGAAGTGCTACTTGCCTCTGTCAGATCTGCTTATTTCAATCAGAGGCTTTCACTGTGCATTGAAAAACAGACATTCTGGCCATAACAATGAACATTTTCTGGATGCAACAGCAATAATTTGATTTAAATTGTAATGCATAAAAAATGGTCTCAGTGTGGAAGTTTTTATTTCAGTGGCCTCTCAACATAATGAGGAACGGTGCTTAGCTTTTTTGTGCTGACTTGAGAAGCAGTAGGTAACTAGAATAAAAGTGGAAGTGCAAAAGGACTGAAATAATATTTTTCCACCTTGCTACACCATTGAGCACAGAAGCAATGTTATGATAGGATAAGAAACAGAAGGTCATAAAATCACAAATGAAAAATCAAGGACAGCATAAGTGCAATGATTTGTTCCACTCATCGTATTGCAGGGTCACTGCATTTACACAGAGGAGAAAACAGAGAGGATGTTACATGACAAGTGTCAAGATTTAAAATGGTAGGTGAGGTATTAAAGTCAGAGTATTTCAAAGACAATGAATGCAGGGATTTTTTTTCAATTTGTTTCAATACCTTTTTTATGTCTGTTGTGGCACACCTAATGATGTTTTCTGCCCACTCAGTAGCTACCTAGGTGGACAAGGTGATGCAGTAATCATAAAGCCCAACTGTCAGTGTAAGGTCACTTTGTATTAGCCATTATTTCACTTAGTTATTTTTTATTGTGTACACTATCTCAGACCCTGTTATAATGTAGAATAATTCATTGATTTTTTTCTTTTTCTTTTTTTTCAAATCTGTCTGTTTCAAAACTGGGAGATAAAGGACCAGACAATATACTGGTAACACTAGGCACAAGCGGGAACCAATCCTGAATAGCACATAGACAGTATGCAACTCAGATCTGAGCCCACTACTCTCTGCTAGGCTCTACACCCTACACTGTGCTGCCCTACATCTCCATTGTTTATATGTAATTTTTCTTTTGCTTGTTATTAAATCATCAGTGAGTGGCAGAATGGCTAAATAATTTTAGAGGATGAGACAGATGAATTGTCAGGCACAGCTAGGACTGATACTGTGGAATAATATATGGAGCTCTGTGCAGTATAGGGTGCTTAGCCTAAAGCTAAGAGTTCCTTATATAATTGTACAGTACACTCTAAAACATTTTCCTGGTACACCATGACCAGACTAAAGCAAAGTTTAAAACCAACTCCAGTCCTGGGGCCTCATGCATAACACCATGCGTAGAATTCGCACTATAACATGACATAAGCACAAAAGCCGAAATGTGCTTATGCTCAGAAAAATCCAGATGCAGGAATCTGTGCGTTCGCCCACTTCCACGTTCTTCCGCTACATAAATCCCGGTCAGCATGAATAGTAACTCTCGTGCACGCGCGTGCTGTCCCACCCCAAATCCTCCCAGAAATACGGCTCTTTGAATATGCAAATCAATATAAATAGCCCTTAAGCTCTGAGTTCTGTGAAAAGACAATGGAAAAAGCAAGAGGGAAAATGGAAGATTTCAGCGAATACCAAGTGGAGGCAAGGAAAAATGTACTATTTGTTGGTTTAAACAGTGGTATAAACAACAAAAGGAAGCTGATCGCTTGACATAGTCGCACAGTGCCCAAAATAAAAAAGAAATTGTCACATATCAAAGTCGCCGTGAAAAGGCGAGTTGTAGCCCACTGTCTGAGTGTCATATGAAAGCTTATTAGGGTACAGAGAAAAAAAAGGCACACAGTAGGAAAAAAGCACGAAATGTCAACTTCAATCTCGAAATTTCCACTTTAATTACGTAGTTTATTTTGTCATTAAAGTAGAACATCATAAACTTCATCTTAAAATCGTTTAATTAACCAGTTTCTCAAATCACATCGTAATTAAAGTAGCACATTAAATGCTTTGTTTTGTATTTGATCTTTTGCTCTATGTGTGTGAATCACTACGTGCTTTCTCTTTCTCCAACAGGGCACAGAATCTATTACATTTGTGATATTACAGCTCTCTGAATAATTAAAATACTGAGCTGTATACGTGATATCTTTTTCATGATATTAGGAGTTAAAGCATGTTATTAAACAGGGGAATACGGTGCGTGACCTTCGATGAAATTATTGTAGCAGTACTGTCTCTTTCAAACGTAATAACCTCCAATTCCTGTGCTTACTTTTCTTTCTCCACATACCCAATCGCCACACAATCAGCTCTGTAATAGACGTTAAGCCATCTGTAAGTTTACAACGATGATTCTTGAAAACTTTTAAAGAACATTGAAATATCTTTGTAATACAAGTTTAATTATTCTATCCATCTATCCTTCCAGTGTCGCGTCAGCCCCAGAAAGAATACAGCACAAGGTAGGATCAATCTGTGAACTAGCTAGCGCTGCGGAACCGTATCCTCCTCCTGTTTAATTATTAACAATACAGATTATTTAAATGAAGTTAAAGTTTTATTTATATAATATAATCAACATATTTTGCTGCATTTCATCTTAAAAATGATATCGTCATCATATGTAAATACGCGCTTTATAAAGTGGCGCAGGTTGTGCAATATTATAACTGTAGTGCAAGTTTACAGTGAGGTAATTGTACTTATAAGTACAAACAGTTCTACAAGGAGCACTTGATGGACTGATTGACTGTTTAAAGTTCTTGGGATGAAACTGTTTCTGAACCGCAAGGTCCATATAGGAAAGGCTTTGAAACGTTTTGCCGTGGCTGAGGCAGTGTGTGCTTGATGCTGTATACCGATAATTCTCTTTCCAATCAGCTGCTGCTGTGATTCCCCACTTAGATACAGTGATATAAATACCCCGAGTGGTGCAGTGAGAGTAATATGGAAAAAGATGATCTGCTGTGGCAACCCTTAACGGGAGCAGCTGAAAGAAGAAAAAAAAGGTGCAGTGAGAGTAACAACGCTAAAGCAGTTATGGTATTTGGAATACTATGGCTATTCCCTGGACCATTATATTGTTACAAGTTAATTACAATCAGATGCATTACACTAATAAACAATATGCGGTTAGTTTCAGTGTATTTATAAAGCCACGGCAGGAATGTGGCTCTAAGAAATAAAGGGTAACCACACAGGAACAGTAGCACTGCTTTGACGCTGGGTGCCGCCAGTCTGCAAAACTGAGCGGAGAACTTGCGTACGACAGGGTATGAGGTACCGTGGAAAAGTGCATGGCTTTATGCCAAGTGTAGGTTTTATACATCGCGATTTGAACATGGAAACGTTCTTAGGCAACATTTCTGTGCGTACGCACCGTTTATGCATGAGGCCTCTGGAGAGCTACTGTGGCTGCAGGTTTTCATTTTTACCCTTTTCTTAACTAGTGACCAGATTTTGCTGCTAATTCTTTGCCTTAATTTTAATTGATGCACAACTTAAGACTCAGGCCCCTTAATTATTTCTTTTTTCCTTAATTAGCAACCAAACAATATTAAGACACAAAATGTACAAACACATAAACAACAACCTGAATCCATCACACAATATAATAAAGAAAGGTGAAGGCCTCAGTAATGTTGATTTGCTCAGGTCCACAAAAAATTTTGACAGTTCTCTTAAAAAAGAAAATCAACAGTTTTGGAAATGTCTGCCATGGCAGAATGAGCACCATGGAATTAAATAACGTGTTTAATTAGCAACGAGATTTGGCTTCATATTAAGAAACTGAATGAAGTGAAGTTGGTTGGAGTTTGAGGCCCCAACTTAGTTGAACATCTGTTGGCTCACTTCACATCAAATTTATGTCTAAAGAATAGTCAATTAAAATAAAGGGAAATAGCAGCAGTTCATAGTTCATTAGCAGCAAAATCTGGCCACTAATTAAGAAAAGAGTTAGAATGAAAACTTGCAGCCACAGTAGCTCTCCAGGACTGGAGTTGGAGACCTCTACCATAAATCATGGGTTCCTAAATTCAGTCCTGAAGTACCCCTGTAGCTCCAGGCTTTCATTCCAACTGTCTTCACAAATCACTGTGTGACTCTTATGTCTCATCAATCTGATTCTTTAGCTGGCCTTTTTCCTTTTCTTATTCTTCATTCAGAAGCACACTCTAGTTAGATATTTGCATTTAGAAGAAATTCTGAAATGTCTTATTTTTGTCATACTTTTAAAATGTAACCTTCTTTTGCCATATTCTATTTAATTGATCTTTCCTGTAGATTTTGCTCCTTAAATTGTATCCAAATACTAACAATTAGTGATGAGCTGTACCGACAATGGGGCAAATGGCACAGACCGTGAAAGCAGACTCACTAATTCAAAGTTTCATTTGTCTCTGTGCTAATCAGTAGTTAAAGGATTAAGTAAATAATCCTCAAGGTCAGTCCGATGGACCACCTTTTAACTTCAGGTGTTCATCCTAACCACCTTCTGCTTTTCAGTGGACTGCTGACTTTATTAAACAAACTGTTATTTCCCAGTGTTTGCCTTTTTGTGTCAATGTAGAAATTATACAATAGATTTGCTAAATTCTAGGGAAAATTTGAATGTGTGTAACTATTGTTCTTTTTCTTACTTTTAAAAATTTTGCTTTTTATGTTCTGGTCATTTAAGCCTTTTCTCATTAATTAGTTCACAAATGGATATTATACTTAATTAGCTGCTTTTCTTTAGTATTCAGTGTCTTTTACACCTGTGTCTATACTCTCTATCAGTAATCATCAGTATTTGGGTACAATTAAGAGAGTAAACTCTACAGGGAAAGGTGAATTAAAAACCAATATGGTAAAAGAAAGTTAACGTTTAATGTGGCAAAAGTACAAATTTTTGAATTTTGTGTTCACGTAATTATATCAGCAAATATTTCTGAATGCAACATTAGAGAAAAAAAAGCTAAGCTAACTAGATCAATGAGAAGTAGGACTGAACCATTTGTTTGTGAAACTGGTTGGAATGAAAACCCTCAGCCACAGTGGTACTCCAGGTCTCAATTTGGGAACCCCTGCCCTAAATGAAAATAACGTGTTTGTTTCCTTGATTTAATTAATAATAATAATTATAATTCATTACATTGATATAGTGCTTTTCTCAGTACTCAAAGCAATATCCACACAGGGAGGAACCAGTAAGCAAACCCACAATCTTCCACAGTCTCTTTGCTGCAAAGCAGCAGCACTACCACTGCACCACCTGTGAGGACAAATTAAACCTTCTCTTATCATTTTAAAGTTCAGACATATTTGGCTTTGTGTGGCCACATTTTATGTCATGGCCACTATTATGCCACAAGTTACGTGGCACATGCTTCACGTGCTTAACAAAAAAAAAATCTGAACCCAGAGAAGAACACACAATGACAGCACAATAACACTGAACAAAGTAATGTTAAAATACGTCAAATTTAAATATAAAACTAACTCTGCATGAAAACTAAGCAAAATGAAATGTAAAATCACTACAGAGAATTCCTGTCCCTCTTGCAGGTCATTTACATACGGAATTGGAGAATTGCTCAGGGTTATGCAAATCCTTTTTGGGGAATGAAGTGGCAGCCTCATGCAGGCCAGTCCAATGTCTGAGTGACACTACCTGCCTCAAGAGCCACAGAACTATATTGCAATTTTCTCTGGATCCATAACATGAATAGACAAAGTAAAATAATCCATAATATTCTTGCATTAGCAATGCAGCAATCCACCTTGGAAACTTCAGCATACTGACTCCTCTTTGTGACACAGACTGAACAGACGACAGGCAGAGGAAGTGTAGGAGCTGTGCATATCTGGCTGCCATCACATTTATTTTTGATTTTGGTGCATTGTTTTGAATCGTTTTTGGCATGTAATCATTATTTTGTTATTTTGTTTCCCTTACTTTGGTATGGTAGCAGATTTATTATATACTAGACATTAAGCCCGTTAAAATAACGGGCGCTAGAACAGTAGTGCATAAACATTTGTATGAACAGTCTATATTAAATGGCAAGGGACCTTGTATGTGGCTGTAATATGCGTCACTGTATTGTGTGCCTTTAATTTTCTCTCTCAGTAATACTGGTTTGTATTTCTGTGAAATGCTTGTAATTTTGTCTGACAGTAATACAGTGGAACCTCGGTTCACGACCATAATTCGTTCCAAAACTCTGGTTGTGACCCGATTTGGTCGTGAACCGAAGTAATTTCCCCCATAGGATTGTATGTAAATACAATTAATCCGTTCCAGACCGTATGAACTGTATGTAAATATATATTTTTTTAAGTTTTTAAGCACAAATATAGTTAAATATACCATAGAAAGCACAGCGTAATAGTAAACTAAATGTAAAAACATTTAATAACACTAAGAAAACCTTGAACAACAGAGAAAACTAACACTGCAAGAATTTGAGCTATAGCCTTATGACCCGCTCGCTAAAAACTCTTTTTTTAATGAGTTTTAAGCACAGGGGAAAAAATGAACATTTGAAAAATCTGTAATTTAATAAACAACCAAGAAAAGTAACATTTCAACAATGCACGTGCGCGCCTGTGTGTGTGTCTCTCGCGTGTGTGTCTCTTAAGCGCACGCCTCTGTGTCTGTCTGTCGCCTGTGTGTGTGTGTGTGTATGTGTGTCTGTCTGTCTGTCTCGCGTGCCTGTGTGTGTGTGTCTCGCGTGTGCATGGGTGTGTGACTCGTGTGTGTGTGTGACTCGTGTGTGTGTGGGTGTGTATGTGTGTGTGTGGCGCGCGCGCGCCTCCGACTGTGTGTGTGTGACTCGCGCGCGCCTGTGTGTGTGCGTGACTCGCGCGCACCTGTGTGTGTGTCTGTCTCTCTGCACAGGGAATGCACAGGAAGAGACTGAACACGTGTGGCCCCGCGCATGCACACTTCTCCAGAAGACACACAGACGGACACCGCGCGCCTGTGTGTGTGTGTGTGACTCGCACACGCCTGTGTGTGTGCGTGACTCGCACGCGCCTGTGTGTGTGCGTGACTCGTGCGCGCCTGTGTGTGTGTGTTTGTGACTCGCGCCCGCCTGTGTGTGTATCTGTCTCTCTCTCTGCACAGGGAATGCACAGGAAGAGACTAAACACGTGCTGTGTGGCCCCGCGCATGCGCACTTCACCAGAAAACACACACACGGACACTGGAAGCACACAAGGGTTTTATTAAAGAGGATGATGCCTTTTATATTTTATTATTGCTATTGACAAATAGACCAGTTTGCTGCTTAGTCAATTGACTGCACGTATGTCCTCTTTCACAACTTTATGATTTAGTGAGGTACTATTTGTCATTAAAAAATGAAAGCTTTATGCAGGAGAGAACTTCTGAGAATGTAAAGAAAATGACCCCCAGATATTTGATACACTAAATAAGAACAAAGGGACAACAGCTTTATGCTGGTTTTAGGATGGAGAAAAGAAGCCAGAGAAAATTTGGGTTTGGCTAAAAGTTTACAAAGGTCAGTTGGGTATTCTATTACAAGTAGGAAATTAGGGGTCTGGCCAAAGCCAGTGAGCCAACAACACTCTATTTGCTTTGTGGACAGCCTTAAAAGAGAGGTTGCAAGTAGAGACAAAGATGGGTGCATGTCCATGTGGAGCACACAGTACAAAACTAAAATGCCAAAATGCCTGCTTATGGTGTAGCCAGAAGAACAGATGGTGTGCATTTAAAGTTATGTTTTTGCCTGCTCAAAAAGACCAAAATGGTGAAAGACCTCCAAAATAAGAGATCTGCACTCCCCTATTGGTCTGAGCAAAAATTGTAGGCCTCACCACTTCCAAGTAGCCTAACCTGAAACTCAAATTGTAGGCTTACAGCCTGGTTTCATGCCAAGAAAGAGCACCACAGATGCAATGTTTGCTCTAAGGGTGTTGATGGAGAAGTATAGAGAAGGCCAGAAGGAGTTGCATTGCGTCTTTGTGGACCCGGAGAAAGCATATGATAGGGTGCCTCAAGAGGAGTTGAGGTATTGTATGAGGAAGTCGGGAGTGGCAGAGAACTACGTAAGAGTTATACAGGATATGTACGAGGGAAGTGTGACTGTGGTGAGCTCTGCGGTAGGAGTGACGGATGCATTCAAGGTGGAGGTGGGATTACATCAGGGATCGGCTCTGAGCCCTTTCTTATTTGCAATGGTGATGGACAGGTTGACAGACGAGATTAGACAGGAGTCCCCGTGGACTATGATGTTTGCTGATGAGATTGTGATCTGTAGCGATAGTAGGGAGCAGATTGAGGAGACCTTGGAGAGGTGAAGATATGCTCTAGAGAGGAGAGGGAATGAAGGTCAGTAGGAACAAGACAGAATACATGTGTGTAAATAAGCAGGAGGTCAGTGGAATGGTGAGGATGCAAGGAGTAGAGTTGGCGAAGGTGGATGAGTTTAAATACTTGGGATCAACAGTACAGAGTAATGGGGATTGTAGAAGAGAGGTGAAAAAGAGAGTGCAGGCTGGGTGGAATGGGTGGAGAAGAGTGTTAGGAGTGATTTGTGACAGATAGATATCAGACAGAGTGAAAGGGAAGGTCTACAGGGCGGTAGTGAGACCAGCTATGTTATATGGCTTGGAGATGGTGGCACTGACCAGAAAGCAGGAGACAGAGCTGGAGGTGGCAGAGTTAAAGATGCTTAGATTTGCAGTGGGTGTGATAAGGATGGACAGGATTAAAAATGAATACATTAGAGGGTCAGCTCAGGTTGGACGGTTGGGAGAAAAAGTCAGAGAGGCGAGATTGTGTTGGTTTGGACATGTGCAGAGGAGAGATGCTGAGTATATAGGGAGAAGGATGCTAAGGATAGAACTGCCAGGCAAGAGGCAAAGAGGAATGCCTAAGAGAAGGTTTCTGGATGTGGTGAGAGAGGACATGCATGCAGGTGATGGGTTTAACAGAACAAGATGCAGAGGACAGAAAGATATGGAAGAAGATGATCCGCTGTGGCAACCCCTAACGGGAGCAGCTGAAAGAAGAAGAAGACAGCCTGCCCAGGCCCAGCAGTGGGGCAAAGGCTTTATTATTTTTTTTTTTTTTTTATTAATTTTATTACAATCCATACAGAGCA
>JANRMT010062796.1:58592483-58613153 GCA_026402145.1 Polypterus bichir lapradei
TTTTTTTTTTTTTTTTTTTTTATTAATTTTATTACAATCCATACAGAGCAATCAAGTTTTTACAAAGAGAAAAATTAAGAACAGATCGATCCCCACCCCTGAGAGAGAGAGCAAGCCAAACGGCGTTAAATTTAAGACTTGGAGACATACCTAAATTAATAAATTCTCTGTGCCTTTTGAACTTATTTTAAAATATTACTGATTAGATCCTGCCATGTTTTGAAAAAAGTCTGTACGGATCCTCTAATTGAATATTTGATTTTTTCCAACTTCAAATAATATAACACATCGGTTTCCCACTGACTTAAAAGAGGAGAGTTTGGGTTCTTCCAGTTTATGAGAATAAGTCTACGTGCCAAAAGTGTAGTGAATGCAATCACAATTTGTTTGTCTTCCTCCGCTTTAAACCCATCTGGAAGAACACCAAACACAGCTGTTAATGGGTTTGGAGGGATTGTAAGTCCAAGGCTATCTGAAAGGTAATTAAAAATGTTTGTCCAGAATAATGTTAATTTGGTGCAGGACCAGAACATGTGACCTAGTGAGGCTGGGACTTGGTTACAACGTTCGCAGGTTGGATCATGCCCTGGGAACATTTTGGAGAGTTTTAGTCGAGACAGATGTGCTCGATATATAATTTTGAGTTGTATAATTGTATGCTTTGCGCATATGGAGCTCGAGTGAATTCTCTGCATTGCTACTTTCCACTCCTTTTCTGATATATTAATTGAAAGATCTTTTTCCCAGTGTCCTCTTGGATCTTTAAAAGGGAGGGATTGTAAAATGATTTTATATATTGTAGAGATGGAGTCTAAATCCTTGAGATTGAGCAATATTTTTTCCAGCATGGATGAGGGTGCAAGATGAGGAAAATCTGGAAGGTTTTGTTTAACAAAGTTTCTGATTTGAAGATAGTGAAAGAAATGTGTAGCTGGAATGTTAAATTTGGAATGTAATTGCTCATAGGATGCAAAGACGTTGTCTATATAAAGATCTCTAAGCAAGTTAATTCCAAATTTTTTCCAAATATTAAAAACTGCATATGTTTGTGAGGGTTGAAAGAGGTGGTTCTCTTGCAGGGGTGCCACAGATAGAAGCTTCTCCGTCTTAAAATGCTTTCTACATTGGTTCCAGATTCTAAGTGAGTGGAGCACAATTGGGTTATTAGTGTATTGCCGATAACGTGTGTTTATTGGAGCACAGAGCAAGGAATACAAAGAAGTACTGCAGAAATTTAATTCTATTGCGGACCAAGCCTGTGTATGTTCTTCTATTTGTGTCCAGGTTCTTATCGCCTGTATATTTGCTGCACAGTAATAAAACTGGAAGTTAGGTAGAGCCATGCTGCCTTCTGCCTTTGTAGGGTTGCTCTTTTGATGCGTGGATGTTTTGAATTCCAAATAAATGAGGTTATTGTCGAATCTAATTGCCTAAAAAATGATTTATTAATGTATATTGGGATGTTTTGAAATAAAAAAAGGAGCTTAGGAAGAATATTCATCTTAACAGTGTTAATTCTTCCAGCTAGTGTGAGATGAAGGGTTGACCATCTATGCAAGTCTTGTTTAATTTTTTCCATGCAAACGGCGAAATTTTGTTGATATAGAGCTTTATATTTACTTGTGATGTTTACCCCTAGGTATTTAAACTGTTCTGCAATGATAAATGGTAGGGTATCTAATCTAATATTATATGCTTGAGAGTTCACTGGAAAGAGTACACTTTTATTCAGATTAATTCTGAGACCAGAGATCTTTTGAAATTCTGTGAGTGCTGCTAAGACTGCAGGTACAGAATTTTCTGGGTCTGATATATACAGTACCATGTCATCTGCATATAATGAGATTTTCTGTTCCAGTCCTTCTCTGCTAATCCCCTTTATCTGATCAGTATTTCGACAATGTATTGCCAGTGGTTCAATGGCAATCGCAAACAGCAGCGGTGACAAGGGGCATCCTTGTCTAGTGCCACGTTCTAGTTTAAAGTAGTCTGAGCAAATGTTGTTGATGCAAACTGAAGCTTCTGGGTTAGTATACAGTAATTTAATCCATGCACAGATGTTTGGGCCAAACCCAAACTTCTCCAATATAGTAAAAAGGTATTTCCATTCAATCATGTCGAATGCTTTTTCTGCATCTAATGATAATAATATTTCTGGGGTGTTTGATTTAGTTGGTGAGTATATTACATTAAACAGGCGTCGAAGATTGGAAGATAAGTGCCGGCCCCCAATAAATCCAGTTTGGTCTTGTGATATTACCGAGGGGAGCACTTTCTCCACCCTTCTGGCTAAAATTTTTGAAAGTATTTTAACGTCGTTATTCAGAAGTGAAATTGGTCTGTATGATGCACATTGTAATAAGTCCTTATTTTGTTTTGGAAAGACAGTGATTAGTGCTTGGCGAAAGGTTTGTGGAAGAGATTGGTTATCTCTGGCTTCTGTAAATGTTGCTAATAAGAGGGGGGCTAGCTGAGCGGAGAATTTCTTGTAAAATTCTGCAGGGTAACCATCAGGGCCTGCTGCTTTCCCGCCTTGGAGTGATTTTATAGCATCTAGTAATTCTGATAACATCAGAGGTTTATCAAGTTCCTCCGCACTACAAGCGTCTATTTGTGGTATCTGTAATGTATCCAGAAACGCATTAGATTGTGTATTGTCTTCCTTAAACTCAGTAGTATATAGGGATTTATAGTAGTCTCTGAAAGTGTGCATTATATTTTGGTGTTCGACGATTTTATCTCCGTTCGTACTAGTGATTACCGAGATTGCGTTGCGCACTTCTTGCTTGTGAATTTGTTGAGCTAAAAGCTTATTAGCTTTCTCCCCATGTTCATAGTAATGATGTCTGGATTTGTAAATTAGTTGTTCAGTTTCTTTAGTTGTCAAGAGGTTTAATTCCGAATGTAGAGCCTGCCTTCTCCTATGTAGAGTCTCGCTTGGTAGTCTGGCATGTTCTTCATCTATTTTAGTAATTTCGCTTTTTATATCTGCTACTTTCTTGGCCTCGGATTTATTTCTGTGGGAAAGATATGAGATAATCTGTCCTCTTAAGAAGGCCTTAAGAGTTTCCCAGAGTATCCCTGCAGAGATCTCGGGGGATGTATTTGTCTCTAGAAAGAATTTGATTTGTTTGGATATAAATTCAGTACAATTCTCATCAGCTAATAGAAGCGGGTTGAGGCGCCATCTGCGGGGTGAGTGCATGGGGCTTAGTAATTTTAGCTCCAAGATCATAGGTGCATGGTCAGAAATAACAATAGCATCGTATTTGCAAGATTTAATCTTAGGCAAGAAGTTATTGTCTATAAAGAAGTAATCGATCCTTGAGTAACAATGATGTACTGGTGAGTAGAAAGAATATGTTCTTGAATTTGGGTTTAAAAACCTCCAGGGGTCTGATAAGTTGTGATCAGTTATAAACTTTGTAATTATTTTTGCAGTGTTAGATGCCGTTCCCCCTGTGGAGGAAGTCCTATCTAAAAGTGGATTCATAACACAATTAAAATCCCCAGCCATTATAACTTTATGAGTGTTCAGATTGGGAATGGATGCCAACAAATTTTGTATAAATTCCTTATCATCAACATTAGGTGCATAAACATTTATCAAGATCATTTTAAAGTTAGATAAGTCTCCCATAGCCATTACATATCTCCCTTCAGGATCCAATACTACATCTGATGCTACAAATGGAACAGTTCTTTCTATGTATGAGAATTCCCACACCTCTAGTTTTCTTCGTAAAGCTAGTGGCCAGTCCAGTCTTTTTGCAGCCGGAACTGATCCTTGCTTATTAAGTGAGTTTCCTGTAAAAATACTATTTTAGCATTTAGACCTGTTAGGTGAGAGAGTACTTTCTTTCTCTTTAATTCGTGATTCAGGCCTTTAACATTCCAGCTTACGAAGTTAACTGTCCCATCATGGAGACACTGATTCTGAGTTTTTGATGTCATTTTATAGTCTTATTATAATTATAAAGACTGAGAGGATAGATTAGGTATAGATCAGGCCTGCTCTCTTTCTCTCCCCCCCTTAACCCCCCACCCTCCCTTTTTGCCTCCCCAAGTGAGGCTAAAACCCACTTCACATAGTCCCAGTCCTCTGACATACCCAGAGACAGAGTACGTCCAAAGCAAAACAAGCTCCAATGCAGCGGCGCTTAAGGGTTAAAAGATAGAGATATCTCTAAGAATAAAAAAAAAAAAAAAAGAGTTTTACACTTAAAATATATATATAGTCTTCAGCAATTTTAGTGCATTAAGATGATACACCCAGATAATAAACCCAGGGGATGGTATTAAAAATGTGTCCAGAAGAAGCATAACCAGTCTTAATGCAGTAATAGCAATAACAGTAAACCTAGGGTATGATATTGAACAGTCTCGTTTAGGGTAGAGATGAGATAATTAGAAAAGAAAAAGAGAAAAATAAATAAATAGATAAATAATTAAGCACAATAAAACATAAACATATAGCGCCCTAGTAATACTAAGTAATAATGAGAATATATGCTGATAAAAACCCGTATTTTAAAACGAATAGATCAGACAAAAGATTATTAATCTTTCCTTCATCGTTTTAACCGCCATGACTCACTATTATGTATCAGAATAGTCCCGGGATCAGCTTTCTTAATTCTTTTTCTGCCTCTTCCTTGCTAGCGAAGACATAGAATTGACCCTGCCATTCCACTTTCAGTTTTGCCGGATACAGGAGGCTGTATTTCACACTGGCTTGCCGTAGCCGCTGTTTAATATTATAGAAGGATGCGCGTTTAGTAGCTGTTGCTGGAGAGAAGTCAGGGAAGATAAGAATGTGGTTATTTTCAAATATAATACCTTCCTTGTTTCTGAGGAGTGCCATCACCTCTAGCTTAAATGATAATCGTTCAAAACGAACTATAAAAGATCTTGGTCGGGGTCTGACGGTGTTTGGTCCGCGTACGCGGTAAGCCGCTGCTATCTCAGATTCTGCTTTAAAGTCGTCCCCGATTATTTTAGAAAAAAGTTCAGCTGCGAATTTCACAGGGTTTGAACTTTCTCGATTCTCCGGCAGACCTTCAATTCTGACATTATACCTTCTACTGCCATCTTCTAAAGCAGCCAGTCTGTCTCCAAGTTTTTCTCCGAGTTTTTTGCATTCGGAACTGACATTTATTGCTCTTTCTTCGGCACTGGCAGCTGAATGTTCGACCATTTCAATCCGATTCGTGAATGTCTCCTTGAGATGTCTCCTTGAGATGCTCCAATTGATCAGTAAGCGTGCTCAGTTTAACCGAGTTTTCCTGAATGCGCTCTTCAATTTTACCCAGCACCTGTCGAAGCTCAAATTGCACCTCTTGACGCAGCCTTTCATTTGCCTGTTGGAATTCCTGTCGCAACCTTTCATTTGCCCGTTGGAACTCCTGTCGCAACCTTTCATTTGCCTGTTGGATTTCCTGTTTCAGTCTCTCATGTGCCTTTGCCCTTGCTATCTCATTAGCCTTCTCGCTTTTCTTTATGTCTTGCGCGAGCTCAACGAGCAACACCTTCAGTTCAGATAGTTCAATTGTGCTTTCTTGTACCGTAGATGAAGCAGCAGACTTTGCTGTAGCCGGCGTCCCCGCTGCTACAGGCTCGCGTAATTGCGCAATTGAAGCCGCGGACTTCGAGGCCCTTTCCAGTTTCATGTGATCTTCTCCAATCGGCGAGCTATCCAGATCTGCACTCACGATCGCACCTTCGCTCCCCTTTTCGCTCTCAGCCGGCGACGATGTAGCGGACCGTGGTCCCGAGGAGTCTGTGCTTTCGCCCATCTGATCCAGGTCTGTCTCTGAAAGGCCGTATCTGGAACCGGGGCTTGCTGATCGCAGCTTAGGTGTAGCTTTAGTTTTCGATTCTTTCGAACCCCCCTTCTTGTTGGCCATGTTTATATGTGCTTACATATACTGTAGCAGTCCCTCTCGGGTTGAATAAATACAGGATATCTCAAGATAATAAGCAAATAATATGAAAAATAACACCACTGCTAGCGGAGCTCCACTTCAGACGTCCATCTCTCGCATCGGACGAGACCAAAATCCAAAGGGCAAAGGCTTTAAAGTCAAAGATATTCTCCAGATAGAGAGACAAAGAAAATACACACTAAAAATCTTTGGTTTACTAAAACATGACAAAATCCCTTTGATATTGAAAAATGTATTGAATACAAAAAAATTTGCCCAAGAAAGCAAAGGCAGGAATACCTCAATACACACTGAACACTCAGTTCCTAATTTCTTAAGAATTTTTATATTTGAGCTAAACAATATAAATAGACTTAACTGTACTTTGGTTCACTGCCATGTGCATTTACATTATATTACAGTAATGGAGTTGGTCACCCTTTTCTGATTTGCTATGTATTGTACATAACTGTGCAGTAAATTAAGAGATACAGCCTTTCTCTTTTCTAATATGATGCTAACAAACTGCTTATCACAGGGTGGCATGGGATGAATAATTTGTATATCTAGGAATGGCGGGGGAATATACATACAAACTATAATCATAATATATGCAGTAAAAGTACAATAAACAGCAAATCCATGACCTCTTCTGCCATGCAAACAAACAAAGAACACCTCTCCTAAGCAAAGTGAGAATTATAAAAGAAACACAACAAAAAAACACTAATGTGGTCCATGGGGACCACTCATTCAGGCAGCATGGAGAGTTGCACTGTCACTTTGAACCACTAAACTGATAAGTACTTCTATATGCAACTTGAATTTTCACACTACAGAAAGGATAAATGACTCATGTTTAAATGCTTTTTTTGAGTGCATTGACCCTGGTCGTCTCATACATTTAAAACTGGAGCATTTTGTCGAGAACAAGTCACAGTACTAGTGTGGACCATTCAGACCCCACCCATGTAACAGTGACTGTTTTGAGAAAATCCTACAAATGCAAAAGACAAGAATTTGAAGGAAATTATTATGCTTATGTTCACACAACAGTTCATCATAACGCACACTCATGAGAACTTGCCATTGGTTTCCCAAGCTCAGCCAATTTAGAGTCAACACTTAAGGGAGGAACCCACCTGGAGAAAAAATATGCATATATAGTAACAATGTACAAACTGCAAACAAACAATAAGTCAACCGTAAACTGAACTGAGGTTTCTGGAGTAAGGAGGCATCAAGGGTGCAGTAATGGGTTTTAGTAGTTATAGTACACCTATTGTATCCTATTCTCCATGTGTATTTTATCCATTTAGATAAGACATTAATGTCAAATTAAAAGCCCCTTTTCTAAAAGTAAAATGTTAAATGAAATGCCTTCTTAAAAGGATTGGTGCTGATAATATTACATCTCTTGGATTGTCCAGATTAAAAAAAAAATAGAAAGTGTGCAGTTCAAGGCTGGTTCCCCTTATTACCTTAATTATACGAAAATGGATTGATAAATTAACCATGCTCAACTATATATCATATAAAGAATTTTGAGAAAATAAACTTGAAAATGCAAAATAAGTAAGTGTACCCACATGGTCAACTGTTTCTAAGGATCCTGCACTATATGTGTATCCAGACAATGTAAAATCACAGCATACTGTAAAAAATAAAAGAAAATTCATAGATACTAAAAATAATTTTTATGATTTAGGGCAGAGCAATTGGAAAGCCATCATAAGTGTATTAGTTGTGAAGTATAATAACAGTGTAAAGCTTCATAACAAACATGGTTTCCAAGCTTCAGGCTTTGCAGCATTAAAATTCATTGGTTAGGCATTTTGGGACACATTCTTAGAAACTAAGCATATTCCATTTTTTGTTTCTGCTTTTATTAGAAGTTGCTTTCAAATTCTTCATACAATAGCTGCTGGCACAGTGAAGCCAAGCCATATGCCTCTGTTTTTGTTAGATGGCAGTTGAATTTGCCTGATATTTTGTACACAAAGAATGTCAGATATTTTCAGTTTAATGTTTCCTGATAGTTGTATTTTTGTCTTACTCTATTAAAATAAAGGAAAAAATCAGTAATGTATTGCTGTTATTTGTGTGTCTCCCCCTCTACTTACTTTTGTTTGTGTTATTCACCTGTTGTGTTTATTTTTGTTTTGTCACTTTTTAAAATAGCTGAATTTTAAGATTGCTAAAGCCAGTGTCATTTTTGTTGTGGGGTATATTAGATTTGCCAATCGCAGTTGCTGAACTTGTCGCTGCACCATATCAGATTACATGACTGGAAATCACAGTCACGTTTTTTGATTGAATGCCAATCTTCTAGCGCAGATTTGGTTGCCCTTTTTTTCTGACAGCCAATCGCATGTTGCCTGAAGGAGACATCTCTGTATGAAGGATTTACAGCTGCAGCGAGTTCAGCAGCAATCTCTGCTCTTTAGTTCTTTTTTCCATTCTGTTATGGTATGTAAAATAAAAGACATCAAGTAGACAGGCTTCTCTTTTGTTTGTGAGGTCTGCAGCCCCCATGCTGCTTGACAGGGCCAACTCCATACCAGTAATTTGTGAAGGGTTAATATTTGTTGTGTGCTCAGCTGCAGCTTTCACCTTTTTTCTTTTTTTCATTCGGTTTTAGTACATAAAACATGAGACATCAGACAGACATGCTGCTCTTCTATTTGTGAGGGTCAAAATCTACGTGTTCCTCATTGCATGTCACTATATTCTATGTATTGTACTGCTGGCTGTACACGCAATGGTTCTCAACCATCACATGTAAAGGGCCTGCCCCTCCAACCAAAGAGAAACGCAAACCTTTTTGATTTTTATCCTAGCAAGATTAGTTGGTTTCAGTCATTATGCATTTCACATTAGGAGATTGGCTTCACTGCTGCTAACTGCTTCTAGCCGGGTAAGATTATGTAAATGAAGGGTATGACTGAAAATCACTGAAAAAGTTGTCTAATGTGACAGAGGCTTAAGTGTCAGCTGAATAGAATGTTGTTATAATACATTTTATATGGTCATACAGTATGTATTGTTGGTGTTTGTGTTTCAGTTCTCTAAAGTGATATTCACTCAGAGTTGTGATCAAAAGGCCTGAAAAAAGCTCACAGCTTTTACAAGATGATTTGCATGGAAATTCACTTTTGTGCTCTCTTCTTATACTTAAATCAGTGGTTAGTCTACTGCTCGTATATTGTAACAGTGTGTGTCTCTTCTAGATGGCTGTAGAGTGTTGTTTACCTTACAGCCTACAACACTAAAGGTCACTGCTGGCTGTCTCTGCAGGATACATATCAAGTCTTGTAGTCTATGAGTAATTATATGACATGATTTTTTTGTAATTTGTACAGTTTATGATCAGTGCTTTGTTGTGTTTTTCATAATGATAGTGTTGTGTAAGCTTGAAATTTTAATTCTGGCTACAGTGATGGGGTGGGGATGTGCAGTACCCTGTGCTGTTTTCTAGTATAGCAAGTCCATAGTATTACAGTTAAGGTAAATCTGCTATACATCCTTGACCCTTGTAATGCCAAGGTCTGGAATGTACTCACCATCGTTGGAGGGTCTGTGGAAGCCAAGACAGATTTTGCTGCCCTATACAAATGAGAAAAAAACAACATATTTTTATTTATAGAAAGTGCATCAACAAATGCTCTCACATTCAAGATAACACTACACTTTTCCTGTTATGTATTTCCAATTAGTTTTTGCCAAAATGTGAGTAACACAAATGTAGCAATCTTGACTGTCACAGTGTTTTTTGTGCTTTATTTTGCTTGCTATTTTCACCACAAGAGTTATTGCTGTGTGCTTAAGTAGTTGGTTGTATAGGTGCTCACTTCTTGTAATGCAGGACCATAACAGTGAGGTAAGCCCTAGTGTGCTTGACTATAAAGTATCCCTCCTAGCTACTTCTTTAGGCCTGTTGTGAAATATTTAGCATTACATGTGTTATAGTCTCACTGTAAACAGTAAGCTTTTCTAACAGGTGAATCAATTATTTTGGTGCCAGCCAAGCTCTGAATCACAACATATGATAATAAGACAATTTGATTCTTTCACATGCATTATCATTAGTTTATTGGGAACTATATCTCAGACAGCACGAAGTGTGTTGTATCTGCTAATAGCAAAATTTAACATTGTATTTGCCAATAAAGCTAATGGAGAGTACAGTAATATACTTGTTCTCTGAAAAAAACTCTTCAGGTTGTTTTCATGTTCATTATGGGAGAATAAGAGGTGGTAATGAAGCTATAAAAATATAATTACACAAATAAATAGAGTTTTGAAAGGTGCACTGAGGTGTCCGATTGATGTGCAGCATCTTGCACAAATGGATGATCAATGCTGTAAGTGGTGTTAGATGATGCTGGTGCCACAAAAAAAGAGTGTAGATTGCAATTCATTGAACCTTCATTGCTCAGTCATCATACGTATACCACCATGTACACTACTATACCATAGTTTAGTGCCCATGATTTTGGTGAAGCACGAATGTCAGAGATAATGACACATCCATTCTGAAGACACTTTGCCCTCTACCACAAACATATCTTTGACCATGGTGGCAGACATTTGTCTAGCGACTATATTCTCAATAGCATCTGTGACCGCATCTCAGAGTTTCATCTGCCTAATACCGAATTGAGTAGCTGTTAAAAAGGAAATCTGTGAATGATAGCTTTTCTCCGGTCTGTCTTAGCATTTCATTTAGCCCAGCTTAGCCTCGCCTCCCCACTTATAAATACAGCAAACCAAAGCATCTGAAAGTCATATTCTTGTTTTTGAGTATGTGTGTTGACTTCTTCACCTGCTTGTGCATATCCTCTATAATAAAGCTCCTTGCAAGCAAAAGTAATAATAACTGTGCTGCTTAGATTTTAGATATTTATTTTAGTTCATATTTGCTGAAAGGTGTAACCAGTCAAAATTCAGTTCAGCTACATTCATCCAGTTTATATGTCTTCATAAAGTTTTCTATTTCTCAAATCTAATTTAGGGTAATGGTGTTTATTACCACTCCCTGTAACGATCTTGATATTTATGGCAAAGAATGCTTGGAGAAGATGCAGAGATAATTTATTAAGAAAGAAAGAAGACACAGACCCCTTAACAGGCTTTTGACTTTATATAGTGATGAAAAATACAGTGTGATTTATTCAGACAAACGCTGAACATTATTCATTGTTCTGTTTTAATAAACATGCAATTCTAATGTATATAGAATTTTTCATTCTGCAAAACCTATAGTTGTACTTCGAAAACTGCTTGAGTTCTAACCTTTAACATTGCTATACACTCCTGTCATTCACTTTGCAAAGTAACAGTATACAAACCATATGAGGGAGAACACCTGCCACCCAGTGCCCCAGAGCTGGATTGTGTACAAGAATAATACAAATCACCAGCGTGAGTTTGTGCATTCCTGTAGTTCTAATTACTAGATGAGTAATACTTCGCTCTTCACAGCTGAAAAGGCCATGACTTCATCAGTGCACAGCTGTTCCATTCACTACTTTAGGTTGAATGCTAATGATAAACCTCACTCTGCTTCTTTTAATAACTACGTAATTGCAATTTTTGTAAACAGTCAATATCTAAATATTGCAGTCTACTGCCAGAAAGCAGTCAAGTTCTTGAATATGATACATTGGCAGCTCTTTAATAATTTGACAACATATAAATATGCATGGTGTGTGAAATTTAACTGTTAACACTGGGTGATGCAGTGAAGAGGCCATCTCACCCTGAAGAAGATTGACTATCGCCTTCCTGACTGAGTAACATTGTCTTAGCTCAGCAGATGGGGTGATTAGCACAAACTTGTAGGTCCGAGTCTAGTAAAGAATCAGTCTGTAGTAAGTGTTTCCCAGAACTCTTGCATTAAAATAAGAAGTGAGTCCTCATCATTGTAGATGGTGAATTTAAGCAGGGATCAGTGATGACATTGCCCTATCACTGAAAAATGGTGGCTGTAAGTTTCTTTTAGAAACATTGCTTTATCTCAGCATGCATCTGTCATTTTCCCATTCTGCAGAAGTGCATGAGGGCATTAATCTCATGCAGGAATATTGCAGACTAATTACATTAATATAAGAGGTGTGTGATATCAAATATAAATGGGGGATATTGTAACAGAGCTAAGAAATAAATTTTACAGTGAGCAGGATGCCACCACTATTATATTGAAGAAGAGTTTCTGGAGCTAAAAGAATGTACTTTTAGCTCAGCAGGCTAAATCTGTCATTTTTGAACTGATTGTTATTTTCTAGGTTTGCAGGGTACTGTTTGAGACAGGTGCAGAGCAAATGTGTTTCATAAGAATAAGAAGCAGTATATGATCACTATGGACTGCGAATGGATATGTGGAGCAATTATGTCACCGCCCTGTCACTGAAGATAAGTGACATTCCAGGCTAAAGCATTAATTTATTGGGTTGGTGGGCTCAGTGCTTTAGAACTGTATCCAACCTGTTGTGGGTGTGGTGCAAATCACTGATATAAAAAATGAGAAGCTTTTTCACTTTGCATAATGAATCTGCATGGGGGAGAGTGTAAAATGGTGAACAAGTGCATCTGTTTTATTGGTGCAGTAAGAAAAAGAGTGGCTGTAAGTTCACGGGACCCAGGAGATTTCATTAAATGCAGAAAGTAAAATTACTTGTAGCTATTGCTCTGTAACTGGACTGATCAGTGCAAGGTTTAATGTTTAGCTCCAGGTAAAGACCACCTGCAGGCTTAGCACAAATCTATTACATAATTTTGTTTTTTCCAATGCACTTGCTCAGTAAATTCTTACGTAGGACGTTTTTGTAGCCTGAGTAGAAACCTGTCAGCTACTTATAAGTCACTTTCTCCCTGCTCATTTTGACTACTTGAGTTACACTTCTTTATTGTATGAGTTTGATTTTAGTGCTATGGCTGACTTTTACTGCTGTAGAAACAATTTATTTTAAAAGAGCACTTATGGTCATCCTGGGTTCTACAACTGTTTAAAGAGATTGCAGACTGTTAAGGCTTTTAAGTGTATTTTCAAAGGATTCTAGAACAAAAGAGATAACTGTCATTGCTAGAGTGGCAGTGTTTAAATGTAGTAAGTCAACGGATATTAGATGGTCCCTTAAGGCAATGATTTTCAAGATCTACTGTATATTTCCACAGGAGCCTTTTGAGTTTCCTAGTCATTAACTACCTTTACAAGTAGGTTCGTAAAGGATGAATGGTCTTAAATCATCTTCTTAGATCTCCCACTTGAATAGATGGAAGAGGTATTACATTTCTTCATTTTCACTTCTTTGGTTTTGGAAGGCTGCCAGGATCAGTGAGGCTGATACTTGGCCTTCAATGTTTCTAATATGGTTCAACTTTACTATTTCTGAAATGGCATCATAGCCTCTAAACTTTACACTCTGGGACTAAGCTTTTCTTCAACACTGAGCTTTCCAAGTTATCACTAATAATGGAAGTCTTAATGTTTTCTGAATGCAAGTATGTTGCTTTTGCACCATGACACAGTCTTTAATGTTTCCTTGTGGTGTTTCTATGCAGCTGCATAAAATCTCTTTATGAAGACAAAATTATCATATAGATGTGTAGTATAAACGTTTGGGGATATAGTATTTTTGTAATTGTCATTGTAGTTTATTTGAGTTTTTTTTTTTTTTATTGCCTTGGCTGACTTGAAAAAACCTGCTGAGTAAAAACTTTATTCCTTTGGAGTCTCTTTCACTCCTTAAAGTGCAGTTAGCATGTCCTCCTCCTTTCGAAGCACATTTTGCATACTGTTAGCATGACATTTCAAATGTTATTGCTGAATTTAGGAAATTCTGTTACACTTGCAGTTGTGAATCATATAAATATGCATCTTTGCACACTGCTTCATTTTGCAACCAAATACAACTACCTACAATGAAAGGCTGTGACTTTATAGGTGGTTTTCCGATGGGGGAAGCTCATTATTATTCTATTATTGTTATTATTATTATAATTATTATTATTATTAATATTATTATTCAGCCTAAGTAGGCGGATATCTTTGGGTGCTTTATTTCCACTCCATAAATCAGAACACCCGCAGGTAGACATGAGGATGTCCACAGTTTAGGCCTTTTCTTTTTGTGCTGAGATGCTTGCAGGCGGTATTAGTGAACATCCTCTGTCCAAGGCCAGCACTTCCGCAAACTATAAATACTTCCTAACTTAAACAATTGTAAGTTTGATGTTATCGCAATTCCCTCAGCCCAGGGGGTATTTTTAGCTTTGCAGTGAGTAATTGTAGGACTCTGAAAAAGTCTTGTGGGTTTTTTTGGGTTGTTTATTTCTTCAAATGCCATTTAAATAGTGCATCTGTATTGTACAATCTATGGGGGTGCGTGCACTCTGTATTTTAATAATACTGGCAAAACTAGTAAATGTAGACATGAAACATGTACACAGAAATGTCCTTTTTGCCCATGGCTAAACATGAAGAGGAGTTGTTAACTCACCAAGAAGTAACAGTCAGGGCAGACTCTAATCCCTCTTCTCTTAACTCACACCTGATACTTTCACCTCATTCTATTCTGTAGAAGCGCAATGGTTAAATATATAAAAACCAATGTTCAAACCTCGTCTGCTTTCTTTGGTGTAGCTGTGAGGCTGCTCACTTGACCATCTTGCATCTGCTAAGTGCCATTTTAGTCAGTTTGGAAAAATGCAGTGGACTGTCATGTCTACCAGGTTAGACAGTAGTCCTGAAACTAAAATAAAATACTGGAGCACTGCAAGAAAATATCATCATCAGGTTAACAAAGTTCCTTATTGCTGTATCCTAAGAAGAGCACATAGAACTAAACCTGTTGAATGAAGTGATAATTTCACCTGCTCATTGCTGCATATGAACTGATTGCTTGTACTTTTCTTGTTCCCACATGCTTCATCTGCCATCCATACCATTGACCTTAGGCCTTGTTTCAGTACTTCCTGAGTATTTTATCCATGTTTTGACACTTGCCTATAAGAAATCATCTCTGCCAGATTATTATTTTTCTTTCTCTTGAAATCCTATTAGCTGTTGTTCTTGTTTGTTCATAAGTACTTGATAAGCCCCACAAGTCTTGGGATTTAACAGATGATATCTTGTGCGGGTCCCATGACAAGGATCATGTCTTTAGAAATGGATGACATATAATGAATTCCCATTCGTGCTACTAAGCCCCTTGTGACTATGCACACATGACAATACTGTATTCATATTACCACTACTACTACAAAAGTGCAAAGTGCCATATAGGCAAAAGGAACGTTAATTACAGTATAAATACAAAATGGGAGACACCATTTTACAGGAAGCAGCCTCTGAGTTGGATTTAGGTGTTTACAGTTAAGCCTATTTGGACAGTGTACACAATTTTTATCATTTTGGCTACGTACAGACCACAATGGATTTGAAATAAACCAATCATTATGTGAATGAAGAGTAGACTTTCAGCTTTAATTTAATATTGTATGAGCCATTTAAGAATGATAGCCATATTTATACATGGTCTCCCTATCTTCAGGGGTACAAAAGTATTTGAACCAGCTAACGTAATCATAAATATAATGATAATTTTCAGTATTTGGTTGAAAATCCTTTACACTCAATGACTGCCTGAAGTCTGAACCCATGGCCATCTCTAAGTGCTGGTTTTCCACCTTCATGATACTTTGCCAGGCCTTTACTGCAGCTGTCTTCAGTTGCTGCTTGCTCATTGGACTTTCTGCCATCAGTTTTATCTTCAGCAAGTGAAATGCATGTTCAATTGGGCTGAGGTCAGTTGACTGACTTGGCCTTTGAAAAATATTCCACTATTTCGCATTGAAAAGCACTTGATTTGCTTTCATAGTACATTGTGGCTCATTGTCCATCTGTACTGTGAAGCATTGTCCTATCTGTTTTGCAGCATTTGCCTGAGTCTAAGAGACAGTATAGCCCTGTACACTTCAGAATTCATCCTGCTACTTTTGCCAGAAGTCATATCAATAAACACTAGTGACCGACTTCCATTAGCAGTTACGCATGCCCGTGCCAAAACACTGCCTCCACCTTGTTTCACAGATGATGTGGTACGTATCGGATCATGAGCCATTTTTTTTCCTCTTCTCCATACTCTTCTCTTTCCATCATTCTGATCATACTGATCCTAGTTTCCTTTTTCCACAGAAAACTGTTACAGAACTGGACAGACATTTAAAAAATGTTTTCTGGCAAAGTCTAATCTGCCCTTCCTAAGCTTGAGGTTTACCAGTGGTTTGCACTTTGTGGTAAACCCCCCGTCTTTACTTTCATGAAGTTTTCTCTTGATTGCAGACTTTGGCGGTGATCTGTCTACCTACCAGAGAGTGTTGTTGGTTTGGCTAAATGTTATGAAAGGGTTTTTCTTTACCGAGGAAAGAATTCTGCAGTCATCTAACACAGTTGTCTTCCATGATTGTCCAGGCCTTTTTGGAGTTGCTGAGCTCACCAGCACATTCCTTCTTTTTAAAAATGCACCAGATGGTTGATTTGACCACTTCTTGTGTTTCTGCCATCTTTCTAATGAGTTTGTTTTGTTTTCTTTGTCTAATGATGGTCTGTTTTTACTTGCATGGACAGATCTTTGGACCTCATATTGAGAGTTCAACAGCAACAGCTTCCAAATGCAAATTCCACACTTGGAATCAATTCCATACCCTTTAGTTTTCATTTTTGGTAACCTTTAAATTAAAGCTGAGCATCTACACTTCAATCACAAAATGATTGCTTTAATTCAGATCCATTGTGGTGGTGTACAGACCTAAAATTATGACAATTGTGTCACTGTCCAAATACTTATGGACCTAAATGTATGTTGATGCAGCATTTTAATCATCTAGGCAATGCACAAAAGCAATTAAAAGGCAAATAGGTTATATTTTGAAAATGTTAGGTTATATTGTGAAAAGTTTTGAATATAAATCAATGAACATCATGCTCAAATATAATGTGCTAATGACAACACATCTAGTGTTTTTTTTGTAGTTCTGCTTACCACACTACACAAAGGACATAGGACAAGCTGGGAAGAAGAGAGAAAACAGGTGCATCCCAGTGCTAATGTGTATGTCCTACTCTGATAGGCTTAGGGAGTTACCCCCCTTCTTTATCTCAAACAAAGGAGGCTACATGGGGACCTAATCCAGGTCTTCAAAAGTCTTAAAGGCATCGATAAAACTGATTCAGCAAAATTCTTTCAATTAAATAGTGAACCATGTACTCATGGACACCAGTGGAAATTAAGGGGAAGTATATTTAGGACTGAGACCAGGAAGCACTTCTTCACACAAATATTTGTGTGAATCAGTATCAAACTACTAAGTCTTGTAGCGGAAGCAGAAACCTTGACAAGTATTTGGTTAAGATATTGGGACAATTTAGCCATTACCTAAGTAAATGCACTCAATGAACTAAATAGTTTCCTCTTGTTTGTTAAAGTCTTATGTTCTTATGTTGTAATACTAGCAGTACTTGTTAATGACAATAATACTGAGGAGTTAGAAACATTCATTCTGATTAATCTAATTCATCAATTTGGAGAAGCAGATGCCAATACCAGACATGACACCAGCCCATTACACACACACACACACCTAGAGGGCCAATTTAGAGTCACCAGTATGCCTAACATGCCTGACTGTAAATTGAGCGATAAAAACCTGAGTACCTGAAGAAAATCCCACATGGACCTAGAGAAAATGTGCAGACTCAGCATGGCCAACTACTGAGCTAGGATTCAAACCCAGTCTCCTCGACCTGTGAAGTAGCAACACATTACTTACTGCACCACCAAAAATCAAATATATTCAAATTTCAGCCACTGGTATGGTGACAGGTCACAGATTATTTTGTAGACTGTATGTTACCTGTCAAACCTGTTTCCTCATTCTTGGCATATATTGTTGATTCTTAAACATTCACAATTTCTGCAAAGTAATGTTATAGATTGAAGAGACACACTACAGGTTACAGGATAATTGCTTATAAGTAAGCATAAAAAGCTGGATAGACAAACAAAGATGAAACAAACAAAAGGTTTGTGGGCATTCCCAAAAGAACAGAGATTTACTGTAGATTCTAAAGCTTTTTCGTGTAGCTGTTTTCTCCTAGTCTTTACCTTTGTTATGATCACAAAAGCACATGACTGATAGCATCATCAGCTGTAATACACCACTTTTGTGTGTCTAGGCATCATGCAATGAGAAATATTCTCCTGCTTTCTATTTATGCAGATGGGAAATCTTGCAAAAGTTTGGACTTTACCCACAACAGTAATTACTGGTTCTTGTAACACAGTAACAATTAAATATGAGAAAGCAACACTTTAGCTAGCTGTTTACTATTCATTCTATTAAGAATTGAAATTTAACTTGGCATAGATGTACTTCTGGCTGTCAGTGACCTCTTTGATTGGTTTTCTGGTGATGAACTTTCCTTGGTATGGTTGAGTGTACTTGTGTTGGTTTCAGCCCTGGCTGTTTGTCCCACACATTAAATAACTTTAGTGGTTACTGTGCTCTTGTCTGTATTTCTTAGCTTGCCTTAGGTGGTCTGCTCCTTTGCTATGTATTTTTAGCTTTAGTAAGAAAAAATGCACCTCAGTTGGTGGCACTCATCTAATATTCTATATCCATATACCATTTGGGGAACTCTGTTGCTCCAGTCTCCTTTTGAAGCAGCAGTTTATTTTACCCTTTTTGTGGCTGTGTTTCTGGCAAAGAGCCAAACTAAAAAGCAAGTGATGTGCACCTACAGGCACAGGTGTATTAAATTATTAGTTTCATATACTAGTTTTTAAAACAAAGCTTCGCCAGTGAAAGCCTGTCTCTGTGGACATCATAGATGCATGAGTGGTAATAATATTCAAGCATTTTTTTTTTTTTTTTGACGCCTCTTGGTCTGACAGGGTCTATAGAAACATTCCCTTAATTAACACTGCTGTTATCCAATATGGAAATCAGTTTAGCTACCATATATTTAGTTGATGTTCGGCTGTGCTACGTACATGCTGCAGAAAGACAAGTTTCTGCCCTGCAATTAAAATAACTTACCAGTCTTTTATGTATTCAGGAATGCAGATTGGAGGGACAAAACATGTCTCACTGCTAAAGCAAGCTCTACATGTGTATTTCATATCTGTTGTTTTAGGTCTTAGGCCACAGAAAGTACATTTAAAAAGGATAATGGACTGTATTATGTTTGAGACAGAAAATAAGCTTTGCTTTCACCCAGTGTGTATATGCAGTGATAGAAGTAGCTTTGTTCCCCAAAACTTTTCTTCAAGTGTACTGACTGAGCCCCATATTGTACCCAACTGAGCCATTTCAAAGCAATCTTAGGAAAGAATTTTTCTGCAATTTATCTGCATGAGTATAAGTAAGCGAAGTGTTTTTATTTTTTTAAGTGTATTGAATTAGCTGCATTTCTGTAATCTTAAATTACTTTGAATATTGCTGAAACATCAAGCCACGGTAGCTCCAAGCTTTTCCTGAGATTCATGATTTAATCAAAATTAATTCCTGCCTTCAGATAAAAAATTAGTTTATTTGATATCTAAAAGTAGTTAATGAAAGTTTCTGAAGTGGACCGTCTATGGAGACCTGGACCACAATTACTGCTGCTGCCTACTGGTATATTTGTACTTATTTGTATGATTCTTTATTTAATTTAATTGCGTATGGTATTTACTGTTAAAGGAAAATAACAAAAATCAATTGATGCATGATAGAAATGTTAGTCCCAGACAGGGCACGGTCATGCATTCACCTACACCAAGTCACTTTATGGATGCCAGTTATTCTAACATGAATGTCTTTAGGCTAGACATAGAGACAATGTGTTCATATAGGCAGGGGCTGGCTGGGATTTCAACCTAGTCTCTTAGATTTTTGATGCGTTGTGCCACTGTCCAAACCCCAATGATAACTTATATAAATGACAATATGTGCCCCAAAAACACATGCAACTTATCTGTCAATTTCTTAAGCTTGTTTATTCCAAGTTTAAGGCCCTGAAGGGTCAAACATAATCCTAACAACCTCAGGGTCAAGGCAGGAACCAACTGTGAATAGGGTGCCTCTCCATTATAGGTCATGCTCACTTATTAAACAGACCCCTATGAGAACTATTAAACACATCACCATTACTACCTGTATGTAGAAAAAGAGGTTTTCAAAGAAAAACTAAATAATCTAAAACTAAAAAAAAACCTTAAAAAAACAGTGGATGTGCTTCTCAGTGCAGGTACTGTCTGTTGCCAAGGTATACACCTTTAAAATAGGGGAAGTCGGTATTATTATATTTAAACCTTAGCCATATAATGTGAAGAAATTAGTACAGGAGAACATTTTGCTTTTGTGACACAACTCAGGATATATTTTTGTCAAGCCATTTAATGTTTCTTTAATGAATAGGAGGGAAAAATACATCTTTCCAGACAGTGTGCTACTGTTCTGGACAGCCATAGGTTGTCTTTCTCTTAATTTTTAGTCTTACATTAGTGACAATTTGCTAATTTGTTTTATGTAACTGGTTATGGTGATCAAAATGTTTAAACAGCTCAAGAGATTTATATATTGCATTTTCAAAAATGTTGCTTTTGGGTAATTGGTTTACCCTTCTCACCCAAGTTAACCAGACAACATCAAGCTACAGTGGTGTGAAAAACTATTTGCCCCCTTCCTGATTTCTTATTCT
>JANRMT010062796.1:58613553-58654734 GCA_026402145.1 Polypterus bichir lapradei
AGAATAAGAAATCAGGAAGGGGGCAAATAGTTTTTCACACCACTGTATATATAATATTGTGCCTAATAATGTACAAAACATAAGAACACAAAGACAGGTTGGACTTTAGTAAAGTTTCTAATTCAACTTTTTTTTCTGCTAAGAGTTGGAGAAGCATCTTCATGCACAAGAAGCTGTTACTGAGTACTGTTCTGAAAATTGGGCTTTAATGTATTAGGAGAATGTACACCTAAGAGTAGGAGAAGGTTTAGAAAGGGAACTAGGAAGGATCCAATTAAAGACTAAAATAGGCAAAAGGGATTAGAAAAGTGCAAATAAATTAATCCATTATGGGTGCAAGATTCAACACCTTTGTAGATTAGACTAATTCATAACATACCTGCTTGAAGTGAGGAATTCTTTACAACATACTCAATAGCCAAGCAAGAAAATTTTCTGATGAAAATGTTACCATCAATTGCAGCTTTACAAATTAACCATACATTTTCCCCCTACCTAAATACAAACCTTTCAAAATTTGGCACACTCTCTAAAGACTTGTATACCTGTATCAGTGATATACATGCATTATATAAATAAATGTGTTTTGAATAAAATTTCTCACAACATTTTTTCAATTACATGAAAATCAGATATTTTACTGAAAGCTTTATACATTTGCTGACTTTCCTGATTTTAACACTTTATCAGTTATGGAAGCTTTATTACAATGACCCATAACTGGTAAAGGGTGCTTTTTGATAGCACACTTCTTGATAATCTGACACAGGATTTACATTTAATTCTCATAGAATGAGTTGATGTTAGCAGCCTGCCTCTGAAAAAATGTCTATTTCAGTCCAAAATACTACATCACATATCTCTCTCTCCAAACTTAAGCTGTCGAAAATCCACCCTGGACTTAGGCTTTAGCTTTTGAAAATGTCTTCAAACACTTACGTTCTTCAGCTATAAGTTCTGTGGTGTTCTCTGCTCAGACATTTCTAGAATGCAGTCTTCATACGCAGTACTTACAGAACAATGTAGGACTTAATGTAAATCCTAGCCCTTTTTAGGGATTTAAAAGGGCACCATTTTGAGGCAGATATATCTGTACCTTGATGTGACTCCATTAGAGAAGTCCCTAGGTTGATCTGCTGTCTCAGGACAGTGTCAGTACAACTTCTCCCTTAGGGTTGCTAAGGCTGCAGGAGGACATGGCAGTGGGAATTGATTTAGGCCACACCCTGGACCCAGCTATTTGCCATCTTAGCTCATTCAGCTACTGATAGACTAAAAGTCTGATAAGCTAAGTGCAAAAGAGAATTTGGGTGACAGGACCTCAAAGTATAAGAGGGAAATAATGTATTTTACACCTTGCAAGCCACCATAGCTTGTACAACTGCATTTAGCATTGCTGTGATAGAGTGTAAGCTACTGTACCTTTACTTGACAACACACTTCAAAATACAAATAATAGCTACCTTTATAAGACCTCACAGCTAATGGATCCTAATATCATCTGTATCCATTTTTAAATTGCCAGATTATCTATCTTAGCTGTGATTTGGTGTTTTTTTTTTAATTCCTACCACCATTTTTTTGGGGAAAAAAAATCTTGGTTTCTCTCTTCAGTGTACCTCCCCTTCTGCTATTACATGTTTTGATGTTTAAGGGTGAAGAAGTAACAGTGTGACAAAGCAGCAAGAAGCCTCCTAAATATAGGATAATCTTTTAAGTGACATTTGGTTTTAGTGATCCTTATTTGCTCATACTATAATGTGGTGTATATGTAGTATCTGATTTCATTATTTCAATATTAAAGTACTAAATCAGTACAATATTATGTTTTTAGTCATCATGCAGCCAACTGTGTTTTGATTGTAAACCACAGTCTTAAAGAATGTGAAGTAAAAAGTTATAATGGTAAGAACTGAACCTGGTTGATAGTAATAGTCAGGTAGTAGTTTATGATCATTTGGTTCTGTGCATTCCTTTACTGTACACTGTACAGTGGAAGTTTTACTTGCATGTGCTAATCAACATGCAACATGTTGCCTCTCTCCAGCAATTTGATTAACAAATATTACTACCTTACCTTGAAATTTCTGTCTTACTTACCTGATAATTGTCGAAATTCACCAAAGCATTTTATGTTGCATTCACCAGTGACCTTCTTCGTCATCCAATATTTTTTTGGAAATTTGTCATTGGCAGGCTTAGATGAACATTTTATTGTCATGTGTCCATAGTACAGTGAAATTCTTACTTGCATGCAACCTATCTATATAAATGGGAGGAGTAACAAAAGCAACTATTCAAGATGGCCGAGTTCTTTAATTATACAATTTCCAAAATAAGGCGGCAAGTGTCATAATTTGTAAGCAGAAGGCAGCTTGGGTGCAAGTAATTTTTTGAGGTACCCTCACCATCCTTTGCAGTGCTTTACTGTCTTTATTTGAGAAGGTAGAGGATGAGGGTGTGAGTATGAGCTCTACTGTGGATGTGTAGTAGTAGATCCTGAGAGCAGATGAGAAAATGTCAGCTACCCTCAGACATCTCAGAAAGTAGTGGTGCTGTTAAGGTGGTATAATTAGGTGTTGGATAAATAAAAAAATTGTTCTGGGAATGTTCTCATCATAATAGTTCTAATATTCTACAAGATCAAAATATTCTGCATCAAAAAAGTTTCTATTATATACTGTACAGTTTGAGCAGGTTACCAGCATTAAAGTAACTCTTATTGCACTTTGCATGAAACGTGGAGCCAAATGAAATAACAACAAATAGAACTGAGTTAAGACTACTGGGAAACTCTACCAAGAATTTTTAAATCTTTATAATGCAGGGATTTCACTCTGCTAAAGCTACAGCAAAGTAGAATCCCTCCCTGTGTCAACAGTAATAAAACTTAGTCAACTCCTATTATGAGAGTCAACAGTACGAAAAGAAAGATTCTAAAATTATGAAGTATGAGTAATATGTACAGTATAAAGCACAAGATTAGATGAGTTTAGTTGTTTATTGATTTTCTTTGTGTCTGTGATACACAGTGCAGACATACTATTGATTTGTGAATATTAGTGATAATGCTAGGAGGCTGACTGGCATGTTTGAAATATTAGAATTGTGCTAGCTTTATCACTGTGATTCTAAGTCACAATGAAAGATTTAAAGATTAGTTGTTCTATCTGATTAGATCAAACCCAACTTGAATACTAAAGTGTTTTAAACACAGATTTACAGTTAGAAGTATAGTGCAACGTTACTCTATTTCTAAATTACTTTATTCCTGAGAACTGGCCAACTGGGAATTTATTTGCTTCAGTAGTAATTTTAATTAAAATGTATTAATCTCAAATTATGTTTCAGAGAGAATTGACTTTGTTGATAGAGTGATTCAGTCCTTAAGCTTCAGTATGTAGATCTTAGCTCCTCCTAACACCAATTTGCAGACCTTCAAAACAAGGTGAAAAAATAAAGCAAAAAACTGAAAATGTTCAGGAAATGCACATAACAAAGCACCAACATTTAATATTAAAAGAAAAGAAAATTGTACGTGAACTTCAGATAGCAGAAAAAATGTATGACATCAAGAAGTAAAAACAAAAAAAAAAGTGTTTCAATTGGAGCTAGCACAAGTGTGTCTCATTACCCAGGCTGGCAGTCTGTCTCCTACAGGCATTATGCAACCCGCTATATCCTAACACAGGGTCACGGGGGTCTGCTGGAGCCAATCTTTCCTTCACATTCATCTACACCCATTCATCTATTCAGTTACTGTTGTGGGATAAAGGAAATAAACCTAGTGAACAAAATTGGTAACACTGATACAGCAGAATTCATCAAGTTAAAGGGTCAGTCACATACTTGAAGGATAATGTTGCAATTTAAGGGGGAAATGTATTCCAGTCAGAATTTTTATTTTTTTATTCAGTTAGTTTTTGTTTGGATGCCAGGGCCTATTAAACTGTCCATTGCTTACAAGACAGGAGCCAACACAGGAAAATACACCAGTCCATCATAGGGCACACTCACCCATCCATAGACACACAGAAAGGGTGACTTTATAGCTGCCAGTCAGCCTATCCTGCTGAAAATTGTTAACATTAAAGAGGATCAAGTAAGTTTCTTTCCCTACCAATGAAGGCCATTTTCAGACCCATTTGCCATTGTGTTTGATAACAGTAAACAAGAATGCACCAAAGTACAAAGACAATAGCTAAGTTTAAAAATAAAAAGACAAAAGTAAAATATTGACGCTAAAAGGCTTTTGTTATGTCTTTTCAATAGATCAGATTAAAAATATAGGTTAAAGCATGGTGCATGGTGCCTATAACGAGGTGGAAGCTGATTGAAAGCATGTGGAGCAAAAATCAAAATGGGATTAACAGGGTAACCTTTTGAATAAATATGTAAGGTCCTTATACTGGTATATAGGGTTTCTTATTGTATCATTTTATTCATGTTAACTTGCATGAACAGCGACTTCTTAAAGTAATTTATTTTAGCAACAGGCTGGTTAAAAAAACTAACTCATTTCATTGTAACCTTGGGAAATTTGTGAGTATGTGGTTTCTTTTTTACTTCTGATTTTATTATAAAATTATTTATATTAATGGTATGGAGCATTGTGATATCCCTTTTATTACTATAATTTTGTTGGTATTGATAGCTCTCAGTCACTCACCCTTTATTGTATGTAGCATCTTTCAAAGCAGTAACTATTACTATTATTATTATTAATGTTTTACAATGAATGTAAGAGTTTACAATTGAAATGATAAATGAGACTAGTAAACTACACGAAATTCAACACAATTCAATCAATGGGGAATGTTATTAAACAGCAATGAGGATAATATATCAAAATGTTAGGCTGCAAAAAGGCAGAATTAAGTAATGGGTTTCACAAATAAGATATTGTATTAGCACTTTCAGTTGTTTTCAATATATTTTCGTAAAGAGTTTCAGAAGTCTTTTCATCAATAAGTTAAAAGATTGGTACCTTGCCAGAAATTTTTGGATTCACCTTTTTCTGCTTTTTGGACCACCAGCTGCTACTGCTGCTATAAAAATGAAAACTGTCAACAAACTAAGTGCAAGTCAGCTCCTTAACAATTAATGCATATTCAAATCTCTTAACATGAATTAAAATGACATTGGAAGGCTGAGGGGAAACTATAGCATAATGTACTTGTGTAAAACACCAAACAGACACCAGCAGATCAGAAAACAGATATAAAGGATGTGTATCAGCCTTATACATACAATCAATCCATCCCTCTTTTTCAGCAAACTGAGACATCAGGCACAGAATGAACGGTTTGGCTACAAGGAGGTAAGGACATTGTTTAAAAAGTAACCCCTTGTGTGTATTCTTTTTTCTTTTTATCTTGCTCACCCCTCATAATTGCTGTTTAATTTAACTATTTGTTTTTTTCCTAATTCTTTTTTTCTTCCAAACCCTACCCCCAACCCACCCATCATACAATTTTTTTTTGCTGCATTTCTCATAATTTATTTTCTGAATTCAATTACCAGAAAATATTACATGCTAAATAATTTATTGTGACAGGGTAGCTTGATCTATCTCTGGAAAGGCACTGAATATTTTTTGATAACTAGGGGCTTCGTCCCCTGCTCGTTTCACTTGCCAACACCCCGCCACGTGCGCTGCACGGCAGCAAATTCGCATCACTGTCACTCGCGTATGTGGATTTCACTTTCACCAAACAACAAATCTTGTAATTCTTGTGGATACGCCTCTTCATTGGGAAGAAACACTACTTTTTTTTTTCCCCTGATGCCAACACGAATTAGACGATGTACAAGTCTCTGACTTAAAGTTAAAATCCAAACAATATATTCGATCTCTTTTCGCTGTTTCGTTATTTCACAAAGTAATAGTTTCTGTTTGTTTGTGCTAATGCAATTTTTACTATCCTTTTTTGAGACTTTCGAATTTTCGTACTTCCATTATCTCTAACCTGCTCTGCATGTGTACTGCGCCAACGTTTTTGAATTCTTTACGACATTCTACTTTGTCATTTACTCTTTGTCTTTTATTTCTGGCCCTGGGCATAGTTAAATCTCTTGGCACAAAGTCTCAAATCGCAGGACGTGAAAGTGTCTCTCTGAGAAAATCATGTCTCATCTCCTTTCAAGATTTTTTTTATAACAGAGAGATAAGTTTGAGAACCACTAAAGGTTTGTGCAACAGCAGTGAAGTTTTTAAAAAAAAAAATATATATTTTGGAGGTTCAGTGACTCTCTTTCAGTAGAACCTGTCTGGAGGTTCTTTGATTTCAATTTACCTAAGAGCTAATTTAGAACTTTCACATAAAGCCTGATTGGTCAGGGTTTTTTTTTTTTGTTTAAAATGAAGGTAGAAATTCTTAAGCCACTGCAAATGATAATTATGTGATATTCATCTGAATGGAAAGATTCACTAGGGTATCCTGGAAGTACAAGTGATGCTTATTTTGACTGTTAGTTTAGGTTTTGCCACATTGTTTGTGTCTTGAGTTTAGTATCTATTATGCATAGAAGATGCAGTGGCATGTTAAGTATTTTATAGTGATGCTACAAGGTATCTATCTGATGTGGAGATCGCCACAAGTTGATTTGTTTAGGCAGATTTCACAGTATTCATGAATACAGAGTGGAGCTGACTTAGCAAAAGCATCAAGTGCAGGCAAGTACCACTAAAGAGCTCAAATTTGTCAAAGCCAAATTTCTGTGCCAATGCAGTAATTTACCCATTGAGAAAGCATGGTTACATTAGACAGAATTTTGAGAAAGGACATTTTATACTGCTTTCTTTCTTTTAAATGTAAGTTAAATTAATTAAGTAAAAGTGCATTTCTACACAAGCAGTACCTAAGGTCTGTGCAGTCTCTTCATCCATGCCAGCATTGTGCCTTTATTTTTCAGGTTGTGTTGAAAGGAGATGCAAGGAAATTAAATCTTCACGGGGTAAGATTCTCTTCCATCATTTTTGTTTCTAGTTGATCTTGAAGAGTTTGCATACTGGTAAAAAAATAATAAATTAAGCTTCATGTTACTGGAATTTTGGCCAAGTTTTTGAAGGTAGCATTTTTATAATACTGCTGTAAAATGGCAGTATATGGACTATAGAAACATATTTTTTACAATTTGGTACTTTGTAATCACTTTCTTTCTGAAATATCAGCTAATATATACCAGTAACCAGTACCAGGGTATGTTATGGTATGTATACTGAAAAGTTAAAAAAAACAACACTTTCTTTTACAGTCAGCTGGTACACTTTCAGAAGAAGTAGCCAAATGCCATGTTCCACAATAGCATAAATAATTTGACATTACATGTAGTAGAAGAAAAAAAGAAGCAGAAAATGCTGTTAGCATGCTCTGTGAGGCAAATGTCCCTGTTGTCAAGGAAACTAATGCTTTAAGGTAGCAGTGGACAAATTCAGTCCTGAAACACTTGCAGGTTTTCTCTGAAGCTACTCAGATATCTTTTGCTTAATTATACAGTATAATTTATTTACATATTATACAGCATTTATAAGAACTTAACATTCTAGATATCATGTCTATTTTGTTTTTTATAATTGTATGACCATGTTTAGAGTACACTGGGTTTTATCAACCCATTGTTTTTCCTTGAATTATAAGTTCTACATCTACAAACAGATTTAAAATTGTGTGCCCTGTACATGACTATTCCACGTTAAATTACTTCCTGCAGTGCATCTATAGAAATGCCTTAGACATAGCATTTTAGGGATACACTTGATAATATCTTAAAGTAAAATCACACTTTCATTTCAGTTTTACCTTATACATTGTTCATTTCTACTTTTTTTAAAATAATAATAACTCCCACATGTGTCTGGCCATTTGGCTTCAGTTAGTTTGAATTTAAGTTTTATTTCTTGCCCACTCCTAACCAGAGATAAGTAAACAGTAAGCGATTATAAGTACCTTCCTCCCTTTTGTAGCTAATTACTGCAACAACAGTAGGATGTCTGCTCTGGTCAGCCTTTAATTCTTTCCCCCCTTTACCTCTAAAAAGCATAATGTCCAAATCTAAATTAATTCTACAGCACATTTGAATTTAAAAATGTTGATTGTCTGTGTGTTCCTGTCAGTTTTGATTACACTATAGCAGAGAACATGCTGACACTTTAAATGGTAAAATTAAAACTGTGCCCCAGTTCTCTTTAGGAACAAACTGACAGCTACAAAGTAAATTACACTTTATCCATCACCATGAAATAATTTCCTGCATTATTTGAACAGTCATTTCAACAACAGCCCCAACACAAGACAAAACTGTGCTTGTATTTATTAGGAGGCCTAAACCAAAATTGAAACTGAGCAGGAGTCTGATTAAGCAAAGTGTTAATTTTCAGATACTTGCTATAAAAGCACTATGTAGCTCCCTACAGCTATGTCTGTTTGCTGCTTGGAGGTATACTGAAAAGTTATGAAATCAGTTTTGATGAATGGAACTGGGCTATGTGTACCGCATGGGAAGAGGAATGAGGAAAATGTTATATAGAATGGAAAACTGCAGATAATATGAAAATAAACTATACATGCTGAAAAGGTGATAGATGAGAGATGAGGTAGAAAACATATTGAAAGATGCAGTATACTCAGGGCCGCTGCTGGCCAAATGGGTGCCCTAAGCAGAAATTTACTTTTGTGCCCCCTCCCCCAAATATTATGGAAGTAAAAATAAAATAATAAAAAAAACACCTACTATATGGGCCAAAATAGAACTTTATTCAAATAAAAGTAAATACATAAATAAATTGTATCATTTATAAATTACAATTGTAGCTCTACAGCAAAAAATACAAACTAAAATTACACTTTAAATAAAACATTTATAATAAATAAAATAAACAATAATAAACTGAAATAAAATCAACACTGTCATCTGCTGGAGCTTTCCAAAGTTCAAAATTTACAAAGGCACACGTCTGCTTTTTCTTGAGGCAAAGTCGTAAATGAGCTCTTCATATGATAAAGCCTTTGCTAATTCAGAGTTGACGCTGACAATTGCCAGACCACTCATGCACTCATGTGCCATAGATCATGTAAGTGTAACAACTGCATTTACCAGGCCTTTGGTGCCCTTTTCAGGCATTTCTATTAAAATTGTTATGTAAACTGTTAATTTTGTATTAGATTATGTATTTTAACACTGTTATTTAATGACACCATATGGTCATTATTAATCAATAATCATAATTGCCTCTGTGTTTTAATATAATGCATTTTAAGTCATTTTGTTTATTTAGATCTGCTTGTATTCATATTAAGAAAGATGCGTTAGTCGTGAAATTATTACTGACATTAAAACACATTATTAACGTCGACAGAATAAAATAAAGTTTCACAGGATTATGAACGTACCTGAAAGTGATGCACGGGCTTCATCTTGGGCTTTTTTTTTTCTTTCGTTTCTCGGCGCCGGACTGTTGATGTCTCTTTCCAGGACCAGGCATATTGTTCAATTATTATCAATTTTGGCCAAATAGGCAGCCGTAACAGAGGTGAGGGCGCGCGCGTCATCACGTGTGCTTAGCCTACTCTGCGTTCACCGTAAAATGCAATATATACGTTTATATTTTTGTTTATTTGTATATGTATATTATTAATATTAATTTATTATTATAATATATAAAAACTATTTTTTTGAGCAGCTGGGATGGTGCCCCCCTGGGAGTTGGTGCCCTACGCAGACTGCGTACTCTGCGTATAGGGAGCGGCGGTACTGAGTATACTGTACATTAAAAAGTAAGATCAGGTTTTATTAAAAACATAGGGACAAAAAAAAGAACATTTAAGTGACATGATCTGCTTCGTCTGTGTGCAAATCATTTTTAGATTTCTTGATATAGAGCTATCTGATGAATGGCAACAAGGGTTTCCAAGCAGAAAAGTAACTCGCTTCTAATGGCAGTTTGTAAGTGATATAGGAACCTGCAGTGAATCAGACGTTCTGGAAAATGTGTAGGAGGATGTTAAAGGGATTTTGTGACACAGACTAGTCTTCACCTTGGATTTAAATCCATGATGTTAACATTCCCCATTGTTTTGTGGAGTGAGAAATAGAAAGAATAGTGCTTCAGTCTCAGATGCTGTTATTGGCCCATTTCAGTGTGAGTGGTTGGCATCACTACATTGCTCTTGTAACAGGTCCCCATTCTAACTCTGTTATAGTAACACAACCTTGCTACAGTGGAGAGCAAAAGGACTTTAAGTGACTTACTCTGTACCACGAGGAGTGTGAGGTGAGACGTACGCCTCCAGTCTACAAGTAGTTTTTTTTGTCAATTAGAACTCATTCATCTGCTTCAACTGCAACAGTTTATTCAATACTCCCTCATCTATTACCGATATCCTAAAGTATTAATGCAAAATATTATTTTCAGAGCATTATTAGGAGCAGTACATACAGTATTCCCACTCAGTTGCTTCAAATTCTGCAGTTGCACTGTTGATTTATACAATTTTTTCATCATGCCAAATGTCAAATAACTCTTGTGACCATTTCTGTGCTAAAGGTTTGTATAATGGAAATACAGACGTGAGCATTTTTTAAGAAATAAATGGTTTGCCTCATATTTTTAAAATTGTAGCACCTTTATTTGTTTACACAGAAGCTTTCATGAGAGCTGAGATTAGTTTACCAGTGGTATGTTGTTAAAACAGCTGTCCAAAATAAACAAACAAACAAAAAAATACCCTCTACCATATTACTCATAATTATAATGTTTCTGGATACTTCCAGATGCTCAGCTTTGTTCTCCGTTTCTTCAAAATATCTTAACATCTATATCTAGTATTGTGTATTTCAGCTTAGCAAGAAAATGGTACTGACATTTTAGGTGCACACATGCATACTCGAGTCATTCATTATAAAGCAATCTATAACTTGATCATAGGAACACCCACAACACTGATTAGAATTTGAATTTGAGGTGCACACTTTTTTTAATCTTTATTACAAACGTATAGGCCATAAAATTCTCCTCAAAAATTCATCTTCGGTATTTGTTCTGTATGCTTTGTCAAACCAAGCAGTTCAGTTTAGTTTCCAGAATTCCACATAGCAATATTCCCTCTTGTAACATGTGTATGGTGAGCCTTGTCCCATTTTAAAGGTAAACTGAGGGAGTTGTAAAAGTTGAGTTTGAAGTGAGCCGCACAGATATTCTGTATGTCTAGCCACATTTTCACTCATCTTGCAACCCATTCCTCTCTCCTATAGCAGACCTGTGCTGTTTGCCTGGAAGACTTTAAAGTGAAAGATGAGCTGGGAGTGTTGCCATGCCAACATGCCTTTCACAGGAGGTGAGTCGCAATGCACAAGCTTACCAGGGGATATATGAGTCGCATTGAAGCATTACTTGTAACAGTTAGCTCTTTCTGTCCTTGCTTTAAGAAATTTAAATTGGAGGTTTTTATTGCCTTCACAGAATTTGGTGAGGAGGAGGTGAGATATCTACTGTATAAATGTCAAAAAAAGTAAACAAAAAGGTTAAATTAAAAAAAAAAGAAAAAAAAGAGCCTTCCAGTGGCTGCCTTCATAGCAAAATAGTTATGTCACGCTGTGGAAATTGACTACTCTGATAATGATTTGTGTTTAGACACAAAATGCCCAAAGATTATAAGATACAAATTTAAGAATGCATTTATTTAGAATGGTAGCTCTGTGGTCATTATACTGTATGACAGTTTCAAATCAACTTTTCAGCTTAGCTTAGTTTTTACTTAGCTTATTGTTATGTTTTGGTTTTCTGCCACATATGTGCAGGCTAGGTTAAATGGCAACTGGAAATTAACATTATATGCATTGAGGGTGTGTGTGCACAGGCAGATTAGTGTACCTTGCAGTGGACTAGCATGCCATCCAGAGCTGACCCCTTCCTTGTACCCAGTTCTGCTACCATAGTACCATAGGCCCTATCTTTCTGTCACCCTGACATGAACAAACCATATTCAGAAAGTGGATGACTGGTTGTATGTATCTGCTTACAGTATAGTCAGAGGTTTGCAGCCAATATGTCATTATTACAGACATTTTTTAAAAATTTTAAACTATTACATTATCACAATCTAAATACTGGAGCTAACATTTTAGCTTATGATTTTGAAATTTTAAAGGACAGAAAGCTGAACAAATGACCGAGGGGTTTCCTTTCCCTTACCCTGGCTTCACCTTCCTTGTTTAATTTGTTTAACATTTCTGTCCAGCTCAATACTTGTGTTAGTTATGCTTTTTCTCCTGACCATATCAACTTTTCTTCACCGTCATCTTTCTTACTCTCACATCCTTCCATTCTGTTCTTTTTGCATCAGATTTGTTGATTGCTTTTCCTAACACCTTTTTTTTTTACCTGTTGGTTTTCCTGCCTACATGCCCCTCATCTGCTGATGGTGGTTATAGGCATACTGCCACATAGAGACAATCAGGTTAATTGTCTGCATTTCCATTTTCCTATACTAGTGCTCTTTAACTCTTAATTTTAAAGTTTAGTTTCAAATTGTTTTGACCCTCTGTAAAACAACACTAATGAGATTTTTCACACATGCCTATTTTGATTTATGTCTGTGTGTGTTTTTCTTGATAACTACAGCTGCTGTGTCTTTTTTTGCAACAGTGTGACTAGAATTACATATATATGTCTGTTTACTTCATTATTTCCATATTTAATCACTTCTGCAAACTGCCTGGAAGATTAAACTGCAGTGTTAATGTAAACATTTAGCTCTTTTCCAAAGTCAGCTTACCATAGGTCAGCATCTTCAATATAAATTAATGCTGGCCGTCAGTTAGAGTATTTTTTTCATAAAAGCTTATTTCTGTTGTCTTATTTTTAACAAAAAATTCCATTATCTTATTTAAACTAGAGATAAGGATAGAACTTGAAGCATTCCTTTTTTATGACCAACATTACTTATTGTTAAGAATGTAACCAAGATACATACAAGTTTAATTAAAGCTAAACATATACACTAATATCCATATTATATTCGTTTCAGACTCATTATTTGTAAATCATCTTAATTTTAAAGCATGTTATGAGCCTACAAGTCTTATTAAATTGTATCGGCTATAACCACTAAAGAATATTGCTGCAAATATGTACAGAGACACAAAACTATAGCTACTGAGACTTCTGCCATACTGTTAAAAGTGGCCACTTTCAAACTACAATATTAAAGCTAACTGACCAACAGACATATAAGGCACTGACTCTAAAGATCACTAACAACGGTGACTCTTTGTTTTACAGGTGTTTAGTGAAATGGCTAGAAGTTCGATGTGTGTGTCCAATGTGCAACAAACCAATAAGAGGACCACAAGAGCAGCCACCAAGCATTGGGACGCTACTTGATGAGCTGGTCTGATTGCTGAGGCTCTGGCAGACTACACTTAAAGACACACAGAGGAACAACACTTCTAGATGCACACAGCATCACTCTTGACTTGGTGCACCACCAATTTAGTGCTCTGCTTCGGTGACTTTTTTTCCTTTCCACCTCCTTCCATTCATGGATTATCAGATCTCAGTCTCGTAAAAGTGGTTTGAATATCTTTCCTTCGAAGGAGATGTCTGAATAGTACTTTTAAGCAGCAATGCCAGTTACAGTTCCTGCTCCAAACAGACTGGCAGGACAACTAATGCTATGGCCTATGTGGTCCTGGGATTGTGGCCTGGAATCATCTCTACCTCCCACTTTTAAATATTCTCTCAAACCAAGGTTGGCCTTCAGCAATTGAGGAATTTGTAAAGCCCTAGCTTCTGCCTACTCCTGAATCAGGGGAGTTTTTCAAAGTCTACAATAGAGATTAAAAATGAAAGTTCATTCCCTATTTTACTCACTGAAAGTTACTTTTTGTGAAGCTCATGCTTTTGACAACTGAATGCATTATGTTTAAAATGAAAAACTAAGGTCAACTTTCACCAAGCTTTATGGGTCCACCTTTAAAAATTATTAAAGCTGTAAAATACCCCACCACTTGACATCATTGTCCAAAGGTGTGTTTTACAAAGCTGTTGGCAGATTAACTAGTGATCCCGGCAAAATCTCACATGTAAGTCAATAAGGATTGTGGTTGTCCTTAAATACATTAAGCAGAATTACTCACAAAGGGTTTAGATGGCAGAACACACTACCTTACATTAAAAGAAATTTCAATAAATTAAGTTTGAGTTATACCCATTCGGTATGTAAAGTTATTGAAAGCAACCACAGAAAAGCAACAACCCAAAAAAAGTTGTCAGCTCATCTGACTGTCTGTCACTTTGTCCCAATGTAACCCTAATTAAGCTGATTAAAACTCCTTCGAAATGCACCTGTGACTTGCAGACAAAAAGCACCGTGGCACCATTCAGTAAATGGACACTGGCACAGCATCTGCAATGGCTCTTTATTTTGCATTCACGTCTACTCCATTCTGCCGTGCATTTAAAATTGGGTGAGAAAGTGACACTACTGCCAGTGTTTTTGTTTCTCACAAGATACGCTTTCTATTATGTACATAAAACACTATGTTTTATATGTGGAGGCTGTTAATAGTTGTATGTATTTAATATTGAGGTTGAATGGGGCGTTTTGCCCTTTTCTACAGCTGCTGTAGATAATATTTTTGTATATAATGCAGTTTTTTGATGTTAATTCCAGTTTTGACTATTTTGACACTTTGTACACATTTTTCTTTTTTTGTGATTTTTTTAAAATAAATATTTCTTAAACCATTCAGAGGTTTTGTGTCATTTTTAATAATAGTAATCTATAATGGTGTGGAACTGATAACATAGAGAAAAATGGAAACAGATTTATTTCTGTTAATGGGCACCAAGAAAAAAATGTGTTAGTTGTCAAGTTTTAAAGTCACTTTTAGTCCTTCAATCATGCCATATTTAGTATGTAACAAAAGCCAGCATGTGCTCAGGTTAGAATCTTCTCTGTCCTTGACTAGCTTGTACTCTGCCTGCCATACTTCTTCCATCCATCTTTTGCCTTTTGTCAAATCACGTTAACGGTGAGTTGGAGCCTATCCTCCCAGTCCACCTCAACACATACTCAAGTAGACACACGCATACACACTCGGTCACACTAGGCCCACTTAACATCAACAATTAATCTTGCCTCATACTCTTTGAGATGAGCAGGAAAAATGGGGTAAAAAAGAAATAAAGAGAACATGTAAACTACATACAGAAGTGATCAGGCCAGGAACTGAGCACATATCTCAGGAATGGTGAGATACCCATGTTAAACGATTGCATCACAATGCTTTTCCTGATCTTAATTATTTAATCTTTTATTGCATCATAGACAATTAACACCATTAAGATTTATTCCACATTATAATATGAAAGATCAACTAATCTTTTTAATCTTGATTTTACATATTTTTTGAGATGTGGGAGAAAACACAAATAACACACTCCACACAGAAGTGAGATACCAGTCCACAACAGGGTATGTTTGCACGCACTCACTCAAATTGGACCAATTTAGAGTAGTCAATGAATATAAGTTGCTAGTCATCTGAACATAGGAATAAGGGAGACACAGAGAATATGGAACTGAATTCAGCTAGCCAACTTATTGAACCGAGGCTCCTAAAAATAACAGCACTAACCAACACACTGTCATTCTGTCAAAATCTTAATCCTTCTTTCACCCTTCCACTCATTTTCTGAATCGGATTAAGTACTGAATGCAAGGCATGAACCTTACTTGGACAGTATTCCAGTTAGTTTATGAGTACACTCATGCTCATATCAGCACTCCATAAACTGCATGTCTTTAGGATGTAAGATGAAAATCAGAGATCCCAAAAAAAGCAATGTGCCCACTCCTCACAGATAGTCATTAGGTCAGCAATTGAACATTAATTTGAATCCCAGAGGTGTGAGAAGATATAAGTTAACATTGGACCACCATGCTCTTCCATGTTTTGACAATGACCTCAAATGTCCATCAATCCATCCATTATCCAACCCACTGCATCCTAACTACAGGGTCACGGGAGTCTGCTGGAGCCAATCCCAGCCAACACAGGGCGCAAGGCAGGAAACAAACCCCGGGCAGGGTGCCAGCCCACCGCAGGACCTCAAATGTGTTTTTATACGGTATAAAACATGACATTTTATGAAGATGACATCTTTACTTGACAGCATAGTTATTTTGAAAGAATTGAGGAAGGTTACACATTAACCAACTTAACCAAAAATTAGACAACACGGTTACTGTATTTTTCTGAGAACTGATGTTTTGATAGTGAATTACAGTGTGCTGTGATCACCAACAATAAGGTTTTCATGTGATCAAAATCAGTGTGTATTTTTATTGAGGTGACATAATTCAGCTCTGAGAGCATTTGTGCTTTTGAACCAGTTGCTTAAAATCTCTGTGTTTTGGAAAAGAAAAAAACCTTAAAGATTTAGGCTGACAAATGTATAGTCTTCAGTGATCCAGTAAGATCAGACTTTGGGACTAATAAACCAATCTGATAAGATTAATTCACAAGGAAAGAGTTGACGCAGGCTGTTGCCTTATTAATGAATGTGACGTAGTGAGTATTGAAATGAAAAATAAAACACAAGATTTCCTCTTTATTTTCTACCAGTGACCAATTTAAAAGACAGTGAGCAAATGATTTAACCTGACAGTGCTTTTATCGATTAAATGAACAGTAAGATTTTAATATATATGTTACTTTGGATAAAATGGCCTGTAAAATCAGCAATCTTTTTAATATGTTGTGTCTTCTGCAACCTAGATTTCAAATATTTGGAAATGTCATAAACTGCTTTGGCCAACCATGCCTGTGCCTCTGTTATCTACTTATTAATGGCACGCATGAATTGTATCTGGTGATGCCTTTTAAAAAAGGATTTCCATTGACAGGGATATTTGTTTAATATAATGAAAATAGTATCAATATGGAGGTCCTACATCTGATTACATTTTGGAAGTCAGTCTGGGGCCTATAAATGGGAGATTTTGGATTGTCTGTTGTCACTGAATAGAACTCTTAATGTGTACTGGGTGTATGATGCTGCCAGAATGAGCTCTGGTTCCTCATGACTATAAAACTGAAATAAGCAGTTCAAGCAAATACATGGCTAAATAGACAATAGAGTTTCGATAGCTAGATTTCTTCTGAAAATCTAGCCCAATTAACATCTTATTGGAATTACAATTTTCAGTTTTGAAAACTGTTGTTTGGAAATGGAATTCATCCAAGTTAACAGAAATATGGAGAACTGACAAAAACAATAGTGTCTACTCCTGTAGATTTCAACATTGTTGAACAATGGTAATTAATTAAAATGTGCACAAAATATGAAATATGGTTCTTTTTGACCACAGAGCTGACAGATTTTTTTTTCCAATAAAACCATAAGTGCTTAATTTATTAAAAACACAATTTAAACAGTAATTCCTTAAGATCTCGATCGTTTTTTCTCCATTAAAAAAACATTTTTCATGTATGAAGAAGATGATAAGTATTGTGTCAACAACCAATGTGATACAAATATAAAACCATATGATATAAGTAGCACTAATAAAATTGTGGGCTGTTCCTTCTTCTGTGGGTGTGTAAATCTGGGTATCAGAGATCGACCCAAAATTGATCCTGTGATCATACATTGGAAATAGTAGATTCAGCTTATAGTGGAATAATTACTCTTACTCAGCCCACACATAGAATCGAATCTACAATAAGTGCAACAACCAGAATCTCCACCAAGATGCTGGCATCCTGTTAAGAAGGATTTTGCTAGTGTCCCATCCTGGTCTCTAGAAGCCATTACAAACAATTTATAACATACATGACTCGGATCCATTCCAGAAAGAGGACAGTGGTATTGTATTCTGTGAAAGAGGCTATATGCTTCAGCTATATATAAATAATTAAATCACAAAGCCCCCTTCATTGGTAGGTGGATATTAGTTTCTGTAGCACATTTAGGTCAACTTTCTTGTAGGGGAAAACCATGAGATTGAGTATCACAAGTAAATCACACAGATACTAAATAAATGCACATAATTCTGCTCACATAAATGGTTATCCTGATATATAAATCTAACATTTTGTAGTTGTACAGCTTCTGTGGTTCACCATTTTAAGCCCCTGTTTGGTCTGATATCATCCTTGAAGTTTGAAATTTATATCTGAGAGTTCTCAGATATACTACTCTACTTCTGAGAGTTTCATGTTGCATTCTCATCTGACCTGCCCTTAAGTCTTTCTTTGTGCCAGATACAATGACTGCCTTGGTATGAATGAGTTTGGGGGCACTGACAAGTAATTGCAACCAGTTTGGATCCAAACTGAGACCATAATTAACACACAATAGTTGAGGATACCTTTTTGTACTTCATGCAGAATGTGCAGAGGGAAGAGAAGAAAATAAAGCACCCATGACACTCTGGGAGAATTGTTCTCCATGAAGGGGAAATCTGATTTGCACTATCCAGCTTGTTACCATCTTGACATATAAACTGGTAAAGTGGTATATCTAATTTTATGGGAGATCATGGTACAGTATAAAAGAATGTTCAGTACGAAAGCAATGTGTTATTAATCGCCTATTTCAAACACAATTCTAATTACAGTACTTTGGTAATTGGTTGCATAAATGGAGCGTCACTGCCACCTGCTGGATTCTTTTTCGTCCTCTGGCAAGTTAGTTTCGAATATTTAAATAGATAATTACGAATATACTCTTGCATAATATTAATAAAACAATAACTTAAACTTTAAATCACACTTCACAGTAGCATGATCAATATACCAATCCAATTTTTGATATACGTCGACGTTTTAATCTTTCTAAAAGAAAACTATATTTCATTTTTCTTTCAAGGAATCATTTTGGGCGGAAGTAACTAACAACCAATAGGAATCATCTGAATTTGAATATATTACAGCTAGTCGCCCAACGATGAGGGTTTGTATAGTAAAAAATAAATCATAGGATTGGTTTATTATTGTACTTCGAAGACATTGTATTATACTCTAAAGTTTGACTTTATAAAACCGTAATGACATTTTGTTGTCGCAAGAAACGGTACGAGATCCCGTTTAATTTTTTATTTTTCAGTTTAACTTTTAGGAACCATATCTGTCATATTGTCTGCAAAGAAACGGGTATGTTGCGGCAAACATGTATTTTCCGATCCTTCTGGTTCAAACAATGTGATGATTGGGGTTTTCACGTTATATACGTGATATGTGCTTCCTATTATTCTTGTTACGCTATGCACAGTACCCATCTGATTCTGAACCAGGTTGCACTTCTGTCATTGGAGTTTTGAAAGGTTTAATTACCTGTATGTTTTAAATTTTCTCTGTGGAAAAATTTTGGTTTGGTTAATTTGAATCTTTAGGTTGATTTTTCTCTGGGTTATGTATTTTTTTTAATAGCTTTCAGTTATCCAGCCGCTTCGACGTCTAGTGGGTTCGGCAGCGCGCAAAGTAAAATATTATTATAATGGTAAAAATAAATTTTAACACATTTAAGCCTCATCAATTACCGATAAATGTCTTTTAAAACTATTGGATCAAAGTGGCGCAGTTGTTAGTGTTTCTTCCTGACGGATTCAAAACTTAATCCATTTCCTCGGTGGACGCTCCGTGCTGATTTTTGTCAACCAACATTCCACCAACGATCAAACGCCGCGACCTTGAACTCGATGATGCGAGTTATATACGCATACTAAATTGGGTTTATCAATTATTTCAGTTTTAGAAATTAATTTGGACTTCAAACCCCGACAATGACCGTGAGCAAGTCACTTCACCAGCATGTGCTCCACCTGGAAAAACAAAAGAAATGTAACCAGTAGTACCTCAAATGCTGTGAGTCGAGCTAGATGAAGTCTTCAGGCCGTCAGTATACTAAGAACTAATAATATGTCAATTATTTCGAATATTTATTACTTTAAAAAGAACCATATATTAATACATTTCATTTCTTACCATAATAATGTCTAACGGTGTAAGGTTCTAAAATTATTCCCTTAAGAAAGACCGCAAGAGCAAACCGCCGTCTTCCAGAGTTCAGCCTAAACGAACCCCGAACCGCATCCCGGATTTTTCCGTCGATCAATCACAACACTCCGCTTGCTGCGTTTTAACATTTACAGTAATGCAAGTAACCTGTGAAGCTACGGTTTTTGGTGAGGTGGTGTTGATCTTTGCTTATGAGGTAATAAAGTCTGCAGAAGCCGGTCTGTAGCAGTTTCCCCTATTATCCGTTACTATATCGAAAACAATGTCGTCGTCAGAATGCTCATAAAGTAAAACATCTTTTAGTGCAAATTGAGCCAACTAAGTGCAGCAGCCGACGCGCCATCTGTCGGTTGTCAGCCTCATAGAAAAACAGAACAGCGCGATACAATTCCGCTGCCATAGAGATAAAATGCTAACTAGATAGGTTGTACTAACAATCCTTAAGGACGCCATTTTGTAAAGGTATAGATGTACCATTCCAATATAACCGTGAACTAGCTATTATTTGCCGGTGGAGGCATATGATGGTGGAGTTCTTCTTGTGTTTTCGTTTAATTTAGCTTTATTTAATAAAAGTTACTTTATATTTTTAATCATATATTATTGCATGCACCATATTATATCTTTTCTAACTAACACATTAGGGTTTATGTTTTCAGATCTTGCAGAACGAAGCCGGGTCACACTTTATTCAGGCATATGGGTTTAAGGAAGAGAAGGAGGAGGAGGTTAGAAGTATGCACTGATACAGCACATTTCCGCACACACCACACGACAAACAACCTCAGGATCCCAAATTGGGACCTGAGTGTAGCCTACTGATGAAAAATATTTAGTGGTGTTTCTAGTCTAGAAACAAACAGACTGCTCTGTTTGGTTCATTAGAAGGTAAGGAGGGATACATTTGAATGACTGATGCACCCATAAGGAATGAAGCAGATCAAAAGGACGAGTGACGTCCTTTTTAACATCCTTCTGCCCTCAAAATAATAGCCCCAGCAGCAGCTCTTCTGAAATGGTTTTGTCAGCTTTTTCCAAGTGTCACTCATACGCATTACAGGCCTGCCATCTATCTGCCTGTTCTTTTGTTTTCTAAAATAATTATCCATTTTATATTGTGAGGTATAAATAACATAACACTGTAGATCAGGAGAGCGCAGCTCCTATCCTGGAAGGCCTAGGTGGCTGGAGGGCCTGGAGGTTTTCAATCTAACCATTTTCTTAATTAGTGAACAGTTTGGCTGCGTTTAAAACTAAGTTTTATTTACACATTACAAAATACAATCCATAACAATTCCATTACACCATACAGTTACAACAATATTGTTACAGAACAGTCATGTTAAGGAATTGAAATTTTCCAGTTTTCATCTTTTAACCGAAGACCAGCATCCCTCCAAAACATTGGATCAAACATCCATACTACATACATATATTTTGGAATTAAAATCAATTCCCACAAACTCTTCCACCCCTCCTTCACTGCATTGAAACCCCACTTCTCAATATCTCTGCTAATTTTTCTTTCTAGCTTCTTTTCCAACATCTTTTTTACTCACTTCACATCTCTGGTCACAAACCTCTTTATCAGGATACACCTGGCATCCCATATACATTTCTTTGCCAGGCTAATAATAAGCCATGTTAAAAAAGCTTCACTTGAACTTCTGCCATTTCCAACTAGAACCTCTCCTTTCAAAAGTAAACCATATTACAAAGCAACCAAATCTTTTACCATTATCAATAATCCCTCCACATTCTTGCACACTTCTTGTGTCCAACTGCACTCCCAAAACATGTCTAATTGTCTCCACCTGGGCACACTCTGGTGGACATTTCCTTCTCTGTGTCAAACCTTATCTATACATCCCCTCCCTCACACATAATCTTCTCCACACCATCATTCAGTTTAAGTCCTTTGAAGTATTTTCAAGCCCTTTTGACTACTGTCCATACTTTGACTTCAAACTTTTTTGTGAAACTCTGCCCTTCCTCCATTGTACACCTGACAGCCTTATACAAGTCTTTCTGTTTGCAGCACAAAGCACCATCTGCAAATTCCCCATACCTTGTTTTCAATTTTGCTGCATACCCATAGCCTCCTGGTCTCTCCTCTGCCTTTGGTGTCAAATTTGACCACACTGTCAGTGTCATCATTACTGATGTGAACCACAGAGCCACAAAATATTTAAATATATGTACAAAGGCCAAATGCAAAGCTTTGTACAAAGACATATAAAAAACAGTCCATCTTCAGTTGAATGTCTGTGATTATTTCCATCTCCATTTTCCACATCATTCCATATCAAATCTTTTTATCCTCTCATACCTGCATCCCCACACAAAACAAACACTAGTGATTTAACCTTTATTTTTAAATAATGAAACAAAAGAAAAATTGTCCCCAAATACATACTGTACATAAAGACAGTACAGTATCTACTTTTTCTCTACTAAGGCCTTACCTATAAAAGTCAAAGTTCTTCCTTTACACAAATTCAGTCTATGCTCTGTCATTCTTATTTTGTCTTCCTGCCCTGCAAAAATTAACTCCTACAATCTTTATACAAGAATTATTAACTGAGAGTCCTCAAAGGGCATCTCTCCTTTCCTTCCATTTACCAAAATACATAACAGACTTATTCCAATTTAATTTGGAACCTGCTGTCTCCTTTAAATATCTTTTTCATTCTTAAGAAATAGGGACATATCATCTCCATATTGAGATATTTTCAGCCTTACTCCTCCAATATCCTCCTTTTTCCTGATATGCTCTGCCCCTGGTTTAATATACATAACATACATCAAAGGGGAGAGCAGGCAGCCTTAGTGCACTCATTTCCCTTGTGCTTTCTATAATAATAATAATAATAATAATAATAATAATAATAATAATACATTTTATTTATATAGCGCCTTTCCCATGCTCAAGGCACTTACAGAATATAAGAGAGAACGGCAGGGTATACAGTATATAGCATTGTACAAACCAAATAAATAAATAAGATTAAGACAGTAAATTCAGAGAAAGCCTAACAGACAACATAACTGATGGTCTAGCACACACACATACAGGTTACATGAGCATCTTGACAGAGAGGTAAACTGAGGGAAGGGGAATAAAGTCAAGTAGAGCTAAAAGCCTTTCTGAACAGATGAGTTTTGAGCTGTTTTTAAAAAGAATTCATGGAGTCAGCTGATCTAATTAATTTCGGTAGGTAATTCCAGAGGCTGGGCGCCATACAGCTGAAGGCCCTGCTGTCACCCATGGAGTGAAGATTATGTGGAGCACAACAAGATTGCCAGAATTGGAGGACCTTAGTGGGAGGGCAGGCACATAGTGATGGAGGAGGTCACTAATGTAGTTTGGCGCAAGGTTATTTAAGGCTTTGTAGGTTATTAGTAGGATTTTATATTCGATTTTGTAAGACTCAGGGAGCCAGTGAGGACAGAGCAGGATGGGTGTTATGTGCTCGCTGCTGCTGGTTCGAGTAAGGACACTTGCAGCCGAGTTTTGAATAAGCTGGAGCTGTGATATAAGATTAGAAGGGGCACCTGCCAGCAACGAGTTACAATAATTGATGCAGGATGTGAAAAAAGCATGGACAAGTTTCTCAGCATCTATGTATTGCATATATTGTATCTATGTATTGAGATGCCTGTTTAAACAGATTTTACTTCCTTGCTACCTTATACATACTGTAGGTTTTAACCACCCAATGAATTGAGTCCCAAAACCAAACTTTTCCATCACCCTCAACAGAAACTTATGATTCACTTGATCAAAAGGCCGATCAGCAGCAATAAGCTGGCTATGCATGGATATGTGTGTGTGTGCTCTATAAAGCACTGGCACACTCTGATTTAGTTGTTGTGTGGTACTTAATACTGCTATGATAGACTCTTACCACTGAAACATTGTATTGGAATAAGTAGGTTTGCAAAATGAATAAACAGAAGTGAAATTCTTAATAAATTAGACTGTTTTTTTCTGTTTAACATCAGACTTTAAAAGGCCCATGCCATTTGATTAGCTCATACTGGCAAGCCCACATTAGGCATTGACAGTTCTGTCTAACCAAAACACACATACCATTATAATTCAACACTTTATCTGACCTAGCTGTACTGATATAGTGCCCAAAGAAGAAGCCCACCCATTACAGAGATACTAAATTGATCACACCCAACCCACACACACACACACATCCACACAAACCGTCTAAGCCGGTAACTCCATAATACTAACCTTTAATTTAAATAAGATTCTCCCATTCATTGCTCTTCAAGTTCCTTTGGTATTAAAACTGAAGTCATGTATCCCCTTCTTTTAGTTTCTGGATTCTGAAATCAAGATTTTTATATGTAAATGAACCGAACTTTATTGCCAGGCAGCATAGTCGCTAGAAATGCTTGTTCGTGTTGCATCCATACACATTAAGTATAAACATATAACAGTAAAAAAATACAATAATGACACAATCTCAGCATTAGAGAATAATAGTATATTGCACAAAAACACAAATATATACAACCATTTGATGGTGCAGAATTGCACTCATACCTATTAATATATCATGTATGCCTTTATATAGTAAAGATAATTTTGAGATCATGAAGAAACAGACATAAATCAGATACTCTGCTTAAACAGAGTGACTGCAGTAGTAAAGACACTTTTGGTGAATCTAGTGCTTCTTCTTTTTAGTGACCAATTATGTTTTCTTGATAGTAACTAAAAGAGATGATTGCTTTGGGTGAGTGTAATCTTTAATTATATTTCTAGCACATTTTCTGACCCATGATGTATATAAGTCCTCAAGAGAGTCTACTTTCAGACTCATAATCTTTTCTGCTGTTTATGTTTTGACTGAGCAGATGCACTGCCATACCAGACAGTTATGGAGAGAGTGAGGATGTTTTCAATGATAGCTTAATAAAAATGAACAAGAACTGACTGAGGCAGGTTAAACTTTTTAAGTTGTTGAACAAAAAAATACAATTCTCCAAGGTTGATAAGAGAAGTTATGTTTTCATCTCAGTTCAAAGTGTGAGTGATAGTGGTGCCAACCACATTGTTGACAGAGATACCTTTTATAACCAGGGGACCAGAGAGTGAGGAACGTCTCCTAAAATCCCCAACCATTTCCACTGTTTTCAGAGTATTTGAGTTTAAATTGTTGGGGGTACACCAACTAGATAGCTGTTCTCTCTCTCTCCCATAGATGTCACCATGTCCCCATCATAGATGTCACCATGTCCCCATCGGTAATCAGGCCAAACACTGAGATGTCATCAGTAAGTTTTATCTCTTTAACAAATGGGTCACTGGAGGTGCAGTGATTGTTGTTAATAGAGAAAATGAAAGGAGACAGAACACATACCTGAGGGGACCCTTTGCTCAAGGTCCAGGGCTATGACTAATATTTGCCCAGCTTCACTATATGTTATTTTAATCTTCAGGTCTTTACCATTCCCTCTTTCTCATATGTTACCCCTATGTTGTCACCTTCTTAATTTTGCCTACTACATCTTCAGTTATGTATTTCACATTTAATATTTTAAGGTGATTTATCATCTAGTTATTGTTTATTTGGTGCTCCACCTAACATTTTTTAAAATGTAGATGGAGTAAAGGACATGCCTCTGCTTGGTTTCAGTTGAAAGCAGATACTTCGTTTGTGACTCTTGTTTCTGTTCTTGCTAATTTCAATGTATTGTTTCATTGTCTTTCATTTTCCGTTTCATAAACTCAATTTTTACACTCATGCTCTTCTTGTCTCATTTGAATTATAAAAACTTTTATCGGACAATATCAGCAAACGTTTTGTCCAGCAGGTGACATCAATGAACATAAAGGAAAACAACGTGGACTGGATCACTAAAGTTTATATAACGCTGATGTCCAGCAGGTGGCGGCTGATCACACAATTTTTTAGTCTTGCATTTTACCAAAAACAGGCCTTGCAGCCTTCTTGCAGGCACAGCGCTGCTGCATTTCACTGTGCCCTGTAGACTTGTGATTCCTAAGTTCAGTCTTAGTTGTCCAATGTGGCTACAGGTTTTCATGAATATTTTCACATTTCTAATAAATATAAATCTCACACACCTGTGGTTTTCTGAATGCATAATAAGAGGGGCAAAAATAAAATACCAGTAAATTAAATGTTGAGATCATGTATGGCGTGAACTTGACAGGCACAGATATCTAAAAGATCCTTATCTCCTGACTTAGACTTCATTCACACACTAAGCTTTTTAAGCTTTACATGACCTAAAATAGTCATTCAATTTTAAGAAGGTCAGATGTACAGTATTCCCCTGTACACACCTGTAACTAATGTAAAACAAATATATTTTTTATCTCTTACAACAAGAAAGTTGGGAGCTTAAAAAATGTAAATTTATACACATACATACACTTGTCCTTTTATTCATCTTATTTTTGTGAGCTGCATATGCCTTTTGTTGGTATTATTGTCAACTGATCTGAGGAGAGAAATAATAATTGTATCATATTATGCAAACTATGCAGACATGACAATATGCTTTTGTTTGAACTATTTTTTCTTTATAGTCAGAAGTGCAGGCAGCTTTACAGTGTTAGGCAAAAGGCAGCTCTGAATAGGAGAACTGTCATCGGAAGGAATGTAATTGTTCATAGTTCTTACTGCAACATTTTTGCTTCATTTCATCAGCCACCATAAAAAACCTCACACTGTTCCAGTGTAGTGCTGAGGTGCCACCCACCCCAATCCGGGTGGTTCATGTTGTGGTGGGTGCATCAACATGCTATCAGTGCATGCTCCCAACCTCCTCCTCCTCCTCACCATTTAACCTAATAGTATAACTTTAGAATGAGGAAAGACACTGGAAACTATGAATAAACTAACATACAAACATTGGGGAGGAAACATGCATCATAGTTCACACAGAGGATACCCCATTCAAGCATGGTCAAAGTGCAGTAAGACCACAGATTTACTATTTCTTTAGTGGATTTTCCTCCATGCTCTTCTGATGTATGTACATCTACTTTGGGTTGAGAGGGGGTGGTGTTATTACTGTAAACTTATGCTCTGTTTTTCCCTCCACCAAGACAAGAAGATGCCCACTGAGGGCAACTGACTCCTCCTTTTCTGGCCTTCCATTACATATCCCACAGTTCCCAGAAGGAGGCGCCACTTAATATGAGAATACTCTGTTAGACATTACTATCATAGGCTTAACAGCTGAGAAAAAGTTCCTCACGCTAGGACCCTGTCTTTTCTTTATTTAGTGCTATTGAGTGGTCATTTTTATTTGGGCCATTTTTCTAATTAAATGGAGACAACCAGGTTGGCACCCCAACATTTTCTCTTTGTGGACCTACAGTACCTTTAACGACCACAATGTATATCAGACATTACAACCCATTTTATGCTGAATAATACTTCAAATCACTTTTCTTATACCTGATGTTCTCTTTATGGTTCACTACTGGCTTCCTTCTGATGATGCCAGGATAGACTTGGCCCCCCATGACTCTAAACATGTATTAAACAGAATGAGGAAAATGTAAGTATGGGCTTTTCTTATAGAAAAAAAGAAAACATTATTATAGATTTCTTTTGTATGTAACTGTATATGTTGGAAAGAATTTTGAGATAATCAGGCTGCAAGTTCTCCCAAATATCTACGATTCCATAGATCACTTTTCATTACATATACAGTAGAATAATGTCAGCAGATAATCTGAATGAAATGTTAGTCCTTTCTTCGATGGGGTGTTATAACTATTCATGGGTGTTTACTTTACAGCAAGAAGCAAGGTACAGATAACCATTTAATAAGACTTCAAAAATCTAAAAGTTTCAGATTACAGTTTGACTATCAGGTGAATAAATATATAAAAATGAAAGAAGCAAATATAAATACATAAACTTTATTTTATAGTCAATATTATCCTAAAATGGTTTTTAGAAAAACTGTAAATCTGATGTATTATGACTGTATGACTCTGACATGTAAAGCCACTGGTTGCAGGACATTTTTTGGAATTGTTTTCAGGAGAAAATGTTTTATGTAGGTGAGGTGGGCAGAGTGGCCCTTTGTTTAAGATAGTAGCTTGGAAACCTCAAAGCTACCAGTTCATGTGCACCAATGCCTCATGTAACCTGACTCCTCACATGTACCAACCATGAAACATGGAAACAATTGTTCTCTGCTATCAGTTCTTGTTAGTCATAACAAACACTTTACTTTTTTTCTTCCTACCTGGTAATATCACTTGTTACCAATTTATCTTTTTCTCCCATTAACCACTGGTTACTGCTTAAAAGCAGTAGCATTTTAATGTTTTTCTTTCCACATAGTCAGTGTGCACCACTCCAGTATCTTCCATGTGAGCCTGCTAGCTGAAGAATAAGTTAGAAGTAGCAGTGCTGCATTGACCTAATGGGCTGGAATTTTTTGCCCCTATAAGGTTGAATATGCCCTTGCAGGTGGTATGCCATGTCATAAGTACTGCCCCTGCTGCTACACTGGGTGCTTTCAGTGATCACGAAGAAAGCGGCCCCACCAGACAGTGAGCTCATTACTATGAGGCCTGGTTTTATCTTTCTCAGAGTAACTGTACCAGTACTCTGCAAAGACACGGCAAAATTAAAGGAACAGTTCAATGAAAATTTAAAATTCCAGAACTGTTTTCTTATGTTTTGATTATCTGTGGGCAAGGATAATCTGAAGCTATCAATCATTATAAATAGCTTTTATATTAGATTTTTAACTGGGCTTTAACTGAATTAAATCCAATGCAATCCAACGGTCCTTAAATCCACATGTCGCTTAAATGTCAAAATTATCATGGTGGATTGTTAAATTTAAATGATTCAGTAACATAAACCAAATCAATGTTATGAATGTCTATATACTGACAAAGATTTTCCATTGATTGTGCATCAATCTCCATGTGACTCTGTATTGAATTTGGTGCACTTTAGCATTAAAGGTATCACAATAACACATAAATAAGAGTTATGAGATGGCAAAGGATACTTTTAATTAATCCATGCACCCATTTTCCTAACCCGCTTATACTGGGCAGGGCCACATGTAGTGTTGCGCGATATGCTGTGTCAAATACATGCAATTGGGAGACAACTTCTGGGTTTATAAACAAGTAGTTCCACCCTGATTCGAGGGTTAGCGCTGTCATCTAATGTCTCCCCTTCCTTTTCACCCAGAAATCCACAGGTCCTTAGAGCAAAGAGCTGTGACTGTCTTTCGCTTCCACCATCTTGGACCTGTGTCTTTCTCCAGAGCCAACATAAATAGGACTCCACCACTAGAAAAGCTCAATCAGAAGACTCACATATGAAAAGGCATCACCTCACAGCTCTGGCTGCTTTGTTTTTTTTTTTGAGGTTTTGCAAACTTCTTATTATTTGCCAACTTTTCCAAAAATTATAGGGGGTTTCACCATCCCCAACTGGTGTCCCAACTCTTTATTTATGTTTTGCCTTTCGTCTTACAACCAGTACTGTAAAAGTGCAGAAATGCCCCATTTCAAAAATGGTGCTATACCAGCTTTATGCTAATTTCAGTACCAGAAGTAAATTGCAGCATGTTGGAACATCATACTCAATTGATCAGAACTCTATGGGGGACTGCCCATGCCCCATCCAGTCTGTGATATATCAGAATAATAGCATGCTTGAAACCCTGAGGTGGTTGAAGCATATCATGGAGGTACACATGTGTGCGGGTCAGGGAAATGAAGTCACTGGTTGCCATTTTGTTAATTAGTACTGAGGTGTGAAAGCTGGTATCAGTACCAAAGCCAAAATTTTAGTATCGATCCAACACTAGTTCCAGGGCAGGTAGACCTCAGAAATCATCAGGCATATGGCATGAGCAACACCTGGATTGGATGCTAGTCTATCAGAAGGAGAACACACACACATACTAAGGCTAATTTAGCTCATCTAACATGTGTGTCTTTGGACTGACCATAAATATACTGACACGAATTTTGTCTGCTGGATGTAGATAAAATTGACATCAACTCTGCTGTTGGGATTGGCCTCAGGTAGTAGGTTATAAAATCGATGAATGGATAGAATGCTCGACCTGAAAACACCATATACAGCCAGAAATGCACCAATATCTACACAAGACAATAGGGAACAAACAAAGCCCTACAGAAAGCTGACACATACTAAATTTGCAATTGTTTGCTACGTAGCATTAGGCAGAACTAATAGTGTGTTGGCTGTACAGTATAAATTGTGTTTTTAGACCAGTATGCTCAAGAGCTTAAACGATTTATCGGGTGATTGCATCAGAGAGAACATTTTGTACAAAAAGTGTGAGTTGTCATCCAAACAGCGACAAACAGAATTACAGAGCAATGCTGAAGTTTATTAATAAATATTTTTTAGGCCACCTTTCACAGTGTACGCATAATAAAAAATCACGATAACGTATTCATCTCTGTTACATATAGTTGTTAAATATGTCTGTCCATCAAATTGGTTATATGAGCTATTAACTCAGGCAATCGAACTTGCAGTTCACAGTTTTGTAAGAGCAGTGTTGGCAACATTCGATTAATAGCATGCATAAAACTGCTACACCTTTCTGGTGCAATGTGCATTCAAGCACTTGTAATTATAGTCTCAACTGAAAATCCTGAAAATCAATGTCCACTCATCATACCAGGAGCTGATTAAAAGTATAATGTGATAGTGAGCACCTTGTACGTCAAGAGCTGAGATAGGATTTGAATGTAATGTGCAATCATGTTATAGCATGACATATGAGAACCCTGTTTTTGGTAGTGTTACAGAAATATTCCTGTGAGGGAAACTGCTACCATATCTCAATAGTCATAGGTAGTTTGTGTTGTACTTTACGGATGTGATGATTCATTAAACAACAATGCACAACAAGGAAGAGATCCAGGAGATTACTGAGGAGTGCTAGTTAAAAACCGGTTTATATAAGACTGTAAGACATTTGACAAATGAGAGGAGACGATTCAGTCCATCAAACTTGTTTGTTTAACTAATAGCTAAGGTGTCCAAGTATATCATTCAGGAGCTTCTTAAAGGTTGTCAAGGTTTCTGCTTCAACTACATATCCTGGTGTTATTTTTTGATGGATGATGCCCATATTGAGTGTCGCAGTGGTAGTGCTGTTGCCTTGCATAAAGGAGACCAGGGTTTGTGTCATAGGTCCTCCCTGCATGGAGTCTGCATGTTCTCCTCATGTCTGCATGGGTTTCCCCTGGGTGCTCCATAGTTCAATGACATGCAGGTTTAGTGAATTTAGCGATCCTAAATTTGCCTTGGTGTGCGTGTGCCCTGTGATGGACTGGCTCCATGTCCAGGGTTTGTTTTCTGCCTTGTATAATATGCTAACTGGGATAGGTTCCAGTAGGCCCCCACAACCCTGTTCAGGACAAAGCGAGTTAGAAAATGACCGACAGACTGATGTCATATTGTTTACCACTGCCATGATCAGCTTCAGTGGCTCATGTGGTTCATATTGACATGACGCATGACATTATGAAACCGATGTAAAGAATGGCAGTGCACCACATGATGCTCATATTTTTGGATCATTTCAAAAACAAATGCCAATTCATGCACTAGTAACAGTTAAGGAAAGGCTCTTTAGTAATATAACCTTAGTTCGTTTAATTTGCGACTACGAATATTGTGCTACTGTTGTGATTTTTTTAAAAATATTTATTGCATCTAGTATTCTAGTTCTAGTTCTAGTATTTACAAATTGTCATTTTTCAGATATCAGCATGTTGTTGTTTTATTTATCTGTTTTTGTTTTGTGTCCCATCATTTGGAGATTGTATTGATTATTGCAGCCATGTTGCTTACTGTTATTGACTCCGTTGCCAGTTATGTGATCAAAACATTTCAGTTGTTATGTCATTGTGTCGCCATTGTTTAAGATTGTTTAAGGATTGGGATTGAAATGGTGTCCAGGTTTATGTTTAAAAACCCTCTAGGTTTTAACAAGTTTTTTTTCCTGGTTTTTGATATGTAGGGCAGTTTATTTTGACTTTTAGAGGTGTTGGTTTTGGTGGTTGGTTTCTCATTGACTTCCTTGCTTCTGTTGGTCATTATTTTAAAAACGTGTGTATGCACATTTTAGGCCTCTTTTTGTGCAAAAGTCAGCATTTATAAAAGTAAAACAAGCATACATTTCTGGAAACTCTGACCCATACTTACGCAACATTTCTGAGAAACTGGGAAATGATGACACCCTTGACCAAGGCGTGATATGCAGTGAAACGAGTTAAATGATGACTTACACACACAATAATTCATATCACTGCGGCATTATTATAATGTGCATTAATGTGACAAACATATTAAACTGTGTCACACACGTGCGAGTAGGAGGCAGCTAAAGGGCTCGAGTAATTGTAATAAAACATCCGACCAGGGGGCGGCGGAGTGCGCTGACTGTCTTTCTCAGTTCCCTACAGACCTTTCCCGGGAAATCCTGCAAGGTTCCGGCACCTCTGAAGACGTCACTTCCAAAGCCAGCCCCTTGGATGACGTCACTTCCGAAGCCGGCCCCTTTGATGATGTCACTTCTGGTTGCGGTCCCTTTGATGACATCAGTTCCTCTCAAGACCTTTAAAGCCTCCATCTTGGGCTACTATATTCAGTTCTGTTTTGGACTCTGTGATATGCACATCGTTTCTTTGATAAGAAAACCCTTTTGCAGCTGGGAAAAACAATATACGGGTGGCTGCCCCAAACCTTTATAATATCTTGGACTTGTTTTTGTGACAGTGGCGTAGTCGGCAGGATGAAGTCCCAGAAGAAACCGGGACTCGGACATGTAATGAACCAGGTAGGAAAGTACCAGGGCCGAGTTTCTGGGGGGGGAGTGTGTTTGGGGGTCAGGAAGAACTCAGTAAAGGCTCCGCTCCTCAAATACAACCCCGGGCTTATAACTTACCAAATGGAGAATGTGAAGGGGACATACAGGCGTAGGCTGGTTTCTGGAGATGAAACAAAAAGGGCTTATTATGTTCTCTCGGAGGAGAGAGCTGAGCCGCCCATAAATATATATTAGTCCTCGTGGATTATGCGACCCAATATCCAGAAACTAAAGCAATCATACGGGAACTAGTAGGAGTATTTGTGCGTGTTGGTATTCCTAAAGAAGTCCTAACGGACCAAGGAACACCTTTTACCTCGGAGACATTCAGGGAAACGGCCAAGTTACTGAAAATAAAGCACTTAAAGAACGCGGTGTATCATCCTCAAACCGATGGTTTAGTGGAGAGGTTTAATCAGACTCTCAAGCAGATGCTTCGCAAGGTGGTCATTGGGGATGGGAGGAATTGGGATAAACTCCTCCCCCTCGTTCTCTTTGCCTATCGGGAAGTCCCACAAGCCTCTACGGGGTTCTCAACTTTTGAATTGTTATACGGACGACAACCCCGAGGTATATTGGATATTTTGAAAGAAGGTTGGGAAGGAGAGGCTCTTCCCTGTACAAATATTTTGGAATATATCGCACAGTTACACGATAGATTTGAGAAAATTCTACCTATTTTAAAAAGTCATATGGAAGAGGCACAAGCAGCACAGGCCCGTTATTACGATTGTGGCACGACACTCCGAGAATTCCAGCCGGGGGATCGTGTCATGGTATTAATTCCCACCTCTCATTCTAAATTACTCGCCCATTGGCAAGGCCCTTATGAAATTAAGGAGAGAAAAGGGTTGGTCGACTATTTGGTGAAACAACCCAATCGTAGAACAACTGAGCGGGTTTATCACGTGAACTTGCTGAAGCAGTTTTGAAGAAGGAGAGGGAGCCAGATCCCTCCTCCGCTCAGCCCTGCTCATTCTTTGCTCACATAGACACCCTTAATTTCGGCGAGGAATTAACCTATAGACAAAGAAGGGAGCTGGAATCAGCCATCCTGTCTGTCTCAGAGGTGGTGAGTGAAAAACCCGGACGGACCTCTCTGATTGCGCACGACACAGTGACTGAACCAGGGGTTATAGTCCGAGAGCACCCCTATAGACTTCCTGAGGCAAAGAAAGCAGAAGTAGAGCTGGAAATCAAGCGGATGCTGGAACTAGGAGTGATTGAGGAAAGTTATAGTCCCTGGTCCAGCCCAATTGTCTTGGTTAGTAAGCCTGACGGCAGTTGGAGGTTTTGCAATGACTTCCATCAGCTTAACCAGGTTTCCCTTTTTGATGCTTATCCCATGCCTCGCGTGGATGACCTTCTCGAGAGACTTGGACAAGCTGAATTTTTGACCACACTTGACATGACAAAAGGGTACTGGCAGATTCCTTTAACAGACTCCGTGAAGGTCAAGACCACGTTCAGCACTCCTAGTGGACACTGGCAGTATCGAATTCTTCCATTCGGGTTACACGAGGCTCCTGCAACTTTCCAGCGTCTGGTGGACAAAGTGCTCCAACCCCATAATGCGTATAGTGCTGCCTATCTGGATGACGTAGTCATCTATTCCAGCACATGGAAGGAACACGTACAGCAGATCACTGCGGTATTGCGGACACTAGGAGAAGCCGGGCTTCGTATTAATCCCAAGAAATGTTTCTTTGGATTGAAAGAAGCTAAATATTTGGGCTACCTGGTGGGTCGGGGTACTGTGAAACCACAGTGTTCAAAAATAGATGCCATTGTTAAATGGTCCCGTCCGAAAACCAAGAGGCAGGTCCAAGCCTTTCTCGGGTTGGCCGGGTATTACCGCCGGTTTGTACCTCGGTTTTCAGAGAGAGCGGCGCCCTTGACTGATCTTACAAAGAAGAGGGCTCTTAATCATGTGGTGTGGACTGACAAGGCGGACACTGCATTTAGTGACTTAAAACAGGCTCTTACGTCAGCACCAATATTAAAATCTCCTAATTTTTCTCTCCCTTTTATTCTCCAGATGGACGCTTCGGACGCAGGCCTGGGTGCAGTGCTGAGCCAAAGCATCGATGGTGTTGAACACCCCATCATGTACCTGAGCCGTAAACTGTTGGATCGAGAGACCAGGTATGCAGCGGTGGAAAGAGAAGCCCTTGTGATCAAATGGGCGATTACGCAGTTGAGGTACTACCTCTTGGGCCGGGAGTTCACTCTAGTGACGGATCATGCTCCTTTACAGTGGATGGCCCTTCACAAGGAGTCAAATCCACGGGTCACTAGGTGGTTTCTTGACCTTCAACCTAACAAGTTTTTGCTTATTCATCGTAAGGGTTCTCTCCATGCCAACACTGATGCTCTCTTTCGTGCCCACGACCTCTCGGTGCAAGGCGCCCGACCTGATGGGTCTGGGCTGAGAGGGGGGCCTTGTCACACACGTGCAAGTAGGAGGCAGCTTCGAAGCCGGCTCTTTTGATGACGTCACTTCTGGTTCCGGTCCCTTTGATGAAATCAGTTCCTCTCAAGACCTTTAAAGCCTCCATCTTGGGCTACTATAGTCAGTTCTGTTTTGGACTCTGTGATATGCACATCGTTTCTTTGATAAGAAAACCCTTTTGCAGCTGGGAAAAACAATATAAGGGTGGCTGCCCCAAACCTTTATAATGTCTTGGACTCGTTTTTGTGACAACTGTAAAGCGTTGAATATAATGAACAGACTCTATTACAATTCCATTTTAAGAAGCACAATTCTGTATTTTTGCACTGAAGAACTTTTTTGTTTTTTGCTATTTTCTGTAGGCTATCTGTTATCACATCTCAGGGAGATGTTTGTCAGGTCAGGAAAATCCCAGCCAAGCTTCACTCCGTCATGCTGGCTGTGCTGGAAACCTTAACCAACATATATGGCGCTACATTTTTCATGGTCCGGGTGTACATAAATAAAACACAACATGTTCTTGCCAATATAAAAAGTCAATTTGCAGCAGTGTTTGGTTCTTCTTGCATAATCAGATCACTTTACTGCACAGATATTGCAATAAGGGCACCTAGCGAGAATGAAGCTGCTTTTGTTAACTGTGAGCAGTGACATTCCATTAATGTAAAAGTCACATGTGATGCCAAGATGAGACCCAAAAATGTTGTGGTCTGGTGGCCTGGGTCAAGCTGGGACTCAATTATTTTGAGGCAAAGTAGCTTTGGCAGACATGATGGTACTGTGCATGGTGGCTGGCTTGTTGGTAAGGTAACTGGCTGAACTCGCCACTTTTCATATGTCCTGTACTATAAACTGCAACAGCAGTCATGTCATTACACGTGCCAGGTGATGACACTGGCATCTGACCCCAGAGTGCAGAGGAGAGGTACTACAATGTTGCGGATGTTCTTGGCACACTCACTTGTGGAGCACAGCACAATGCATCAGGAGGGAGGCTGCTCTGTCAACCAATGAAGGTCTGCTGCATCGTGATTGCATATGAATGAGATTGATTAGTGTAATCCATGTGTGGCTTTTTCAGGGTGGTAAGCAAGCAGGATTTAAGGCATGCTCATGTACACACATTTATAAGTTGATTGTGGTTTATAAACCGGAAATTGCATAGAAATATGTGTACACCAGGTTTTATAAATCTTTTTTTTTTGGCGCAAGCATAATTTTGTGCTCCAATCAATGCTAAATTTTATAAACAAGACCCCTGGTCTTTTTTGAAGACAGTTTATTTTCAGATCTCCATCTCTGACATCATTTACAGTAACTCCCATTTTGATTTTGCTGTTTTTAAATATTCTGCTATATAGTAGCAGGATAGATATATACAATTCTGTGTCTGTTTCTTTGACAATTCTTTTTGTTTTGCATGTTTTGCTATCACAGTCCTTTTGAACACACCATTTTCATGCTTGAGTGCAATACTAAGTTATTGCAAAGTAAATGTATTTGTCCAGCAACTGGAAGTGGGAAGAATTCCAAGAGAAAAAAAAAATTGTGGTGATGGCCAAACATGTGGTTATGGATCTACTGAAGGCAAAGTTTGCCAATCACTTTTTTAACTTCCACCTTGGCTCACTGTAAGGCCCTCAGTAAGGTACTACACCTGTTTGAGTTTTATTATTTTACTATGGAGCTTTGCCTCCTGCTCGCTTTACTCGGCAACCCCCTGGGCTGGCGCTACGTGCTAGCCATTTTGCAGTACAGCTGGTCACATATGGGGATGCAGATGTACAGTTTAAACAGATTGTTATTTTCATTGGAATTGTTACATATGCATGATAGAATTAACTATTTTACATTACAGCAAGTAATTAACCATATTAAAAAATAGTAAAACGTAATAATTTGAAAGTAAATTATGTTTCATGTTGCGTTAGAGTTATTCATTGCGTTATACAATTTTGTTCTGTTTGGATTTGAAATTAACACGCCAATACTTTTTAAGTTTGTACTTTTACTGTAAAACTTCAGTAAAAACTATTTTTTTTATTAAATATTTGTCAATATTGCATTGAATTTTGATTCTGTGTTTGGACTTTCATTGTGACAACACAACGTATAACTGCCCGTGAGTGAATTTCATTTCTTTCTCTTTAATAAATAATTTGACTTTTTCAAATGTTTGTCTCTGTGATTTGTTAATTGTCTTTGCAAAAGCTATTCTAACAGGAAACTGTTAACGTTTTAATATGAATGGCATATCAAGATCTCCTTTGGTGTCTAATGTTATCCGCGGGAGATGCACTACATTACCTTTCTTGGATACATCCTTCTTTCAACAGCAATTCGGGTGGTGGAAGACCGTATGGTGTAGGCTGTTCTAACAGGAAGCTGTTAATGTTTTACTAATGGCATATCAAGATCACCTTTGGTGTGTAACGTTATCTGTGAGAGATATACCGCGTTACCTTTCTTGGATACATCCTTCTTTCAACAGTAATTTGGTCGATGGAAAACCGTATGATGTTAACGGTTGTAGATATTCTTTGGGATATTGTAAGTTGATGTTTTCATCTTCCGCACGATCACCACCAACTGTTTCAGCATAGTCTATTGATATGCATTTAACCAATTTGCTGTGTAACCTATCGACAATTTTCATGTAATTCGTTTGACTTCATCATTTCTTGGTGCTAGGATTGCCCGTGTACTCATTTCTTCTGTTGATAACCCTTTGGGATGAAATTCTTCATTAACATTTGGACATAATAAGTATCCTTTTATTGGGAACATAAAGTGAGGAAAACGTAAAAAAATTAATAAGAGCTAAGAGAGCAGGAACTGTGTCTGTCCAAAGCATTCACACGAATAAGAGGTGAGAGGGCCTTGGTCGTGGTTGAATATGGTTGAGAGGTGGACGTGACTTGAAAAAATCTCATGGCCAAAGTCTCATTTTGCGGGACTTGAAATTATCTCTTTGAAAAAGTCTCGTCTCAGGATTTCCTTTTATAATAAAGAGACTTAAAGACAGATGTAAAGACGTAAAGCTCTTCAAAATGGTGTGTGCTATGAAAGGGTAAGTATAAATTCATTGTTGTTTGTATTGATTGGATCATTACAGCAAATAAACCTCATTTCTTATAAACACTTTCATTTATTTTAGGTAAGCTTATAAAATGTCTAAATTAAATTCTTTATAAATAACACCAAGTGATGTTGTGTCAGTGCAGTTTATTGCTTCTTATGGCCTGTTCTTCAGTTTGAGTTTCTAGATAGAGTTTTCACGTTATCCCTTTTCTTGTGCATTTTGCTGCTGCCTAACACCAGACCTAATAAATGCAAAGTGAATGTGGAAAACAGAGGTATGAGTGATTGGTTTCAGCGTTACTGATCAGTGTATTTCCAAAATCTTTCAGTTTTAATTCACATAATCTTTAGGAAACCCATACTGAGTCATAGATATTTTGGGATACAATGGCAATGTGCAATGATTTATTTTTATTCTCATACAGTTTCTCAGCTTGCTGTGTATAACTCAGAGTAATGTAATTTCATCTTTCTGCATGTTGCTAGTAAGGAGAGATTCCAGGGATTACTGTAACTCTGTAAGATTTGGCAGATCCTTGAAGAGGCCAGAGGCCAAATATGAATCAGATTACCAAAGGGGGTGGGGAGCAATGGGTCACTTAGAGAACAGCAAAAGGGATTTGGGAAATCCTTTAGGAACTCCTATTAATATTTGATTGTTAACATTTCCATCAACAAAAACATTATTTTGTGAGAAAATATTATAACATGCCAATGCTCTGAGCATAAAAACACACTCCATTATTTATTAGAAAGATGTGGGAAGGGCATATACTGATTCTAAATATACTGATTCTAAATTCTAAAAGGTATTATTCACCTCTAAGCCCTAATTCATAGCTAAAGTGTAGCTCTCTGGTTGTCTGCCTTCCATAAAGTGTAGCAGAGTTTTGCCTGTCCAATGAGGGAACATTTTTCTGATGTCTAACATTCTAGTAGGGTGGTCTCATCCCCTATTGATTGCCATGCCATTGTTCCATATGTGCCAATTACTCTTTCCAGCTAGGCAACCTGTCACAGCTCCCACAATGCTGCAATGGTGTACTTTCAATAGAATTTTCCTTAGGCTTTGTGATCTGCCACCAAGTCAAGTTTTTGTATAAACTTAAATTTTGAGCATGATAATTAATTTGAAATTAATTTTTTAAATTGAATCATTGAGATCATAGATATGATAAAGCCTTATCCAGGAAGAAGTTGGGAACCTTTCTCTGAGTGAAGGGTGAGTCCAGCAACAATCTGAACATAGATTAATAAAGAAATATTAATTATACATTTTACCATTCACCTCAGGCAAATCACCAGGTGCATTTCTATAATAAAAAAATAAATATAATGCAAAGCAGCATAAGTTACATTTGTATTATAATTTAAATATCAAATAAAACAAACACAGAAAGAGAATGCAAATAAATCGGTGATGAATCAGATTATAAAATAATTTATTAAATGCACTAGTTGCAGACTAAATAGGTGATAACAGCTAAGTGAAATGATATATTTAGACACTGATCCACTAAAACAATGTCTGTGACAGGGATTCTACCAACATGAAAAATTTTACTGGAGAGACATGGCACCATTTTTTCAAAAGAAAGTAGGCAGGCCTATAAACTATTCAAGAAGGTTAAAAATGGTGTAACAAAAATAGAGAATGCTCCATAAATACTTAATTGGGTTCATCGCTGCATATGGATGACTTTGTTGTCTTGCTTATTATACCATGGTGTCACAACATGCCCACTGTGAAAATGTGCATTGCCATACTGAAAGTCAAATGTGTCTGTACTAAACAAATCTTGACAAGAAGGTGATCCTTTAGAATTAAAAAAAATAATGATTATTATTGCGTTGGGTTGGTGCCCTGCCCGGGATTGGTTCCTGCCTAGCGCCTTGTTCCAAGCCAGCATCCAAGAACTGTAGATAACAATGCTATCATGAACCCCACAGTGCCACACAAAAATAAGACTATTCAACATGAATCACCCTTGCTCATTGGGTGGTATTAACGTCCTCCAGCACCATGACCTTAGTTTGATTTAAGCTGATTTGTCATCTGAATGAAGCTAGCATGTTCTGTCATTTCACATAGGTTTCCTGTTTAATCGAATAACAAGATCTTAGGCTGATTAATGCGAATACTTTAAGTGCACATGAGTGTGTTCTGTTAAGGACCGACATTCTATTCCTACATTGCATATCGCAATGACAGGACAGATTACAATTTCACAAAACTGTATAACAGAAAATCAGTCTTCACAAAACAGGAAGTCAATAAGATCCTGCCTTGTGACACAATATTTTGGCAAATGTTTACCACCTATCTGAAACTCTCCTCAGTTTTATGAAAAACCCATCAAGCTGCAGCATTCAGATTAAGGTTGAAGATCTGTTTGTGTAGAGTTGTAAATGTTCTTGTTCCCTATTTGTTTGCTTTCATGCTCAGCCATTTGTATTTTAATTTGTACAATTCATTCTTTGCAATATCCATTTGCATGGCTATAACATTTTCTTGGCAAAACACTTTGTGATAAACATGTACAGTGGAAAGCACTATATAAAGTAATGACTGATTAACTGATTTGAAAATAGGAAAAAATAAATGATTTGTGAAAATAGATCGAGAGAGATAATATAGATATAAAATGCACAATATCAGATAGATAGATAGATAGATAGATAGATAGATAGATAGATAGATAGATAGATAGATAGATAGATAG